>OZ012736.1:486801020-487401020 GCA_963859935.3 Lathyrus sativus
CAACGTAGAGATTTGGAGTTTCTACACTCCACGTAAGCGTGTCCTTAAGATGCGTTTATTCCCCTTGAGACCTTGACCACAGTCAAGAAGTCTCTAACCTCCCTTTTGAGGGGAACTACAGTTACTCTGATTCCATTCCCGTAAGGATATGTAGGCACAAGATGCGATGTCTTGCCGAGTAAACTTAGAATTAACCCCTAGGTTTTTTTTAATTTTCAATCCTTTGTATATACCCTAAAGCAAAATAATTAATGAAATAAATAAAAAAAATAAACAAAAGGTTCCCGTAGAGTACTACAGAAGTTTAGGGTGCTAATACCTTCCCTAAATTTAACCAACCCCCGAACCTTAGATCTCTCCCTTTTAGGTTTTTCCTTTCTTTAACCTTTCCTTCGGATAAATCAAAGACCGGTTGTAAATGAATTAAGATTCAAGTTAATCAATAGCTTGACATCCAAATTTCACCGCAACAGAAAATGGCGACTTCACTGGGGAGTCCTAACTTTTGAGGGTTATCCCCATTTTGTTTATTTTTCATTATATATTTGTTTCATTAATATTTTTGCTCATTTGTATATATATTGTTCAGGGGTACCTTGCTTGGGAATTACTGTGTTGTGAGATAAGTCCTACACCCGGACTTGAGTGACATTATTATAGGATGGCGATATATTCGACGAGGCTTATAGGGAGTGAGTCCCGACTAAGCTAAATTGAGAATCACCGCTCAGTTGAGACATTTTCGAAAATGGTTCGGTTGATCGAGTGTAATCGTGAAAACTTTTACCATTATCGATTGGAGTCTGTGATACTGGGAACCGTAATACCTTTACACCATCTTGGCCTTATATAGGATGTAGTGCGGGAACTATGTGGGAGTAGTCCTACAATGGTTGCTACGCGATGCTACACTTAAAAGAGTTTCTCTTGAGAATATTATTGACCCTCGAGTCAGTCGGGAAGTCGATAATATCCGAAAGATGGACTGATGACTTTGGGCACTGATTTAGAACCCTTGTTCTACAGGTACAATCAACCTATAGTACATACCTCTTTGGGAAGGGTAGACCTTGACTCCATTCATTGTTCCTCTAACTTAGGACCTTTTGTTTGCTTACGTGCGTTTGTGCTTTGCATCCATAAAGCATCATATCATTTCTAGTTTCAAGGAATTCAAAAGTCCTTTGCAAATTCAAGAAGTCCTACATTTTAAAGTCTAACAGCTTTTCTCGCTTTCCTAAAAGGGAATGTTTGCAATCGACCGTTGAAATTCTTGAGACCATTGCATGGCATTAGCATCACATTTTTGCATTGCATTTATCCCCCAGTTTCTCCTTCTTGGTCCTATCGTCTTCTAGTGTACCTTTGAGTCGTCAAGTTGATTCCTCGACACAGATATCAGACCAGAAACGGAACAGGAGTCACTTTGATCCTATTCTCATGACTTACACAGAGCTATATCCTGACTTAGTCCGGCAAAGACTGATTACTACAAAGGCTTTACCACCTCCTCTTAATCCTCCGATTGGGTTTAGGGCTGATCTAAAGTGTGCTTTTCATGAGGGTGCCTTAGGCCACGACTTGGAGCATTGTTTTGCATTGAAAGCTAGGGTGCGTGAACTGATTAGAGCCGGAATACTTGATTTTACGGATAGTCGTCCGAGCGTCCAGACAGATCCCTTGCCAACACATCAGAATTGAAGTTTTGTCATTGGGCCTTTTTTTTCTCGTTGTTTGCATTTTCCTTATTTTGTTTAAGTTGTTTGCTTTCAATTATGTTTGTACTTTCATTAATGAAATGAGCATTGCGACTTTTGATTCAATTCATTTCCGTCCAGTTATTTGCATCTTTATGCTTTATTTTTCAAATGTTTACTTCTTGTCCAAAATTTTGATATGCTAAGATTGGAGGGAGGATGATGAAAACGTTATACCCATAATTGTTGTCAGTATGCTTTCAATCAAACCTTGTTGACGATGTAAGGCATTGTTTCAATTCCCAAACACTGGAGAAATAAGGAAGTTAATCCCTCGTCACCCCCTTCGAGCCTAGAAGTTGGAGTTTCTTTCGTTACAAAAAACCCACAATTTTAACCTTGGGATGGGTAGTTCTCAGTTAACTTGGTTGTGTGTTCATACAATACACCTTTCATTAACAAATTTTCCTTCGCACACGTCAAACAAGTGTCGAAGATGTTTCTAATCAAAAGGTCGATGATGGTTCACCGTAATCATTAAAATCAAACAGTCACTTTCCTTCACACAAAAAAATAATATAAAAAAAGCAAAAGAAGCCCGCTAAGTCAAAACCTATGAAGGAGACTTAGGCAAAACTGGGGCATCCCGCTGACTGTAAACTCTAAAATAAACAGTTCAGGCAAAATTTAGGGATAATACAAAGAGATTTTTAAATCCTTATCTTGAAAATCCTCAATGTCAAAACAATCAAATGTTATAGGGGAGTAGTGGCTGCCTTTTCATAGGTCCCTTTGACTTCTGAGTCATCATTGCTACGATCAATGAAATCCCTAACTTATGGGAACCTGAATGCATAGTATGAGTTAACTGAGCATAGGACTGAATATTATCACGTAGATTGGGTGGGTACAAATAAATTTTGAGCCTTTATCTTTTGTTTCATAAACCGTGAACCAGGCCACATTACAACCCTCAAAAGACCTAATTGAAGCAAGGTTATTTTGAAAGTATACTACAGCAAGATTGCGTAACCTGACTCCTAAAGATCTTTGTGAATCATTTATTTTGGCAGTACACCTTTGTTTTAAACTTTGAGCGTCTTGAACCGTTGTGTTCTGACTAACGACTCATGTATTTTCCATCTTTCAAAAATAATTTTGATTTCAAAATTCGCATGAACTTTGCATTACCATGTTTGTATGAATATTTTTGTTTGCAAACTGGCTTTCCTCTAAGGAATTTTCAAACAATGAGAAACTTGGTCAAGTGATCTTATCAGGGGCAAGTTCCTTTTACATCCTGTCAAAGAATCAGTTCAAGATTTGTTCAAGGCAATATCTTCTCAGATTTGGTTTATCCAGAGAATTGTTCAAGACTCAGACTGGGGCAAGCCCTCCGAGGATACAGCAAAACAGTCGATTCCACGAATCAGACAGCAGAAGCAGTTATCAGTTCATTTGACCTGGGGCAGTTTACTTGCATAATCCCTAAGCAGTTATTCATCATTCCTACAGTGACTATCAACTTGATACAGTTTAACAGAATGACAGTGATCTCCGTGTTGAGGAATCAGTCCTCCAGTTTTGTCATCTCACCAAAAGAGTCGAGCCTTGTCGTCGACGTCTGCATTTGCATTTGATCATATGTCATAGCATAATTCCTATACATGTGCATATCTTGGGTGTTTTATTCCCCATTTACATTTCTATCTTGGGTGCTTTACTCCCCATTTACATTTTTATCTTGGGTGCTTTACTCCCCATTTACATTTCTATCTTGGGTGCTTTACTCCCCATTTACATTTTTATCTTGGGTGCTTTACTCCCCATTTACATTTTTATCTTGGGTGTTTTACTCCCCATTTACATTTCTATCCTGGGTGCTTTACTCCCCATTTACATGTCTATCTTGGGTGCTTTACTCCCCACTTACCTTCTATCCTTGGGTGTTTTATCCCCCATGTACCTTTATCCCGGGTGTTTTATTCCCCGTTTACCAGATATTCCTGGGTTTACCTAACATCATGGTGTTTTACCCCCATTTGCTTTTTTTTTCTCCCTGAGGTCGTGTTTTACTCGTGTCTTACCTTGTGGGCAAAATTTATTTACTTGGCATCATGGGTGTTTTATCCCCATTTGCGTTTTTCTCCTGAGCTCGTGTTTTACTCGCGTCTTACCTTGCGGACAATTTCTAATTTACTTGGCACCTATCAACAATTCTGTGTCGTGTCTTTCCGACGTTCTTCCAGATATGACATGTCTTCTTCCCTAGTGCAATTCCTCGATGGGTCGTCCCCTGTGACGTTGTTTTGTCTGTATCCGTGCATTTGTCATTTTCATCATACGCATCATATCAGATTCATATCATATTTAGCATTATAGTTCGTTTTGTTTTGTTCATATCATTGCATAGCACTGCGTCTAAAGGCAAAATTTTCGGTTATCTGTATTTAAATCCCTCCACCATGATTTCTCGAGTCTCCGTTGCTCGAATCACCCGGTGAAGTTATTTAAATAGGGGCAACTGTAATACCCCAAATTTTGCCCTAAGATTTGTCGTCGCATTTCATTGCATTTAATCAATTACTAACAAATTTGTGTAGTCGTTTGACTTTTTGCAGGTAAATATCATATGGCATGTATTTTTTTTTAAAAAGTAAAAATGACACAATTGGCAAGAGGACATGTGTAAGGAGTTGTGAGTGTGAGAGGTTGAGAGTTCGAATCTCACCTTAGTCACTTTTTGTTTTTTATTATTTTTACTCTAAATGTTTCTATCTCTCATTAAAAAATAACAAAAATAGTTTTTTATTATTATTTAATTATTATTTTCGTATTTTAATTAAATCATTTTTTAAAATATTATTTTTTTCACTTTTTTCTAAATTATTCATAAAAATATCCAAAAAATCATAAAATAAAAAATATTAGAAAAAATTTTGTTCTTTTTATAATATTTTTTATTTTAGGAATTAATAGGATTATTAGTTTTTATTTTAAGTTTATTTTAATTATTTTAAATTATTTAAATTTTATTTTTTCTTAACTAATTATTTAGTTTGGGCTTTAAAATGGGCTTTAGGGACATTATTGACAATTTGGTGTTAACCCTAATTTGCTCCCTATATATATACATGTGTTGCCTTGTTGAAAAAAGGGGGAGAATGAAAAAAACCTAAGAGGAGTGAGTGCCGTTTACCGTTATTTCTTTTCTTTCATCTATTACTGTTGTTTCTTTTTCTTCATCGTTTACCGTTACTTCTTTTCCTTCATCTATTACTGTTGTTTCTTTTTCTTCATCTTTTACCGTTATTTTTTTCTTCATCTATTATCGTTATTTCTTTTTCTTTATCTATTACTGTTACGTTTATATATTTATAATTTTTAAATTGTTAGAGCTTATATATATATATATATATATATATATATATATATATATATATATATATATATATATATATATATATATATATATATATATATATATATATATATATATATAAGATTAATTTTTGATCGAATTATGTCGATACAATGTTTGCACATTTGTAAGCATGACGCGTGACATTTGTGTTAGTTCGATCTGAATGCGATGATCGCATTTTTGTGTGAGCAATAATACTGTTTTTTTGCTTAATTTCTTTTTCTTTGCGATAAATTTTGTTTCGTCCGATTTAGATCTGGTTGCGCTGAGCGCATTTCTGCGTTAGCAACATTGTTGGGTTATTTGGCACATTTAAAATTCATTATTGCTTTATTATTATTATTATTATTATTATTATTATTATTATTATTATTATCATTATTTATTATTATTATTATTATTAGTATTATTATTATTATCATTATTTATTATTATTATCATTATTATTATTATTATTACTATTATTATTATTATTATCATTAATTTATTAAAACTTGTTATAATATAAAAATCTGTTTTTTTAAAATAAATAACATTAACATCTTTTCCAAATTAATATGAAAACCTATTATTTTTAAGAAAAACTTTTTTTTTTAGATAAATTTAAAATAATAACTAAAACTTTTTTTAAAATAATAACTAGAACCATTATTTATTTTATTTTATTATTATTCAATTCAAATTTCATTATCATATTGTATCTGCTCCTCTCATGTAACCTCGCGAACTTAACAATCGCTCTTTAAATTCTGCCTTTAAATTTCTGCTTGCATGGTTTAAATTATGACATTATCTCTCTGTTTGCATGATTCAATTATCTCACGCGTTTACCATTATTTCTGTCACATTGCACACATCCGAAGGTTAGGTCTAACTGTTTGGCCGCCGCGCCAATAGTCCGTAAAACTTCACACATTCGATTTCAAATCCTCAAACTACAAACCCTAATTTTCACAAATGCCTCGCCGCAGGCCAAATTACAATTTTACCCCTATCATTAGGTCAAAGAGTCGCCGCGCTCATTTTAGGGTTTCCCGCCGCGGAATCCCTAACCTAACCCTAATTCACTTAACAATTCAACGTAGAGATTTGGAGTTTCTACACTCCACGTAAGCGTGTCCTTAAGATGCGTTTATTCCCCTTGAGACCTTGACCACAGTCAAGAAGTCTCTAACCTCCCTTTTGAGGGGAACTACAGTTACTCTGATTCCATTCCCGTAAGGATATGTAGGCACAAGATGCGATGTCTTGCCGAGTAAACTTAGAATTAACCCCTAGGTTTTTTTTAATTTTCAATCCTTTGTATATACCCTAAAGCAAAATAATTAATGAAATAAATAAAAAAAATAAACAAAAGGTTCCCGTAGAGTACTACAGAAGTTTAGGGTGCTAATACCTTCCCTAAATTTAACCAACCCCCGAACCTTAGATCTCTCCCTTTTAGGTTTTTCCTTTCTTTAACCTTTCCTTCGGATAAATCAAAGACCGGTTGTAAATGAATTAAGATTCAAGTTAATCAATAGCTTGACATCCAAATTTCACCGCAACAGAAAATGGCGACTTCACTGGGGAGTCCTAACTTTTGAGGGTTATCCCCATTTTGTTTATTTTTCATTATATATTTGTTTCATTAATATTTTTGCTCATTTGTATATATATTGTTCAGGGGTACCTTGCTTGGGAATTACTGTGTTGTGAGATAAGTCCTACACCCGGACTTGAGTGACATTATTATAGGATGGCGATATATTCGACGAGGCTTATAGGGAGTGAGTCCCGACTAAGCTAAATTGAGAATCACCGCTCAGTTGAGACATTTTCGAAAATGGTTCGGTTGATCGAGTGTAATCGTGAAAACTTTTACCATTATCGATTGGAGTCTGTGATACTGGGAACCGTAATACCTTTACACCATCTTGGCCTTATATAGGATGTAGTGCGGGAACTATGTGGGAGTAGTCCTACAATGGTTGCTACGCGATGCTACACTTAAAAGAGTTTCTCTTGAGAATATTATTGACCCTCGAGTCAGTCGGGAAGTCGATAATATCCGAAAGATGGACTGATGACTTTGGGCACTGATTTAGAACCCTTGTTCTACAGGTACAATCAACCTATAGTACATACCTCTTTGGGAAGGGTAGACCTTGACTCCATTCATTGTTCCTCTAACTTAGGACCTTTTGTTTGCTTACGTGCGTTTGTGCTTTGCATCCATAAAGCATCATATCATTTCTAGTTTCAAGGAATTCAAAAGTCCTTTGCAAATTCAAGAAGTCCTACATTTTAAAGTCTAACAGCTTTTCTCGCTTTCCTAAAAGGGAATGTTTGCAATCGACCGTTGAAATTCTTGAGACCATTGCATGGCATTAGCATCACATTTTTGCATTGCATTTATCCCCCAGTTTCTCCTTCTTGGTCCTATCGTCTTCTAGTGTACCTTTGAGTCGTCAAGCTGATTCCTCGACACAGATATCAGACCAGAAACGGAACAGGAGTCACTTTGATCCTATTCTCATGACTTACACAGAGCTATATCCTGACTTAGTCCGGCAAGGACTGATTACTACAAAGGCTTTACCACCTCCTCTTAATCCTCCGATTGGGTTTAGGGCTGATCTAAAGTGTGCTTTTCATGAGGGTGCCTTAGGCCACGACTTGGAGCATTGTTTTGCATTGAAAGCTAGGGTGCGTGAACTGATTAGAGCCGGAATACTTGATTTTACGGATAGTCGTCCGAGCGTCCAGACAGATCCCTTGCCAACACATCAGAATTGAAGTTTTGTCATTGGGCCTTTTTTTTCTCGTTGTTTGCATTTTCCTTATTTTGTTTAAGTTGTTTGCTTTCAATTATGTTTGTACTTTCATTAATGAAATGAGCATTGCGACTTTTGATTCAATTCATTTCCGTCCAGTTATTTGCATCTTTATGCTTTATTTTTCAAATGTTTACTTCTTGTCCAAAATTTTGATATGCTAAGATTGGAGGGAGGATGATGAAAACGTTATACCCATAATTGTTGTCAGTATGCTTTCAATCAAACCTTGTTGACGATGTAAGGCATTGTTTCAATTCCCAAACACTGGAGAAATAAGGAAGTTAATCCCTCGTCACCCCCTTCGAGCCTAGAAGTTGGAGTTTCTTTCGTTACAAAAAACCCACAATTTTAACCTTGGGATGGGTAGTTCTCAGTTAACTTGGTTGTGTGTTCATACAATACACCTTTCATTAACAAATTTTCCTTCGCACACGTCAAACAAGTGTCGAAGATGTTTCTAATCAAAAGGTCGATGATGGTTCACCGTAATCATTAAAATCAAACAGTCACTTTCCTTCACACAAAAAAATAATATAAAAAAAGCAAAAGAAGCCCGCTAAGTCAAAACCTATGAAGGAGACTTAGGCAAAACTGGGGCATCCCGCTGACTGTAAACTCTAAAATAAACAGTTCAGGCAAAATTTAGGGATAATACAAAGAGATTTTTAAATCCTTATCTTGAAAATCCTCAATGTCAAAACAATCAAATGTTATAGGGGAGTAGTGGCTGCCTTTTCATAGGTCCCTTTGACTTCTGAGTCATCATTGCTACGATCAATGAAATCCCTAACTTATGGGAACCTGAATGCATAGTATGAGTTAACTGAGCATAGGACTGAATATTATCACGTAGATTGGGTGGGTACAAATAAATTTTGAGCCTTTATCTTTTGTTTCATAAACCGTGAACCAGGCCACATTACAACCCTCAAAAGACCTAATTGAAGCAAGGTTATTTTGAAAGTATACTACAGCAAGATTGCGTAACCTGACTCCTAAAGATCTTTGTGAATCATTTATTTTGGCAGTACACCTTTGTTTTAAACTTTGAGCGTCTTGAACCGTTGTGTTCTGACTAACGACTCATGTATTTTCCATCTTTCAAAAATAATTTTGATTTCAAAAGTCGCATGAACTTTGCATTACCATGTTTGTATGAATATTTTTGTTTGCAAACTGGCTTTCCTCTAAGGAATTTTCAAACAATGAGAAACTTGGTCAAGTGATCTTATCAGGGGCAAGTTCCTTTTATATCCTGTCAAAGAATCAGTTCAAGATTTGTTCAAGGCAATATCTTCTCAGATTTGGTTTATCCAGAGAATTGTTCAAGACTCAGACTGGGGCAAGCCCTCCGAGGATACAGCAAAACAGTCGATTCCACGAATCAGACAGCAGAAGCAGTTATCAGTTCATTTGACCTGGGGCAATTTACTTGCATAATCCCTAAGCAGTTATTCATCATTCCTACAGTGACTATCAACTTGATACAGTTTAACAGAATGACAGTGATCTCCGTGTTGAGGAATCAGTCCTCCAGTTTTGTCATCTCACCAAAAGAGTCGAGCCTTGTCGTCGACGTCTGCATTTGCATTTGATCATATGTCATAGCATAATTCCTATACATGTGCATATCTTGGGTGTTTTATTCCCCATTTACATTTCTATCTTGGGTGCTTTACTCCCCATTTACATTTTTATCTTGGGTGCTTTACTCCCCATTTACATTTCTATCTTGGGTGCTTTACTCCCCATTTACATTTTTATCTTGGGTGCTTTACTCCCCATTTACATTTTTATCTTGGGTGTTTTACTCCCCATTTACATTTCTATCCTGGGTGCTTTACTCCCCATTTACATGTCTATCTTGGGTGCTTTACTCCCCACTTACCTTCTATCCTTGGGTGTTTTATCCCCCATGTACCTTTATCCCGGGTGTTTTATTCCCCGTTTACCAGATATTCCTGGGTTTACCTAACATCATGGTGTTTTACCCCCATTTGCTTTTTTTTTTCTCCCTGAGGTCGTGTTTTACTCGTGTCTTACCTTGTGGGCAAAATTTATTTACTTGGCATCATGGGTGTTTTATCCCCATTTGCGTTTTTCTCCTGAGCTCGTGTTTTACTCGCGTCTTACCTTGCGGACAATTTCTAATTTACTTGGCACCTATCAACAATTCTGTGTCGTGTCTTTCCGACGTTCTTCCAGATATGACATGTCTTCTTCCCTAGTGCAATTCCTCGATGGGTCGTCCCCTGTGACGTTGTTTCGTCTGTATCCGTGCATTTGTCATTTTCATCATACGCATCATATCAGATTCATATCATATTTAGCATTATAGTTCGTTTTGTTTTGTTCATATCATTGCATAGCACTGCGTCTAAAGGCAAAATTTTCGGTTATCTGTATTTAAATCCCTCCACCATGATTTCTCGAGTCTCCGTTGCTCGAATCACCCGGTGAAGTTATTTAAATAGGGGCAACTGTAATACCCCAAATTTTGCCCTAAGATTTGTCGTCGCATTTCATTGCATTTAATCAATTACTAACAAATTTGTGTAGTCGTTTGACTTTTTGCAGGTAAATATCATATGGCATGTATTTTTTTTTAAAAAGTAAAAATGACACAATTGACAAGAGGACATGTGTAAGGAGTTGTGAGTGTGAGAGGTTGAGAGTTCGAATCTCACCTTAGTCACTTTTTGTTTTTTATTATTTTTACTCTAAATGTTTCTATCTCTCATTAAAAAATAACAAAAATAGTTTTTTATTATTATTTAATTATTATTTTCGTATTTTAATTAAATCATTTTTTAAAATATTATTTTTTTCACTTTTTTCTAAATTATTCATAAAAATATCCAAAAAATCATAAAATAAAAAATATTAGAAAAAATTTTGTTCTTTTTATAATATTTTTTATTTTAGGAATTAATAGGATTATTAGTTTTTATTTTAAGTTTATTTTAATTATTTTAAATTATTTAAATTTTATTTTTTCTTAACTAATTATTTAGTTTGGGCTTTAAAATGGGCTTTAGGGACATTATTGACAATTTGGTGTTAACCCTAATTTGCTCCCTATATATATACATGTGTTGCCTTGTTGAAAAAAGGGGGAGAATGAAAAAAACCTAAGAGGAGTGAGTGCCGTTTACCGTTATTTCTTTTCTTTCATCTATTACTGTTGTTTCTTTTTCTTCATCGTTTACCGTTACTTCTTTTCCTTCATCTATTACTGTTGTTTCTTTTTCTTCATCTTTTACCGTTATTTTTTTCTTCATCTATTATCGTTATTTCTTTTTCTTTATCTATTACTGTTACGTTTATATATTTATAATTTTTAAATTGTTAGAGTTTATATATATATATATATATATATATATATATATATATATATATATATATATATATATATATATAAGATTAATTTTTGATCGAATTATGTCGATACAATGTTTGCACATTTGTAAGCATGACGCGTGACATTTGTGTTAGTTCGATCTGATTGCGATGATCGCATTTTTGTGTGAGCAATAATACTGTTTTTTTGCTTAATTTCTTTTTCTTTGCGATAAATTTTGTTTCGTCCGATTTAGATCTGGTTGCGCTGAGCGCATTTCTGCGTTAGCAACATTGTTGGGTTATTTGGCACATTTAAAATTCATTATTGCTTTATTATTATTATTATTATTATTATTATTATTATTATCATTATTTATTATTATTATTATTATTAGTATTATTATTATTATCATTATTTATTATTATTATCATTATTATTATTATTATTATTACTATTATTATTATTATTATCATTAATTTATTAAAACTTGTTATAATATAAAAATCTGTTTTTTTAAAATAAATAACATTAACATCTTTTCCAAATTAATATGAAAACCTATTATTTTTAAGAAAAACTTTTTTTTTTAGATAAATTTAAAATAATAACTAAAACTTTTTTTAAAATAATAACTAGAACCATTATTTATTTTATTTTATTATTATTCAATTCAAATTTCATTATCATATTGTATCTGCTCCTCTCATGTAACCTCGCGAACTTAACAATCGCTCTTTAAATTCTGCCTTTAAATTTCTGCTTGCATGGTTTAAATTATGACATTATCTCTCTGTTTGCATGATTCAATTATCTCACGCGTTTACCATTATTTCTGTCACATTGCACACATCCGAAGGTTAGGTCTAACTGTTTGGCCGCCGCGCCAATAGTCCGTAAAACTTCACACATTCGATTTCAAATCCTCAAACTACAAACCCTAATTTTCACAAATGCCTCGCCGCAGGCCAAATTACAATTTTACCCCTAGCATTAGGTCAAAGAGTCGCCGCGCTCATTTTAGGGTTTCCCGCCGCGGAATCCCTAACCTAACCCTAATTCACTTAACAATTCAACGTAGAGATTTGGAGTTTCTACACTCCACGTAAGCGTGTCCTTAAGATGCGTTTATTCCCCTTGAGACCTTGACCACAGTCAAGAAGTCTCTAACCTCCCTTTTGAGGGGAACTACAGTTACTCTGATTTCATTCCCGTAAGGATATGTAGGCACAAGATGCGATGTCTTGCCGAGTAAACTTAGAATTAACCCCTAGGTATTTTTTAATTTTCAATCCTTTGTATATACCCTAAAGCAAAATAATTAATGAAATAAATAAAAAAAATAAACAAAAGGTTCCCGTAGAGTACTACGGAAGTTTAGGGTGCTAATACCTTCCCTAAATTTAACCAACCCCCGAACCTTAGATCTCTCCCTTTTAGGTTTTTCCTTTCTTTAACCTTTCCTTCGGATAAATCAAAGACCGGTTGTAAATGAATTAAGATTCAAGTTAATCAATAGCTTGACATCCAAATTTCACCGCAACAATATATATATATATATATATATATATATATATATATATATATATATATATATATATATATATATATATATATATATATGTATATATATATATATATATATATATATATATATATATATATATATATATATATATATATATATATATATATATATATTATGATTTATCTAATGTTGTGTTTAGATCATTTATCTAATCTCCTTAACTTCAAACTACTTTCAAAATCACTTTCATTTGATTTCAAACCAATTAAAACCTTTTTCCAAATAGTATAATGTTAAAACTTTTTTTATGAAATACGAAAGAAAAAGGCCATTAGAATCTACGATTTCGGTGGGAACCCTCGAATGATCGGTCCTAAGCCACGCATTTTGGGTTAGCCGTTCATTCTTTTCTTTCATTTCTTAAAACACTTTAATTAACTTGGACAAATAAGGGCCGTTGAGACCAAGCATTCTGGCATAACTCTTTGAACAATTGATTCTTATCAAGCGTTTGTTGTCCATCAAATAATTTTCACAATAACCTTGAATGAAAAAGGACCGTTAGAATATAGCATTCCGGTGGAACCCCGTATAAATGATCCAAATGCTTAGGTCTCATTCTCATCAAACGTTTGTCATTCACCATTAAAATACATCTAACACATCAAACTCTATTTTCTCGCCGTCATGCGATCCTAAAATATTTTTATAAACGAAAAATATTTAGTCTTAAGATGATGGAAAACAATACTTCATCCACAGCCATTGAGTTAAGATAAGTGGCATTTTCCCGTGAATGTTGATTCGTAAATCCATTCAATGTGATGCAACTCGTTTCTCACCTGTTTTGGGTAAAATAATATTTTCCGTCAATTAATACAAGATAACTTTTGCTAAAATCGACCAACAAACAAATACTTTCTACCCAAAACTACGTGTGCCTTGAATTCTCTATTACACTTGGAGATACGTAGGAGCAGGATTGCAAAATCTTGTCAGACCCCCTAATAATAAAAACCTTTTTAGGTCTTTTCTCAATAATAAAAATTCAAAAGCATTCTCTCTCTCTCTCTCTCTCTCTCTCTCTCTCTCTCTCTCTCCCTCTCTCTCTAATGAATAAAAAATTAGAAACTTCCATAAGCTAACTTTTCAATCGAAACTAACTAAATCGTTGCTGTTGAGTACAATGGGCGTGAGGGGTGCTAATATCTTCCCCTTGCATAACCGACTCTCGAAACCTGATATTAGTTGCGATGACCACATCTTATCCTTTATTTTAGGGGATTTATCGATATTTTCCCTTTCCCTCTTTAGGATTAAATAAAGTTCTATAAAGTCCACCCTGTGAGCGTGCGATTGCTCTTTGCGAGGTGGCATTCTCATTTTTCAAGGTACGATAAAATTAAATCAGAAATAGTTCAAATCTGATAAAGCAATAATGCATGGATACACTTAATCAAAGGAATAGTAAACAATTGAATTTACTTGGCTCAAAACTTACTAGTTGAGGCATCTGAAGATTGAGTACAAGTTTCTTGATTCCTTTTTCATCATTTTCTTCCAATTCATAAGTCACTTTTATAATGATCAAGTTTCCTCAAATGGTGCTTTTTGTTCATTTGTTCAATACTAAAGTTGCAATTTTTGTAAATCTAAAAGAAACCACATATGCAAACTTATTCATTAAAGACAATCATGACTAAAACAGTATAATGGGGGAAAAGTACTTATAAGTGCTATTACTCTCATTGGGCATACATTCGGAAAAAAACTTCTAGAAAAAAAACTAACAACATGTCTTTTCATATGTTATCATTGCAGAAAAGACCATACATGTCATTCATAGTGTTGTTGAAATCATTATTTTTCTGGCTCCATTTTGCTCTCATGTGCTTTCTTCCTATTGCTTGATCTTGATCTTGATTTGTCAAATAGTCCCCCATCTCTTTAGCGCTTGCAAATTATGCTTTTAAACTTTAAGCAAATATGTGGTCTTCTTGCTGATTGTAAAAGTCTTCTTGCTGATTCCATTTAGTATTGTATTTGAAAAAGATCTGAGGTTTACGCCAAAGTTCTAGGAAATTTTGTAGAAGGCTTTGGATACGAAGTTATGCTTGATTTCTGCTTTTCACCCGCAAACAGATGGTCAGACAGAGAGTACTATCTAATCCTTAAAAGACTTGTTAAGAGAATGTGCGCTAGAATAAATAGGTGATTATGATAACTTTTACCATTGATCGAGTTTACCTACAATAGTAGTTTCCATTCGAGCATTAGAATGACATCGTTTGAGGCGTTGTATGATAGAAGGTGTTGGATACCTTTATGTTGGTATGAGTCAGAAGAGGGTGTTGTGATTGGATCGGAGATTGTCCAACAGACCACAAAGAAGGTCAAAGTGATCCAAAAGAATATGAGAGTTTCGCATAGCCTCTAGAAGAGCTATTATGATAAGCGAAGGAAAGAACTTGAGTTCCAAGAGGAGGATCAAGCGTTTTTTAGATTTACTCAGGTAACCGGTGCTAGACGAGCTTTGAAGTCTTGAAAACTCACTCTGCGTTTCAATGGTGCATACCAAATTTTTCAGAGGATATGAGAAGTATCCTATAATATTGCTTTACCACAGTCGCTTGCCAATCTTCATGATCTGTTTCATGTGTCTCAGTTGAGAAGATATGTTTCGGATCTGTCTCATGTAATCCAAGTGCATGAGGTACATGGGAGAGATAACCTGACTATTAAGGTGTCACCCATGCGAATAGAGGATTGGGAAGTGAAGGAGTTGTGTGGTAATGAGATTACCTTAGTGAAGGTAGTTTGGGGAGGACCAGTTGGTGGAAACGTGACTTGGGAGTTTGAGAGCCAGATGACAGAGTTGTATTTGAATATGTTTATTTAAGGTAATTTTCGAGGGAAAAAATTCTTTAAGTAGGGGAAAACATTTCGATTTATCGAATTTATTTGATTTATTATGATTTTTCTATATTTATTTGATTATTGGGTAAAATTAATTAAATAAATAAGAGCAGTGGAGGTGTGTGACCTTAAGGTGCGGCCTACAAAGTAAGTAGATGTTAGTGGAGTTATTTAGAATAAATGGAATTTATTTTAATAATTAAAATAATACTATTTTATGAGATTTATTTAATTAAAATAAGAATTTAGAGAGATTGAGTGCAATATGTGAATTAAGAGAAATAAAGGGGAGAAATGAGTAAGAGTAATTATTAGTAAGGGAGAGAATTATAATTATAAATAGATTATCCTAATTATATAAGGTTAAGAGATAACCTAGGTTTATGGGATTTTGTATCAATATATGAAAAGAGGATTAGAGGCACAAGGGAGATAGAATGTTAAAACTTTAGAGAGAGGAGAAGAACAATCAAAGACCATAATTTTGCTATTAATGTTAGAAAACCAGGTAAGGGGGAGAATGAATTCAATAATGGGTATATGCTTGGAGGTAGAATTTAGGATGAAATTCGTGATGAATTATTGTTTATGATGATGTTTAGTGGTGAAATTTGTGTACTTGATGTATGGAAAATTCTATTTTGATGAAATAACATGTATTCACCATTGTTGTGTGCTTAAAGGTTTGGGAATAACATGAATATATGAAAAACCATAAACTAAATGTATTGATTTGATGAAATTGGGTGTTGTTGATGACTATATAACACACACACACACACACACACACACACACACACACACACACACACACACACACACACACACACACACACACACACACACATATATATATATATATACACACACCGTTTTGGGTCAAATTTGTATGACCGAGATAGGAACATTAGATTTCTGCAGTGAACTCCATTTAGCAGACCAGATTCTACAACTTTCAGGGTGATGACATGCGTCACCATCGTGACAGATAATACATCATGCTGCTCAGTTTTGTCTTTCAAGCCGATCATCACCTGCGTGACGGTTTGGATGTTTGGGGTTGCTGACGAGCGTCACTACTGTGACAGGTAACCCGTCATGGGTCTGTAGTAAGTACAAATGCTTATTTTAATGATGTTAAATGGAAGATTTCAAATTTTCAATTTTCATGGATGTTTTGAGTGCTGTTAATACGTTGTTAAGTACAGTTTGAATTATGTTAGTATGATTTAACGATTAAACATGATTTTTACTCGAATTGATGAAGTATGTGACGAATGTTGAATATGTGCATAATCCATGATCATGTTGTGTCATTTGTTGTGAATTATGATGATGATATATTATCGTATGAGCATGATTTATGTTGTTGCATTGTAAATATGTTGTTGTGGGATGGTAGTTTGGGAGGGGAACTATTACCGTTGGGTGAATGCATGTTTTGGTTATTATCGGGAGGATACTTTAAACATTATGTTTTGTTGCATTGACGTGCTGTGACATGAATTCATTATGTCGTTGTTATTGATAAAATAGGCAAGATGCAATCTGTCACTACTGCGAAAATCGGCGCCGGCTATGACAGAAGAGTCGCCACCGTGCGTTATTTATCCCAAAGGAGGGAAAGGAAACGCTCGAAGTAAACCTACCGCAAAGACGGGAAAGGAATGGTCATTGCAACCAAATCCTGGATTCGGGAGTCGGTTACGCAAGGGGAAGGTATTAGCACCCCTCACGTCTGTCGTACTCGACGGGATCCACGCTTGTTGGTTTGTCTAAAGGATGCAAAAACAATCTATCTACGGCTGCTAAATCTAAACGGGAAGAAACTGACTCGGTAGAGCATCGCACTCTATGCCTACGTATTCTCAAGAGAGAAAGTCAGAGTCAACGTAGTTCGGGACTACGGGGAAGTTTGCTCGCCGAGATATTGCATCTCGTGCCTACATACTTCCACACAGCGTGAAAGATCAGAGCTTACGTAGTTCAGGCTAACTACAGCTAGACAGGGTGTTCTTGATCACACGGGAGTGAGAGATTAAGCTGGCTTTTGGAGGTACGGGAACCTACGGAACTTAAAACTACGGTCTGGTCTCAAATGCGCAAGGGCAAGAGAAAGGGAAACATCAGTTGTCAGCGGGAAAGTCTCGATCGCACGGCAGCGAGAGAACAGAGAAGTTAGTTGTTAGTGTGCTCGCTAGGATATCGCATCCTATGCCTACATATTCTCGTATGGTACGAGAAATCAAAGCAGCTGTAGTTCAGCCTACTACAGCAAACAGGGGAAACGGGAAAGGGGAAAAGGGAGAAAAGGGAGCTCGCTAGGATATCGCATCCTATGCCTACGTACTCTCGTCTGGTACGAGAGATCAGAGCAAACGTAGTTCGACGGGAAAACGAGTCTCAATTGCACGGGGGCAAGAGAAGGGGTCTCGATCGCCTGAACGCGAGAGAAAAGGGTTTCGATCGCACGGGGCAAGAACAAAGAGGAAGCAGGCTTACGCCTAAACGGGAAGGAACTCGGGACACACACGCAAGAACCTAAGGCGTAGGAGCGAATGCGTCATATGTCACCCTAAGGGTACCATACTAGACATCCTAGACGATTGATAAGTAACTCCTCAACTGTCATTCCCTACGTATCTAACGATACATCTCACAACACTCGACGGTTGCCTGAAGACATGAATAAGATGATGATGTTGAACGAAGCGGCTCCGTTGGCTCCTGACATGCGCGCAATGTAACACCCCACTTCCCAAAACAAATAAAATATAAACATTATAATTAAACATCAGAGTTTTCATCATTTACAGTGGGATATCACATCACCAATAAGTCATCAAAATACTTTATTGATTATTTTCAAATTAATACAGCGGAAATTGTCATTTCAACATTCTTGGCCATCTGCCAGATTTCATAAAATCTCTATTATTATAATTCACCAAAATGTGATACGTCACAGGATTACAACAAGTTTGACGCAAAACAATTAAAACACCCATATCCCGTGTTACGTATCAGAGCACCCTAAGACTCGACCTGTACACCGCTATCCAAGCTATCTATGTACCTGGATTATCTGTACTTCTGAGGAAGCACAGACCGCAACAACAAACAACAAAGGGGTGAGAATCACGATCAAATAATAATGGTATAATAGTACATGAAATAAAAGGAAGAATCTATATAAATCATTTCACATACATATAATCCGGACTCACTGTCCCATCGTTCAATCACAATTACAATCACGCAACACGTGCACACACACACCCCGAAACATACGGTATCGACTCATTCGTCCGTCAGATTCTCCTAGGAACCGATTATAACCATCGCATCAAGCGAGGTTCTGCAGATCCTACACGGGATCAAATATAACCATCGCATCAAGCGAGGTTCTGCAGATCCTACACGGGATCAAATATAACCATCGCATCAAGCGAGGTTCTGCAGATCCTACACGGGATCAAATATAACCATCGCATCAAGCGAGGTTCTGCAGATCCTACACGGGATCAAATATAACCATCGCATCAAGCGAGGTTCTGCAGATCCTACACGAGATCAAATATAACCATCGCATCAAGCGAGGTTCTGCAGATCTTACACGGGATCAAATATAACCATCGCATCAAGCGAGGTTCTGCAGATCCTACACGGGATCAAATATAACCATCGCATCAAGCGAGGTTCTGCAGATCCTACACGAGATAAAATATAACCATCGCATCAAGCGAGGTTCTGCAGATCCTACACGGGATCAAATATATACTAACATCATACACCGCAGTGTATACTACACGACACGCTCAACATTCATGCCAAATCGTTATGCATTTTTAATCGAATTAAACGATGCACGAAATTGCCCAAACGGCTACAATTCATAACCTAGGATTCACGCCTATCGGCTACCCACAATACATCACGAGCCATCACACCATCTTCTAAATCAAGGAAGGTTCGATCGCAATCGGAATCCCAAGTCACAACTGCACCCAACAGCAGAGAAGACTCATCCTGCTACGTTCGCTACACGCTCGCCTAGCGAGCTGCTAGCGAATGTTCGCCACCTTCTCGCCTAGCGAACTGCTAGCGAGCAAGAACAGAAGCTACAGACTTCGTTCGCTACAGCGAACCCCCAGCGAGCCATTCGCTACTCCATTCGCTGCCAGCGAAGGAGACCAAACACCACTGTCCCAAGTCTGGGACCGTTCGCTACGCACTCGCCTATCGAGATGCTAGCGAACACTCGCGACCTGCTCACCTAGCGAGCTGCTAGCGAGCGTCTGCGAACTGAACTTTCTCCCACTGTTCAGAATCCAAACACCCGATGAAATCTCCCGGTAAATCCCAACTTGTTCCCAGTAGCCTTAGCCTAACATATATTGACTAATCTACGGTATCTAAACGTGATTCTAACCGATAAACATCAGTTCTACCGATTTAACTCATTTATGCCC
Source organism: Lathyrus sativus (assembly GCA_963859935.3). NCBI lineage: Eukaryota > Viridiplantae > Streptophyta > Magnoliopsida > Fabales > Fabaceae > Lathyrus > Lathyrus sativus. Next base: position 486,821,217 of record OZ012736.1, read on the forward strand.
TAAATGGAAAAATGAGGAAAACATTCCAACAACTAACACAATCCATACATAATCATAAACATTAATAAGATGATGATACTTCACACCCTTACCTGATTATTTGTAAGCTTCGATCGATTCTTCCAGCCTCTAGGTTTTTCTCTTCTTTCTTCCCTCTTTCCCTTCTTTTCCTTTCTTTCTTTTCTTTTTCTTTCTAATGTTACTAACTTTCTTTCTCTTCTCTTTTTATCTCATCTTTCCATTTCTTTCCTCTCATTTTCTTTCTCTCCACTAACTAATCAAATCTCATAAATTAACCACTTAACATTAAATAGGAAAATGTCTATAATACCCTCCAAAACTATTTTCTCAGAAAACTCCCAAATTCGGTTAAAATAGGATAACATGTAAACATAACATATTTTCATGCAAATTCCACCTCAAAATAATATTCGCCCAATTAAACCAAAAAGGACTCAACGAAAAAGGAATAATCGAAATCGGGGCATTACAATTCTACCCCACTTAGGAATTTTCGTCCTCGAAAATATCTCCTGGTTCAAATCATACCGGACACGACTTTCACGCCTCCTCTCCATTTCCCAAGTTACACATGATCGCCCACATGCATACTTCTATACCGCAATCATAGTTATGCTACGTGACTCATATAAACCCATCAATCCTCATCAATCTCCATGGGAGATTGTGGTTACACCGCTTGCACCTCACCAGGAACGACATCTCGGTCATTCTACCCTGGTGATCATCCCACTAGGGACGAAGCATAGTCATAACACTTATACCTCATCAGGAATGTCACTTAGTAATGTCCAATACACAAAGCTAAGCCCCACAAGAAGTCTCCCCATAACCAACTCATATCGCAAAATTGCTTAGCCAGTTCCAACTCTCTCTATCATCCTTTTCATCATATGCAAGGATCTTCAAATTACAGCATAAGCCACTACATTATCCTTTCCCTGATGATAATCTCAGTCTAAAACCATAATCCTTCTAGAGTTCCCAATTACTTTCTCTGTCTCACATACTACGCTTCCAAATTAAGCAGATACCTCAAGCTCTGGCGGTCACCATCATCCTAAAGCTCAAACTAACCAATTGAAGCCCCCAACTCGGGAACAACCACAACAGTAACCAACTCCAAATTACTTGTCAGACAATTACTCTTATGCACTCCAAGTTGTCGTAAGGCATGACTACAACTTACTAATGTTGCACTGAACACATCTTCCAATCATATCAACAGAGCTTCTCACAACACAACAATTAATTATGTCGAGCCCGGCACAACCCATACACGAGTTGTTGACAGCTCTCCAGAAACCCTTTGAAACTCTCCTCACCGCAGCATAAAACTGCTTCTTCTCCCGTACTGATAACTCAAGTTCCTTATGCTCAATATGATCCTCTATTCTCTTCTTTGAATATACCAAAATATCATCGGTGAACACAATCATTGCTTCAATCAATCAAGTATGGAGAATCCTCATGCCAAATGGTTACTCGGTTTCGCAAACTGTGGCAGAACATGCACCACACACTCTGCATTCACTACTAAATCCAAAAATAGTCCATCAATAATTAACTTAATTCCATGCCAATACTTAACCATCACCTAGATCATTGGACTAGCTTTCCAACGCTTCGAACCGTGCGTCATTCCGAGTTACGGTCCTCCTGTTACGACAAAAATACTAAAACAACTTTCTTTGCCCAGGACCTCCTTGCTAGGCGGACATAGTAGCGAGCGTGGAGTCGTTTGCTAGCATGCTCGCTAGGCGAAGACCTGACGAACATGACAGTCCAAAATCTTAATTTCGACCGTTACCTGACTTCCGAGTGTCCGATTTCAATTCCGTAAAAAACTGTGATCTCGGAATTTGACGTACTGCAACAATTTCACACTTAGAAGACCATACAACACATCCTTGACTCTTGGAATACTTAAAGGCCTTGTTACACCAATTTGCACTCCATGTTAATATTTTCTTTATCATCCACCGGATGTCACTATCCATCCTTTACATACGCGACCTCATAATCCGTCGTCGTAGCACACATCTCAAGCACCCGTCTCAAACTGCTCAAATAATTTAATTATCTTGATTATCCAAAAAGATACATAACAGGGAGCTCTCAATATAAGATAAATTCTCGTAACTAAGTCAACCACAACTCCACTCCGCGCTCTGGTTGTGTATCACTATCTTGTCAGGATGACTTCCAAACAGTCACAATTATTCGGCAAACCGCCAACTCCTCACTTGTAACATCCTGGAGAAGCACAAGTTTCTCCCCCACTTTAATCATTCTCACTCCTTGCAGACAAAGGTTAAATACCAAACGCGCACCGACAGTGTTTTCACACACATGTCGCGTACAAGGGGACAACCAACATTAGACAACTTGGCCGGATGGACCGACCTGCTCTGATACCACTTGTAACACCCCACTTCCCAAAACAAATAAAATATAAACATTATAATTAAACATCAGAGTTTTCATCATTTACAGTGGGATATCACATCACCAATAAGTCATCAAAATACTTTATTAATTATTTTCAAATTAATACAGCGGAAATTGTCATTTCAACATTCTTGGCCATCTGCCAGATTTCATAAAATCTCTATTATTATAATTCACCAAAATGTGATACGTCACAGGATTACAACAAGTTTGACGCAAAACAATTAAAACACCCATATCCCGTGTTACGTATCAGAGCACCCTAAGACTCGACCTGTACACCGCTATCCAAGCTATCTATGTACCTGGATTATCTGTACTTCCGAGGAAGCACAGACCACAACAACAAACAACAAAGGGGTGAGAGTCACGATCAAATAATAATGGTATAATAGTACATGAAATAAAAGGAAGAATCTATATAAATCATTTCACATACATATAATCCGGACTCACTGTCCCATCATTCAATCACAATTACAATCACGCAACACGTGCGCACACACACACCCCGAAACATACGGTATCGACTCATTCGTCCGTCAGATTCTCCTAGGAACCGATTATAACCATCGCATCAAGCGAGGTTCTGCAGATCCTACACGGGATCAAATATAACCATCGCATCAAGCGAGGTTCTGCAGATCCTACACGGGATCAAATATAACCATCGCATCAAGCGAGGTTCTGCAGATTCTACACGGGATCAAATATAACCATCGCATCAAGCGAGGTTCTGCAGATCCTACACGGGATCAAATATAACCATCGCATCAAGCGAGGTTCTGCAGATCCTACACGGGATCAAATATAACCATCGCATCAAGCGAGGTTCTGCAGATCCTACACGGGATCAAATATAACCATCACATCAAGCGAGGTTCTGCAGATCCTACACGGGATCAAATATTACCATCGCATCAAGCGAGGTTCTGCAGATCCTACACGGGATCAAATATAACCATCGCATCAAGCGAGGTTCTGCAGATCCTACACGGGATCAAATATAACCATCGCATCAAGCAAGGTTCTGCAAATCCTACACGGGATCAAATATATACTAACATCATACACCGCAGTGTATACTACACGACACGCTCAACATTCATGCCAAATCGTTATGCATTTTTAATCGAATTAAACGATGCACGAAATTGCCCAAACGGCTACAATTCATAACCTAGGATTCACGCCTATCGGCTACCCACAATACATCACGAGCCATCACACCATCTTCTAAATCAAGGAAGGGTCGATCGCAATCGGAATCCCAAGTCACAACTGCATCCAACAGCAGAGAAGACTCATTCTGCTACGTTCGTTACACGCTCGCCTAGCGAGCTGCTAGCGAACGTTCGCCACCTTCTCGCCTAGCGAACTGCTAGCGAGCAAGAACAGAAGCTACAGACTTCGTTCGCTACAGCGAACCCCCAGCGAGCCATTCGCTACTTCATTCGCTGCCAGCGAAGGAGACCAAACACCACTGTCCCAAGTCTGGGACCGTTCGCTACGCACTCGCCTATCGAGATGCTAGCGAACACTCGCGACCTGCTCGCCTAGCGAGCTGCTAGCGAGCGTCTGCGAACTGAACTTTCTCCCACTGTTCAGAATCCAAACACCCGATGAAATCTCCCGGTAAATCCCAACTTGTTCCCAGTAGCCTTAGCCTAACATATATTGACTAATCTACGGTATCTAAACGTGATTCTAACCGATAAACATCAGTTCTACCGATTTAACTCATTTATGCCCTAAATGGAAAAATGAGGAAAACATTCCAACAACTAACATAATCCATACATAATCATAAACATTAATAAGATGATGATACTTCACACCCTTACCTGATTATTTGCAAGCTTCGATCTATTCTTCCAGCCTCTAGGTTTTTCTCTTCTTTCTTCCCTCTTTCCCTTCTCTTCCTTTCTTTCTTTTCTTTTTCTTTCTAATGTTACTAACTTTCTTTCTCTTCTCTTTTTATCTCATCTTTCCATTTCTTTCCTCTCATTTTCTTTCCCTCCACTAACTAATCAAATCTCATAAATTAACCACTTAACATTAAATAGGAAAATGTCTATAATACCCTCCAAAACTATTTTCTCAGAAAACTCCCAAATTCGGTTAAAATAGGATAATATGTAAACATAACATATTTTCATGCAAATTCCACCTCAAAATAATATTCGCCCAATTAAACCAAAAAGGACTCAACGAAAAAGGAATAATCGAAATCGGGGCGTTACACGCAAGCTCTATTCCAATCTTCTCCTCTCTGGATCCTTGATGAGGACGCTCGAATCAGAACCAATGTAACGCTTAGACCGTCATGGTTCGAGTTATACGAGAAATCGAACTCTAAGAGGTAGTGTATTGATGTCCGTGTCAAAGACAAGATAGAGGAATGATATCGACAATCATTCTCCAATTGAATCGTGTCACACGGCCAGCCAACAATAAAATCGAAAATAAAATTAGATAGAAACGAAAATAGGAGAGAAAACCAATCACAAATGAAAATAATATGCTACTCATAAAATAAGGCAATTAATTTCTACTAGAAAATACTCTAAAGAAATATTAAAAGAAAATGCATAATGGAATTGAAACTAAACTCCTAATAGCAAAGTCAAAAGAAATTACGTAATATCCTAAATGACTATTTTTATAATAAGGAAATAAACTCTCCTAAAAAATATCAAAACTGTTTAACGGTTTAATATCCTAAAATCTAGAATTCAAATCTATGCTATTATTTCTATATTTCTCTATTTCCTTTAAAATCCTAAGAGAAAAAATATGCAAAGAAATAAAAGCAATAAAATAAAAGGACAGCCAAAAAAGGGGGGAATTCTAGTTCATTAGGGGTACAGGCAGAAAAATACAATGGGTCCAGCCCAGAAAAAAAACAAAAACGGGGAGGGGGGGGAAAATGGAAAAGGGGTACATCCAGTAAAAAAAGAAATGGGCCCAGCCCATCAGAAACCAAAACAGATACGGAAACGGGGGGTGTGCAACGAGGGATTGGGTGTATGGCTCAGAAAAACGTAAACGGGCCTTTAGGCCCAAACAACCACACAGACCACCTTCCACTTCTCCTTCCACTCTCTCATTTCTTCCCTTTCTGAAACCCTAGCTTCTCCTACCTCCTCTCCCGCTGCCGCTTGCAAACCCCTCCTCTCACCACAACTATTCACCATCTCAAACCGCAAGGTTACAAACCTAAATAAACGAACAAAAGCTTCTACCTCAACACTGAACAAGATGAAGCGGATGATTGTGAGTTCGATGGATGACGCGTTGAAGACCTTGATGAATCTTGGAAGAAACTCTGGTGGTTGAAGGATCTCGCGATGAAAAGATGATTGATACGAAGTTCGCTTGAAGATCCTTGCATTTCTGTAGACGTATTGGAGTTGAGCGTTCTTGATGACGAACGATGAAGGGTGTTGCATGCGAAGATCTATGGAGTTTTATGAACGATGAAGTCTGGCGGTGATATCTGGAGAAACTCATGACGGAGTTGAAGCTTATACGAAGATTACTCGCTAAAGATGGAAAATCTGGAAACGCCTTGATGAACTACAAAGGTTCGTGGACGGATCTTGAAGGATCTACGGATGACTCGGTGAAGTTCATGAAGTTCGGATGATTCTGGAAACCTTCTTGAACGTTTGATTGAAGATCGGTGATGTTTGAAAATCAAAACGGATGAACGATGTTGATGGTGCTTGAAGATTTGTGGAGATCTTAAAATCTGATGAAATTTGGAGATGATTGAAGTTGAACGTTCTTGATGTTCACGGCATTTGAATGTTTCATGAAGATCAATGAAGATCTTCTGGAAAATGTTAGGAGGATTTGATGAATTTCCGGTGGATGTTGGTGAAAGATATTGGATGAGATTTTCTGGAAACGAAGAACTCGTATGAAGATTGTGGTGAAAAAAATGCAGTTTATGGCGATTTGAATGAAGTTGATGATGAATGTTCTTGAGGATTTGCAGTTTTCCGGCGAAAAAAGCGGTTACCGGTGATGGTTACGGTGGCGTTTGATTTCTCCGGCGAGGGATCACTGGAGTTTGCATGGCCGGCGGGAGGGAGACGGTGGCTGGAACGCGTGGCAGGTGCATGCGGAGGGGGAAGGGGAGACGGAGACGCGTGTGCAGTGATGTGTCACTCTCTGGGAGAGTGGAGAAAATGAGGTGTCAGGAGAGAGAGTGAAAACATGGTGGCCTTATATCATGACAAGTGGCAATGGACTGGACTGTGGGCCTCCAAAATAGACACATGGCCCACGAAAGTTAATGACTCTGATTAAAACTTGATTAACTCCACTCACTTAAGACTAATGACTGTATCTAATGATTAAACCTAATTAAGACTCAATTAAAATAATTATTAATGTTGATTAGCAATTCAATTAATGGAAAACGGAAGTTAAGACTAATTTAGACCTAATTAACATCTAATTAACACCATCAAGAAATTAATCATTAAAAAGATTTAAACTATATTAAACTCCATTAACACCTAAAAAAAATGAGATTATTCTACGGTTTCTAAACCTATTAAGAGTAAAAACTATCAAACTAATTTTAAATCCATTTAAAATTCTAATAACAGAACTAACCTATTAAACTATTTGAAAATATTTAATATCTAATTAAAACCAATTAAAAACTATTTAATATCTAGAACCAATTATCTATTAAAACTCTTAAAAAAAAGAATTATTTATTTAAAAATCTAAAAAACTATTAAATTCTATAAGAAAATATTAAAAAACCTATTTAATATCTAGAAAAAAAATTCAATTACATCTACTAAAATCTATTAAAAAACTAGAAAATAAAAGGGAAAATTCTAAAAAAAGCAGGGAAGCCAAATAAATCAATTAGAAAACAAATGTGCAACTATAGCGAAATAAGCGGTAAAAACCGGACACCGAAATGTCCAAAAAAATAACAGCGAGAGCTGAAAACACAGGGAACGAGCACCAATTCTCAAAATACACTCGTATTCGAACTGGCCTGGAATGCCTGAAACGCCAGAGGAGGCTGTAATCCCGATAAAATTAGTCTGACTGCAAAAATGCAATGTACGCGGTATGCAAATGCGAATGCAAAATGCGTCGAAACATAAACCAGATGTGGGAACCGGTTGGTCAAATTTTGGGGTGCAACACTGCCCCTATTCAAACGGCTTGGACCCGACTGGGTGAAGAGCGAACGGACTTCAAACAATCGAGGTACGAGACGGTTGAATACCAAGAAACCCGGAAATTTGCCAACCGCAGAAATAAACTGCACAACTGCTTGGGGAACGACATCCACCAACTGAATCTGGTTGTTACGGCAACAACTGATCCAACGTCTGATTATAATTCTGATTTCAACTCCAACCACCTATGTAACACCCCAGGTACTAAACAATTTTTGCAAAAACACCTCCGTCCACAACTGGACTAACCTTGTCAACAAAAGAAGAGAAACAAATTCGTTAACACGAATAAAGATTCTGTCGTCACAGGAGTAACCTTGTCCACATCTGGACTCCAAATTTCGTCAAATCCCGAATAAATGCAAATCTATCCACGTCAGGACTCACATTTCGAAAAAATCCCGGCGCTTTCGCTGGGGAAACATTTCTGTCTACACACAGGAAACTTCATCCGCCTATCCATACGGGAAAATCATCTGCCTAAACACAGGAAACTTCATCCGCCTATCCATACGGGAAAATCATCTGCCTAAACACAGGAAACTTCATCCGCCTATCCATACGGGAAAATCATCTGCCTAAACACAGGAAACCTCATCCACCTATCTGTTGCACCCTAAAATTTGCCCAACCTTATTCACTTGGTTTATGTTCAATATCATTGGCATTTGCATATAGAGTCATGTGCATAGTCTAATCATCTGCATAGCATAAGCATAGCAAGTCATACAACAGGGGGACCAATCATTATTCTCATCTCTAGAAGCCTATCAAGAGATTATTATCCCAATTCAATCTCATTCAAGTCATCAGGAAAGAATTTGAAAGCAAAGAGTTCAGCAGATCAAGCCTTGAGTCCATCTCCTAGCTGAGGGTATCTGAGGGTCAGCAAGAGGGTTGTGAGCTGTGAGTTGAAGGCATGGAGAACATCTAGACATTATGAGAGACTTAGAAAGTCATTTAAAGAAGGGTACAAGTCATTGATGAGAGCACAAGAGCTATAGCTGAAGGCAGTCAACTAGGGTTTCATCTGGGTCAACCCTAGGTCAACCCTAGGTCAATTGACTGATTTAAGAGGCATTCAAGTCTAGTGGAGAGATATGGGGTTCATCATTGGACATATAAAGAAGGATATGGAGATATGCCAAGAAGAATTCAAGAGAAATCAAGGAGAAGAGGAGTTTCTAAATTAGGGTTTCTGTGTAAAATCCCCTAGTTTAGGTCAAATTTCCAAGCAAGATAAGTCAAAATGCTAGCTTCAAATGGATCCTTGGCCAACATGAAACTTGTAGAGGATCTCAAGACCTTTAATTTGAGTGGTGGAAGACATCAAGGAGATTTATAGAACTCAAGTTATGGTCCTTGCAAGTTACAGGTCATCTGAGGTATCTGAAATTTTGTCTGTGAAAGTGACTTGACTTCCAAGCTAGTTTTACCCCTCAAGGAGATTTCAAATGAATTTCTGGTCAACATAAGAATTGTTCCTCATTGTCTTATCTTTCTATAATGGTATAGCATGCACTCATATGATGTGTGGAACTCAACTTATGGTCTTGGCAAGCAAAGGGTATTTTGGTCATTTGTGAATTACAGGTCATTTTAACCTATGTCCAAAACTCATACAAGGAGTCCTCAAATGGAAAAACTTACAACATCAAACTTTCTCCAAATGGCATTTTGAGTCTAGAAAGAAGGTCACAAATTGTTGGAAAAGCTCATAACATGAAGTTGCATGATTGGTCAAAATTTGAACTAAAATGGCTTATAACTTGAATAAAGTCAAAGTGAAAAATGGTTTGAGAGATTTATAAGTCCAAATGGGGACTTCCAATATATGATTTTGAATGGAAAAGACATTTCAAAGACAATGGTTCAAGTACATTTTTGAGCTTAGTGGAAAAAATCAAAGTTATTTATGGTTACTTGCATTTGAAGAAACATAACCAATTTGGAATGCAAGGGAAGTTGCAAGATGGTTCTAGAAAGTTCATTTGAGCACTATATATTCATGAAATCAGAATTGAGCAAGGGTTGGATTCATTTTTCACCAAAAATTTCACAAATTCTCTCTATTCTTTCTCATTGCAATTCCATCCAAATTTCTCAAAATCTTCATCAATCATCACCAATATTGATTCTACCATATTCAATCATCATCATGGACTAAAGATCAACCAGGATCTGATTGAAATTGATCCATTTTCGAGCAACATAATCATCAATATCCAAATTGCAATTTCAAGTGGACAGCAAGATCCAAGGCAAGAATCATCAAGGTGTTGCATACAGAATCAAATATAGCAAGAATAGATCCAGATTGAAGCATCAAGGCTCTCAGATCCACGAATTTCATCATCATCCACAAGCTTTTGCACCAGGTTCAATTTCTCTCCCATAGCTTGATACAGATAGATTTACATTAGTTTGTTAGTATAATAATGATGTAGGATGTTAGTAGAGCATTTCTGATTGATTAGGAGTAGTTTAGTGATGATTCATGGCAGGTGCTTGAAACTGTTAGGACTTAGAACTCTTAGGATAGGCCATGGTAATCTTAGGTTGTTAGTGCAGAATGATCTACGTGAAGTATAGAAGAGATTAGTATAGGTTTGGTTGAGGATCTTGAGGATGAGTTGCAGAGTATGTTAATGGAGCCAAGAATGTCATGCGCTCGGGTTGAGTGATTTGCTGAATTTCAGATTGAACTATGACCATAGGCTTGTAGAGGGAGAAATTCTGAATGATTTTCATGTTTGGATCGAGCTGAACCGTGGCCTGGAGAGGGAGAACCGAGAGGTTGAAAGTAGTGCGTGCATGGCTTCCATGGACTGTTAAACCCTAGCTTTCATGGCACAAGGAAGAAGAAGCAATCCTGAGCGTCCATCGCGTGTTGGACCATTGACCTCAGAGCCCATCGTGTGGCTCTCATTCATACTGAAAATTTGGAGGGAGAGCTGTAGGTGCCCTAAACGCACCGTTTCATTTAATGAAACGGGCGGGCCTAGGTGTGTTTTGATATCCCCACCCCCCAGTATTGAGCCCAACGTGATTTGAATGTGAATATCCTGCTTTTCTCACCCCCTGTGCTGGCCTCTTTGTTTTTATTTTTTCTGATTAATTTTAACTGAACCATGGGCTTAGTCAGAATTCTATTCACACCCCCGTTTGCTGGCCCATCCTGATCATGAACTGAGCGTGTCTGCTATTAGTACCCCCCCCTCTCATTTTAATTGATTTAGTTTTTTAATTCATTTTAATTTTTACCAACTTTAGAAAATCATATAAAATAGGAAATTAACTCTTTTTTAGTGGTTGTTTTTTCTATATTTTCTTGGTTCTGTGTAGAAAATTGTCATTAAATAAAATTGCATTTTATATTTTATTTGTTATTTTTCCCATATTTTCTAAATAAATGACATTTTAAATAGCTTCATTTCATGCATGATTTTGTTAATTTTTGTTCTACTAGATGCTTTCATATTTTTTGTTCATTCTTTTTAGGTTGCTTAGATGAGATATTGAACTTGTAGAAACAATTTAGTTCCCATTTTTAGAAATTAATTTTAGGTGCTTAATGTAGGCTTGAACAACATGAACAAATTAGGGTTTTTTAGGAGATGACTTAGGAAGTTTGATTCTTTCCCTTAGGACTTAGGATTTAACTAGATTAGTTATGGGACTATAGGGGCTATGGGTAGTTATTAGATCCCTTAGAGAAAAAGTCAGGACTCCCCTACTGCTATTAATACTCTGTGTATGTCTGATTGACTGGTGTGGTGTGCCCTCTGGGGATTATTGCTTGCTTGCTTGGGTATTGGGATTGTCTGGGAACTTGGGAGAGCTGAAGACTTGAGGAGATGAAAGCCATTGGAGATTCAGAGATGGAAGATCAACTGCCAGAGTTGGAGAGGAGGTTCTTGCTAGCAGCTGCTGAGGAGACTAGGGTTTAGGAGCTAGGCTGAGCTCTAGATTAGAAAGCTTATTTCTCAAACATGGAATGCCTTGGCTGCATCCATCCTTTCTCTATGATTCAAAGTCTCTTTCAAATATCCACCTCCTTCCTTTGGAAGGATCAGTGAATATATTTGAAAGATAGAACTTTTGAGAGGAAACTTTCTGTTTAATGTTAACAGTTGATGAACCACCCTTGGTAGGTAATTAACTGTCTAACATTCACTTCACTCTTGTGACTAATCCCTCATCCTGGAGGTTTGAACTTGAAGAAAAGCCATTGCAGATGGAAGACTGATGATCAAAGCCCTTGCCTGAAGGCCATGAAGATGGAGATTGATGCTTGTTGAAGCCTGTGGCTGAGTGGAGATTACTTGGAGCCAGATGTTGATTCAGAGCTGCTGAAGCTGTTTGTTTTATTGCTGTATTTCATTTCTTGATGTATTGATTGGTTTTCCTGACTGTATTGTTTGTTGTTTACCCTGTTGGGTTGAAAGTGAAGCCTGTTCACTTTTGCCTATTGTTTTCTAGGTTCGAGGTTGAGTGGGACTCCCTTGCCTCGCTTGTATTGCTGCATCCATGCATTTTACTGTTTTACTGTATATATCTGATATTGTTTCTGTTTCTGCCTATCCCGTAGGATCTCTGTTTCTCTCTGTGCAAGAGAGGAGCATGATAGACATTAGGTCTTAACCCATGCATGATAACATTAGGATAGTTCGTTTCCCTTCGCAACCATAGGGTAGAGTTCTGTCTCTTCTTTCTCAAAACAAACAGAAAAACACATAAAGATTTCAAACACAATAAAAGACACTTCTTTCGTAAAAGAATGTGAATTCATCAAAACGTCATTTTTGTCCGCCGGGACTGTTAATCAGAAAAACCTTTTTCAGAAGGAATAAAATCAACCAAGACAAGCTTGTGTCGTACGTGGCCCGAACTACGTTTGCTCTGATCTTTCATGCCGTATGAAAGTACGTAGGCATAGGATGCGATATCCTAGCGAGCAACCTTCCCCTCCTTTCCCGTAGGTAGGCGAACTACGTTGACTCTGATTTCTCGTTCCAGACGGGAATACGTAGGCATAAAGTGCGATACTTTGCCGAGTCATTTTTATTTTCGTTTTATGTTTCTCTTTAACCCTTGACCTATAGAGTAGATAGAATAACAATCCATACCCGAAAACAAGCGTGGATCCCGTCGAGTACGACGGACGTGAGGGGTGCTAATACCTTCCCCTTGCGTAACCGACTCCCGAATCCAGGTTTTGGTTGCGACGACCATACCTTTCCCGTGTTGTGCGAGGTTTACTCTGAGCGTTCCCTTTCCCTCCCGTGGGATAAATAACGCACGGTGGCGACTCTTCTGTTCAGCCGGCGCCGATTTTCGCAGTAGCGACAGCTGGCGACTCTGCTGGGGATCCAACGTCCCCTGGCTGCTAAGGACTGCGATGGTTCTTATGCATTTGGGATCCAACGTCCCTTAAGAGAGTCAATCCTAGCGCTTGTTTTCCCGTCGAGGATTTTGTATGGAGTTATTGTATATTTCTGACCTTTATTTTCAGCATTATATATATTGATTATTATTGCTGTATCTTGGGGTGTGACGGGTGTTCTGATATTGAGTGAGAAGCCGGACCTGGGCTTGAGTGCACCTAGAATTAGAGTAGAAAGTAGTGGGCGCGTGCCGGCTTTGCTTGCATTAGTGTCTCATGAAATCTACACTCGGACGAGGTTCTTCTGGTTGGCTTCTTTTTCTACCCTTTGGGTCGAAGGGGTTGTTGGTCAGCTGAATTGTCGACTCCGGGGACCGATCACTTGGAAGTTGGCTGAGTGAGGCCTCTTCAGGAATTGATGATGCCACTCCTTCTGGGAATCGTATCATCAACCCTGAAAGTCTGTGACGCTGACGACCGCATAGGATGCCGTACCATTGCCAGTTATAGGGCCACCCACCTGTGAGGGGATTTGGGGTTATGCAGGTAACCAGACCTTCAGATACCGGTTTGTTCTCGATCAGAGATCCTGGGTATTTATGGAGAGTTATGAGGTCTGTCAGAGACCATTTGGAGATGTGTTCTGAGGTCTGTCAGAGACCAATTGGAGATATGATTTGAGGTCTACCAGAGACCAATGGGAGTTATGGTTTGAGGTCTGTCAGAGACCAGTATTGGAGCATTGTTTTAGGTCTATCAGAGACCAGGGTTTGATGACTTCTGGATGGTCTATCTGAGACCTTTCTTGATTGGGTGCAGGATATTCAGCTACAGCTTTGGTCCCTGTTGCATGCTCCTTGCATTGCATTGCCTGCATATCCATTACCATTTGCATTTCACTAACGTGTGTCTGTGCTGCAGGTGCATTTGCATTTCCCTAGTTCTAGTGCCCGGACTTCTGAGTATTGATTATGGCTAGTTTGAGGAAGACAGTTGCGTATAAGCTGCCTTCACCTGATATTACTTCTTTGCTTGGTCTGATATCTCTTGCCGATGAGGAGGTTAGGAGAAGCTTCAGAATGAGTCATGGGAGATTACTGAGATTAGTCTGTAAGCCCACTACTGATGAGATGAACGGGCTATACACCTTGATGCAGTTCTATGACCCCGCATTGAGATGTTTTACCTTTGCTGACTTCATTTTAGGACCTACCATTGAGGAGTATGTGGAGTTTACCGAGCTTCCCGTGCAGAACAAGGTTCCCTTTATTCACTCTGCTGCTGAGCCCAAGTTGGAGGACTTAGCCAAAGCCTTACATATGGACGCTGCAGAACTGTTATTGACTTCTTGGCTTGGGGTTTCAGGTTTCTCTCTTGATTTCTTAGTTGTCAAAGCTCGAGAGTACGCCAAGAACGGTTGTTGGGTGGTTTTCAATGCTATTTTGGCTTTATGCATCTATGGAATCGTGCTGTTTCCTAACTTGCCCAACTTTGTGGACCTGGACGCTTTCTATCTGTTTGCTGCAGGCAACCCAGTGCCAACGCTGATCGGAGACTTCTACCACTCATTGCACTACAAGAACGAAAACCGAAGGGGAAAAGTTGTTTACTGCTGTGCTCCTCTATTAAATATGTGGTTCAAAAGTCATCTCCCCATGAAGGGGCCATTTGCGGACAGTGCAACCTCAGCCAGTTGGTCAGAGCGCCTGATGAGGCTATATTCCGAAGACATTGTGTGGTTTGATCGAGACCTGTTGGGATCTGAGCTCATCTTCAGTTGTTCTGGGTACCCTAACGTACCACTGATAGGAAGAAAAGGGTGTATCAATTACAACCCTTCTCTGTTCATTCGCCAGTTCGGATATGCACTGAAGAATCCACCTCCGGAGGAAGAAGTACAGGAATCTCTGTACTTCACCGGTGACGTGAAGGGGGAGTTATTAGCCAAGTTGCAACGTGCCTGGACGCGTATTAACCGCAGAGGGAAGCCTTTGTTAGGAAAGAATGACTGTCAGGCCTACGCACCTTATAGAGTTTGGATTCAGGAGAGAGCCAGTCAGTTGAGGATGCCGTTTCCGGATGCACCAATTCTTGTTCCTATTCCGGTAGCGGAGCCAACTACTGTTTCTCGGGAAGCCTACGAGCAAGTGGTGAGAGAAAAAGAAGCCTTGATGAAGATCAACGAAGGGTTAGAGCAAGAGCTAGCTCAAGTACGCAGTGAGAAAAACAAGGCCGTATATGCTTTCCAACAACAGATCGAGCTGTTAAACAGGTTAGGGGCTGAGTTGACTGAGGAGAAGAAGAAGCGCGAACGTCTGGGGCAAGAGTTCAGAAGCTCCCATGACATGCTGGAAGCCAAAAAGAAGGCGCTCGACGCAGCACACCGAGAAATCTCCTCTTGCAATAAGACTTGGAATGCCACTCTCACCAACAATAAGAAGAGGGAAGATAAGCTGAAGCAGCAAATTTCCGACCTCGAAGAGAAGTTGAAGTCTAGCATCAAGAAGTGTGAGGAGGAAGTGATGACCCGGTATAGTGTCCAGCATGCACTGAACAAGGCAATCAAATCCAGAGATGAAGCAGTGTCTCAGAAGCGAAAGTTAGAAGATTGCTTCGGAGAAGCAACATGGGAAGAAACTGCTGAAGACGTACGCCGTGTCCTTAAGAGGAGAAACCAGCTGGTTGAAGGGCTGCTTGATCGACCGAGCCATCCGGAGACCAAGAAGTTGATAGAGGAGTACCAGACTTTTGGGAGGATTTGATCATTTCATGCTTTATTTGCATAGTGCTGACCATCACCAGGATTGTTGGTTGAGGTCATGCCTTCTTTGTACTCTCAGTGATATTGTACCCTGGGCTTATTGATTCTCCCTGCAATATATGAGGCTTTCTATGATTCAGCTCCGATATTCCCATTGTCAACACTGTCACTGCACCGGCACCTTCACACTAGAACTGGGGGAATGAACTTCCCTAATGCACAGACACATTGCATTGCATTCATATTTATATTGCATTACAGGTAATCTTTGAATAGTGTCTTATTTCTCGCTTTTACCAGGTACTTACCAGGATTGCAGATCAACATCCGCACCGCTATTCTACACGCTCCAACTGTCGAAAAATCATGGACCAAATGCAGAACGAGATGCAAGATGTGCGCGAGAAGCTCGCCCTCTTCATGCAGACCATGGAAGCTATAGCAAAAGGGCAGGAGAATTTGCAGGCCATGGTCCAGCCTCTGTTGGCCCGAAGCGCTGGTCATGGTAATGAAGATCATCAGTCTGTCCGGGTCGATACTGCTCATGGAGACGGCACTCCCACGCCAGTGGCTCCGCCTGTAATCAATACACCTGCTGCTAATGTCAACAACGCTACCGCTGCTGTGAATGGTAACGTTGGAGTGGGGAATGAGACTGCTGTCCTTAATGCTGGGCTGGGTGATGTCAATTTGGGAGATAATCTAGGAGGCAATGGCTTTGTCAATACTGGATCCGGATTCAACGATCAGGGATTCGATAACACTGGGAAATATGGCTTTAATTCTCAAGGCTTTGGGCAAGATGGTTATGGTATGGTCAATCAGGGTTACGGAGGCTTTGGAAACGGAAACGGTACTGGATTTATGGCTTTTGGTCCTGCTGGAGGTGTTCAAGGGTACGGCAACAGAGGCCGAGGTCCGGGGATGAACCAGATCAGAGCTGGACGTAATAATGGATATGATGGGTACGGAGCTGGAAACGGTATGTGGCAAGAAGATCAGCAGGAGGATGCCTTCTCCGGAGGAGGTTTTGAAGGGCCGATGGATGATTCCCAAAAGATTAGAATGCTGGAAGAGCAGATGAAGGGAGTCTTAAATCAAAGTGCTGTGGGATTGGACATGGCAACAATGGGCTTGGTACCTGGCTTGAGGGTGCCAATTAAATTCAAAGCTCCTGCGTTCGATAAGTATAAAGGAGACACATGTCCGAAAGTGCATGTGCGAGCTTATTACAGAAAGATGTCTGCATACTCAACTGATGAAAGAATGCTAATGCATTTCTTTCAGGATAGTCTATCGGGCCCTTCCCTAGAGTGGTACATGGGGTTGGAGCCAACTGATATCAAGACGTGGAAGCAATTGGCGGAGGCATTTGTAGCCCACTACAAGTATAACAGCGATTTGGCGCCCAATCGAGTCCAATTGGCGGGACTGTCGCAGAAGAAGGGGGAGAGCTTTAAAGAGTACGCGCAAAGGTGGCGCGATATGGCTGCCAGGGTCCGTCCTCCTGTAGAAGATAAGGAAATGAATGACATGTTTGTCGGCACATTCACAGGGCTGTTTCATGATATGCTGTTTCATACGTCTCTGGCCAGTTTTTCAGACCTGATTCTGATGGGGGAAAAGATTGAACGTAACATTAAGCAAGGAAAGTTCCAAGTCGAGGAATCAACCGCATCTGGCAGTAATAGGAAAGCTTATGGTGGGCGCCGTCAGGGCGAGGCAAGCGCAGTATTTGGAGGCCGAGGCCGGGGCCGAGGCAGGGGACGAGGTCAATATCGTCAGCCGCAGCAGGTGGCGAGTGTTACTATCCCATATCAACAACAACCACTCCAGCAACAACAACCGGTTCAGCAGCAACCAATGCCACAGCAGCAGCAGCCTCAGCAAGGGGCACAGCAGGCTCAACGAAGATTCCAGGGTAGTAAACCGAGAAGAGTGTTTGAGAAGCCTCCCTCAACCTATGCCGATTTATTGCAGACATTGTTGGGATTAAACCTGGTAGAGAAAAGAACTCTGGCGCCGATAACGGGAGCTCCCCCGTTTGGTTACGATGCAAGCAGGCACTGCGAGTTTCATTCTGGGGCTCCGGGCCACGATATAGAAGGTTGCCACGCTTTTAAGCACGTTGTGCAGGATCTTTTGGACAACAAGACTATCAATTTCGGAACGGCAGGTCCGAATATAGTCCAGAAACCCATGCCTAATCATGGGGCAAACGCCGTTCTGACTGAGGAAGGTCTGAATCTGATTATGAATGTTGAAGATTTAAAGACGCCGCTGAGCGAGATAAAGAGCCGACTGTTACAAGGAGGTGTTTACCCAGGATGTAACGAGTATTGCTTAGATTGTTGGACCCTAGCTGGGGGGTGTGAGGATTTGAAGAAAGGCATTCAGGCTTTAATTGATGAGGGCATATTGCAGTTTGATCGAGCGGCAACTAATGAGCCCGCAGGGGCAGTAGTGGATAATCGGAGTGATGTGGCCACAGTAACGATTCCTCGGAAGACGATCACTATTGCAGCACCAGCTCAGCAACCACCGATCACCATAACTAAGGCCGGGCCGATCCCGTACGAGAACACGAAAGCGGTCCCATGGTCATATGGGTTAGAGGTGTATTGTGACGGGATAAAGATTGATGTTAACAAGCAGCCAGTGGAGATTGTGGATAATGTTGTTGGCTCAGGAGGCATGACAAGGAGCGGCAGGATCTTTATATCTCCTGAAGTGGAGGCTGAAAGACTAGCGAAAGGAAAAGGGAAAGTGGTTGAAAATGTTCCGGTACAAGCAAGTGAAAAAGAAGCAGCATCGAAGGATGTAGAAGAGTTCATGCGCTTAATTCGAAAAAGTGATTATAAGATTGTGGAGCATCTGCAGCAGACACCGTCCAAAATATCCATCTTGTCATTGCTGCTGTGTTCGGAAGCTCACAGAAACGCTTTGCTGAAAGTCCTGGACACTTCTTTTGTACCTCAAGATGTCTCCGTAAATCAGCTAGAAGGAGTATTGGCACATGTGAATGCAGGCCACAGTCTGGGTTTTACCGATTTTGACTTGACTCCGAAAGGGAGAGATCATAATATGGCATTACACGTATCGGTTGAGTGTAGAGGATCAGTAATGTCGCACGTATTGGTTGACACCGGGTCATCTCTGAATGTGTTACCCAAGAAGGCGATGATGAAGCTGGATGTTCGAGGGATTTTGTGTACACCCAGTGATTTGGTAGTCAGAGCATTTGACGGCACGCGGAGAACAGTCTTCGGATCGATTACCTTGCCTCTGCAAGTGGGGCCGGAAGTGTTTGCAACTGAGTTTTATATCATGGATATACAGCCTGCGTACAGCTGCTTGCTTGGAAGACCCTGGATTCATGGGGCAGGGGCAGTCACGTCTACCCTGCATCAGAAGTTAAAATATATGGTCGGAGACAGTGTAGTCACCGTGTGCGGAGAAGAAGACATCCTGGTCAGCCATTTATCTTCATTTAAATATGTGGAAGTCGACGGGGAGATCCACGAGACACCATGCCAGGCATTCGAAGGTTTGCGCATCAAGGACAAAGGTCCCGGGTCGAGCAAAGTGCCAGAGATAGCTGTCTCATCATATAAGGAAGCTCAAGCTCTAGTAGAAGCAGGAGAAGCCAAGGGCTGGGGCAAAGTGCTGGACATTCCTGTGAAGATGGACCGGTTCGGACTGGGGTACCAACCGTCGTCATCAACTCCTTCCGTGGGGGCCCCCCGTTTCAGAAAGCCGATTACCATCTCTGCCAGTGGAGTATGTCATGAAACTGTCAATGCTGCTTCAGAGTCTGATGAAGGAGACAGCGACTGTGATATGGATGCCTGGATTCAGCCAAGCACGCCAGGACAAGGACTGTGCAACTGGTCTATTCAGGAGCTTGTTCCTGTGACTTTTAAACAGTAATGCTTTGCTTTATTAATTGTTGAATAATCTGACGTCTTGCCCGGGGCATCAGGATTTGCTTAGGGCTGTGTTGTTATAGACATTGTGTGTTAATCATTGAATAAATGGCGTTTTTCATGTGCAAATACTGTAATCTCTGTCTTTCTTATTTTGTATTTTTCAATAAAATGGCAACGTGGTTATTCGCTTTATACGCATTTTGAAGCACTTAACCATTCCTTTTGCAGGATAACATTTTCAGATGACATCCTTGAACCACCTATGACTCGTCCCGACTTTGGGCACCCGGTGTTTCAGGCTGAAGAAGAGGTTGTCGAAGATAGCGACGTTCCTGAAGAACTGTCTTGGTTAGTAAAGCAAGAGGAAAGAGCCATTCTGCCTCACGACGAGGTCATCGAAGTTATCAATTTGGGGTCGGAAGGGGTTGAGAAGAATATTCGTATCGGAGCCGCGCTGCAGGAAGATATCAAGCGGAGACTGGTTGAAATGCTCAGAGAGTATAGTGATGTATTCGCTTGGTCGTATGAGGATATGCCAGGGCTCGATACAGATATGGTCGTGCATCGCCTGCCACTGAAAGAAGATTGCCCGCCGGTCAAACAAAAGCTTCGCAGAACTCGACCAGATATGGCGATGAAAATCAAAGAGGAGGTGCAGAAACAGTGGGACGCTGGTTTCCTGGCTGTGACGAAGTATCCTTCATGGGTTGCCAACATCGTACCGGTGCCAAAGAAAGATGGCAAGGTTCGAATGTGTGTGGATTATCGAGATTTGAATAAAGCAAGCCCAAAAGACGATTTTCCACTTCCTCATATTGACGTGTTAGTTGATAATACTGCCCAGTACTCCGTGTTCTCCTTCATGGATGGCTTTTCAGGCTACAATCAAATTAAAATGGCGCCAGAGGATATGGAGAAGACTACTTTCATAACGCCGTGGGGAACATTTTGCTACAAAGTGATGCCCTTTGGTTTGAAAAATGCTGGGGCAACATATCAGCGTGCGATGACGACTCTTTTCCATGACATGATGCATAAAGAGATCGAAGTTTATGTTGACGATATGATTGCCAAATCCCAGACGGAGGAAGAGCATCTGGTGAATCTGCTGAAGTTGTTTAAAAGACTTAGGAAGTTCAGGCTGAGGCTGAACCCTAATAAATGCACCTTCGGGGTGAGATCGGGTAAACTGCTGGGGTTTATCGTAAGCGAAAGAGGAATAGAGGTCGATCCTGCTAAAATAAAAGCAATTCAAGAAATGCCGACGCCTAAAACAGAGAAAGAGGTGCGCGGGTTTTTAGGGAGGTTGAACTACATTGCCCGGTTCATATCTCACCTAACGGCCACGTGTGAACCGTTATTCAAGCTGTTGAAGAAAGATCAAGCTGTGACGTGGAACGAAAATTGTCAAAAGGCGTTCGATAAAATAAAGAAGTATCTGCAGGAGCCTCCTATTTTGATACCCCCAGTGGCAGGTAGACCCTTGATAATGTATTTGACGGTTCTTGAGGGAAGCATGGGTTGTGTTCTCGGTCAACACGACGGGACGGGGAGGAAAGAGCATGCGATCTATTACTTGAGTAAGAAATTTACAGACTGTGAATCTCGATACTCAATGCTGGAGAAAACTTGTTGCGCGCTAGCCTGGGCCGCCAAGCGTTTGAGGCAGTACATGCTGAATCATACAACCATGCTCATCTCGAAGATGGATCCTATCAAATATGTATTCGAAAAGCAGGCGTTGTCAGGTAGAATTGCCCGTTGGCAGATGGTCTTGACTGAATATGATATCCAATACGTCTCGCAAAAGGCTATAAAGGGGAGTGTGCTGGCTGAGTATCTGGCGGAGCAGCCTATTGAAGAATACCAATCGATGAGGTTTGATTTTCCTGACGAGGATATCATGTACCTAAAGATGAAAGATTGTGAAGAACCGTTGCCAGACGAAGGACCAGAGTTGGGGTCCAAATGGAAGATGATATTTGACGGAGCCGTGAATGCTTACGGTAGCGGAATAGGGGCAATCATCACCACGCCACACGGGTCGCACATCCCGTTTACTGCCCGATTAACCTTTGCCGTTACCAATAATGAGGCCGAATATGAAGCTTGTATAATGGGGCTTGAAGAAGCCATTGATTTGCGAATCAAGCATCTAGATGTATACGGAGACTCAGCTCTGGTAGTGAATCAGATAAAAGGGGAATGGGAGACACGGCAGCCTAATTTGATACATTACATGAATTATGCAAGGAGATTGTTGCCTTTCTTCGACAAGGTTGAATTGCATCACGTACCGCGGGCAGAAAATCAAATGGCTGACGCCCTTGCCACTTTGTCTTCCATGTACAAGGTCAACTTCTGGAACGAAGCTCCCCAAATCACTATCTCTCGGTTGGACAGGCCAGCTTATGTATTTGCTATTGATGAAGCATCTGACGACAAACCGTGGTATTTTGATATCCTTAATTTCCTGAAGAATAAAGAGTATCCGGCTGGGGCATCCAGTCATGATCAGAAGACTCTCAGGAGATTAGCGGGTAATTTCTACTTGAATCCAGATGGCGTCTTGTACAGAAGAAACCACGATTTGGTGTTGTTGCGTTGTGTAGACGAGAAAGAGGCAAAGCTTCTCATGGAGGAAATTCACGAAGGTACCTTTGGTACGCATGCTGGCGGGCATGCTATGACGAGAAAGCTGCTGAGAGCAGGTTACTTTTGGCTGACGATGGAAACTGATTGTTTCAAGTTCGCGAGGAAGTGCCACAAGTGCCAAATCTATGCTGATAAGATCCACGTGCCTCCGAGTCCTCTAAATGTGATGTCATCTCCATGGCCATTCTCGATGTGGGGAATCGATATGATCGGAAAGATCGAGCCGACGGCTTCCAACGGGCATCGGTCCATCCTAGTAGCAATCGATTATTTCACCAAGTGGGTGGAAGCGGCGTCTTACGCGAATGTAACGAAGCAAGTGGTGGCTAGATTCATCAAGAGAGATATCATTTGCCGATATGGGATTCCCGAGCGGATAATCACGGATAATGGTTCAAATCTGAACAACAAAATGATGAAGGAGCTCTGTCAGAATTTTAAGATCGAACATCACAACTCCTCTCCTTACCGACCCAAGATGAATGGCGCTGTTGAGGCGGCCAATAAGAATATCAAGAAAATCGTTCAGAAAATGGTGGTGACCTATAAGGATTGGCATGAAATGCTACCTTTCGCTTTGCACGGTTATCGTACGACGGTACGCACATCAACCGGGGCAACTCCGTTCTCGTTGGTATACGGAATGGAAGCGGTATTACCATTGGAAGTTGAGATCCCTTCTCTGAGGGTATTGCGAGACGTTCAGCTGGACGAGGCAGAATGGGTAACGAATAGATTGAACCAACTGAGCTTAATGGACGAGAAGAGGCTAGCTTCTCTAGCATACGGTCGTTTGTACCAGAGCCGAATGAAGAAAGCGTACGACAAGAAGATACATCCGCGAAGCTTTCAGACGGGCGACCTTGTGCTGAAAAGGATTCTCCCGCCGCAAGCAGATCACAGGGGCAAGTGGACCCCCAACTACGAAGGGCCATACGTTGTCAGGAAAGTCTTCTCAGGAGGAGCTTTGTTGTTGTCCACCATGGACGGAGAAGACTCCACGTCACCTGTGAATTCGGACGCAGTTAAAAAATACTTTGCTTAAAATAGACCCGCTGGACAGAAAAAGAGAGTCCAGGCAAAAATGGGGCATCCTGGCGAACCAAAAACAGAATGAAAGGTTCGGGCAAAAGTTAGGGATAAAATTGAAAAAATGTACACCCGCGAAGTTGAAAACCTACACTGGGCGGCTTCGGCAA
The DNA here is from genome assembly GCA_963859935.3 of Lathyrus sativus. NCBI lineage: Eukaryota > Viridiplantae > Streptophyta > Magnoliopsida > Fabales > Fabaceae > Lathyrus > Lathyrus sativus. The sequence continues at coordinate 486,844,838 of OZ012736.1, forward strand.
AAAAGGGTATCCCGGTGAACTGAAAACCCGTAAAGGGCGGTTCACGCAAAAGTTAGGGATTTGAAAAGCAAATGACTGCGGTCCGAATTCAATGAGCATCAATGCGGGAGAATTTATTTGAGGAGCCAGTTATCGGATACAATCTCTTCAGAAGTGAGGATACCGGGAAAAGCATTAGAGTCGGGCGAGTCATGGGAGGATCAGTTCGTGGTGTTCATCTGCATCCCGTTGCCGACATGTGTACAAAATTTAATTTGTCAAAATATTCATGCTTCTTGTGCATACGTGCATACTTATGTATATTTGCTTTGCGTAGCTTCCTCATTTCAGGAGTTACATTCCATGTATAAAACTCCGCCCATTCAGGGGCCCGATCAATAAAATATGTTATTCAGTACTTGATGCTGGTTCTTTACTGTTTTGTGCATGATAAAACGCCTAAGTTTAGTGAAGCTAGCATGAGTATAACATCACTGGCCCTTGCCAACAATCATTAAAGCTTTGAATTAACTGAGTGTAACGTCACTAACCTGAATTGATTTGATTGCATAGGCTTGTCGTGTCTTGTTTGTGTTGTTGCAGGTTTCATAACCATACGAGGAAGATGATCAAAAGATTGCGATAACGAAAGACTCAGTCCCCACGTAGGTCATGCATGTTCTTCCTGAAGAAGGATAGAATTCCCCAGCTAGCCGTAGCTTATCCAAAGGACGTGCTACAGAAAAGTTATTCGTCCTCAATAGAGTTTGGCGATTCCAAGATCGTGAGGCTGTATTCAGACAGGTTCATCTTTCCCCGCAGGGTCATGCACTCTCCCCCAGCGGAGTCAGTGGATTTTCCCCAAGAGAATCATCCCATCCCCAGCGGAATTCTCTTTGCAAGTGTTTTCATTCCTTCCAGTGGAACTCGAAGATTAAGACTCTCCCAAGCAGAGTTGATGGTGGGTCCTGTCATTTATTTTGTCAGGGATACTGTGTAATACCAATTCACTCTCCAGCAGAAAGTCCGATCGTACTATGCACATCTGATATTCCCCAGCAAGGTTATTTTCCCCAGCAGGGGGTTACCTCAACAGGGTGCTCGGTTTGAGTTCCCAATTTCCCAGCAGGGTTGAATTCATCCTTCCAGCATTTATTTTGCTGGAATAATTCTGTAGCATCTGGCTATCCCCGGCGGAGTTGGCATTATCTTCAGCATTTATTTTGCTGAAGCGGTTCCTGTATCCCAGCAGGTGGGGAGAGCACTTGCTCAAATGAACAACCAAACATTCAAGATCTCGGCATGAGACATCCAATGATAATGTCAGTTTCGGCAGTATTCCCCACAGAGTTATCAGGATAAGTTTCTCTTTTGTCATCAGGGGTTCCATGAATCAGAATTTCAGAGGCCACCGCCGGTTATCAGAGCAGGCGTCCGATAGTTGGTTTCCAGACACCCCAGTAGAGTCCGTCTCAAAGTCGCTGTCACGTCAGTGCTAAGAAGTTTGTGGGTGAGGATCATTGGAGAACTAAGTCCTGACGTGGACAATTTATTCCTATATTGACGGGATTTCTTCAGAAGTGGGCGTCCTAACGTGGATAGGCTTATTTCCCCGGATTGGTGAGGTGTGTTAGTCCTGACGTGGGCAGATTCGGGTTCTCGAAATTAGTGGAATGGGAGGTCATGACGTTGACAAAAGTGATTACTCTTTGTGTTGGTGCCCTGACGTGGACAAATCAGACAAGGGTGTGAGTCCTTACGTGGACAAGTCTTATTTCCTCAGCAGGTCGAAGACGCCTGAGTCCTAACGTGAACAAATCAAGACGAGATCAGTGTCCTGACATGGACAAATCAAAGAAATTATTATTATTCCTAACGTGGAGAAGTGGGTCCTAACGTGGACGATGTAGTCCTTACGCGGACATATCAGAAGAGGATTCCTTACGTGGAAAAGGATAGTTTCCTTACGTGGAAATGACAGCATTCCTGACGTGGAAAGATTGGAGTCCTTACGTGGACAGATTAATAGGTGATTCCTAACGTGGAAAGAGTGGAGTCCTTACGTGGACAAATTAAGATGGCATTCCTTACGTGGAAAAATGTAGTCCAGACGCGGACAAATCGGAAGGAATTGGTTGCCTTATGTGGAAAAGTTATGTTTCCTTGCGTGGAAAACGGATAGCATTCCTTACGTGGAAAGAGGCTTGTATTCCTGACGTGGAAAGAAAAGTTGATTCCTGACGTGGAAGAATGATGTACTCCTTATGTGGAAAGTTGAGTCCTGACGTGGACAGGTTCAGAACCAAAGTTGAATTCCTTACATGGAAAGATTGGAGTCCTTACGTGGACAGATTGATATAGTTCTCCTTATGTGGAAAGAAGATTGCTTCCTGACGTGGAAAGATGAAAGGGTTAGTCCTGCCGTGGACAGATACAGAAGAAATGATTCCTAACGTGGACAGGTGTTACTCCTAACGTGGAAGAGTTTTATTCCTAACGTGGACGATTCAGTTTATAGAAGTGCAGACGAATTATCCCCAGCACGGTCGCGCGAGATCAGTGGGTTGCCGTAACAGTTAAATTCAGCTGATGAATGTCGTTCCCCAAGCAGTGGCGCAGTTTATTTCTGCGGTTGGCAAATTTCTGGGTTCCTAGTATTCAACCGCCTCGTACCGCGAATGTCTGAAGGCTCCGGGCTCTTCACCCAATCGGGTCCAAGCCGCTTGAATAGGGGCAGCTGTTGCACCCTAAAATTTGCCCAACCTTATTCACTTGGTTTATGTTCAATATCATTGGCATTTGCATATAGAGTCATGTGCATAGTCTAATCATCTGCATAGCATAAGCATAGCAAGTCATACAACAGGGGGACCAATCATTATTCTCATCTCCAGAAGCCTATCAAGAGATTATTATCCCAATTCAATCTCATTCAAGTCATCAGGAAAGAATTTGAAAGCAAAGAGTTCAGCAGATCAAGCCTTGAGTCCATCTCCTAGCTGAGGGTATCTGAGGGTCAGCAAGAGGGTTGTGAGCTGTGAGTTGAAGGCATGGAGAACATCTAGACATTATGAGAGACTTAGAAAGTCATTTAAAGAAGGGGACAAGTCATTGATGAGAGCACAAGAGCTATAGCTGAAGGCAGTCAACTAGGGTTTCATCTGGGTCAACCCTAGGTCAACCCTAGGTCAATTGACTGATTTAAGAGGCATTCAAGTCTAGTGGAGAGATATGGGGTTCATCATTGGACATATAAAGAAGGATATGGAGATATGCCAAGAAGAATTCAAAAGAAATCAAGGAGAAGAGGAGTTTCTAAATTAGGGTTTCTGTGTAAAATCCCCTAGTTTAGGTCAAATTTCCAAGCAAGATAAGTCAAAATGCTAGCTTCAAATGGATCCTTGGCCAACATGAAACTTGTAGAGGATCTCAAGACCTTTAATTTGAGTGGTGGAAGACATCAAGGATATTTATAGAACTCAAGTTATGGTCCTTGCAAGTTACAGGTCATCTGAGGTATCTGAAATTTTGTCTGTGAAAGTGACTTGACTTCCAAGCTAGTTTTACCCCTCAAGGAGATTTCAAATGAATTTATGGTCAACATAAGAATTGTTCCTAATTGTCTTAGCTTTCTATAATGGTATAGCATGCCCTCATATGATGTGTGGAACTCAACTTATGGTCTTGGCAAGCAAAGGGTATTTTGGTCATTTGTGAATTACAGGTCATTTTAACCTATGTCCAAAACTCATACAAGGAGTCCTCAAATGGAAAAACTTACAACATCAAACTTGCTCCAAATGACATTTTGAGTCTAGAAAGAAGGTCACAAATTGTTGGAAAAGCTCATAACATGAAGTTGCATGATTGGTCAAAATTTGAACTAAAATGGCTTATAACTTGAATAAAGTCAAAGTGAAAAATGGTTTGAGAGATTTATAAGTCCAAATGGGGACTTCCAATATATGATTTTGAATGGAAAAGACATTTCAAAGACAATGGTTCAAGTACATTTTTGAGCTTAGTGGAAAAAATCAAAGTTATTTATGGTTACTTGCATTTGAAGAAACATAACCAATTTGGAATGCAAGGGAAGTTGCAAGATGGTTCTAGAAAGTTCATTTGAGCACTATATATTCATGAAATCAGAATTGAGCAAGGGTTGGATTCATTTTTCACCAAAAATTTCACAAATTCTCTCTATTCTTTCTCATTGCAATTCCATCCAAATTTCTCAAAATCTTCATCAATCATCACCAATATTGATTCTACCATATTCAATCATCATCATGGACTAAAGATCAACCAGGATCTGATTGAAATTGATCCATTTTCGAGCAACATAATCATCAATATCCAAATTGCAATTTCAAGTGGACAGCAAGATCCAAGGCAAGAATCATCAAGGTGTTGCATACAGAATCAAATATAGCAAGAATAGATCCAGATTGAAGCATCAAGGCTCTCAGATCCACGAATTTCATCATCATCCACAAGCTTTTGCACCAGGTTCAATTTCTCTCCCATAGCTTGATACAGATAGATTTACATTAGTTTGTTAGTATAATAATGATGTAGGATGTTAGTAGAGCATTTCTGATTGATTAGGAGTAGTTTAGTGATGATTCATGGCAGGTGCTTGAAACTGTTAGGACTTAGAACTCTTAGGATAGGCCATGGTAATCTTAGGTTGTTAGTGCAGAATGATCTACGTGAAGTATAGAAGAGATTAGTATAGGTTTGGTTGAGGATCTTGAGGATGAGTTGCAGAGTATGTTAATGGAGCCAAGAATGTCATGCGCTCGGGTTGAGTGATTTGCTGAATTTCAGATTGAACTATGACCATAGGCTTGTAGAGGGAGAAATTCTGAATGATTTTCATGTTTGGATCGAGCTGAACCGTGGCCTGGAGAGGGAGAACCGAGAGGTTGAAAGTAGTGCATGCATGGCTTCCATGGACTGTTAAACCCTAGCTTTCATGGCACAAGGAAGAAGAAGCAATCCTGAGCGTCCATCGCGTGTTGGACCATTGACCTCAGAGCCCATCGTGTGGCTCTCATTCATACTGAAAATTTGGAGGGAGAGCTGTAGGTGCCCTAAACGCACCGTTTCATTTAATGAAACGGGCAGGCCTAGGTGTGTTTTGATATCCCCACCCCCCAGTATTGAGCCCAACGTGATTTGAATGTGAATATCCTGCTTTTCTCACCCCCTGCGCTGGCCTCTTTGTTTTTATTTTTTCTGATTAATTTTAACTGAACCATGGGCTTAGTCAGAATTCTATTCACACCCCCGTTTGCTGGCCCATCCTGATCATGAACTGAGCGTGTCTGCTATTAGTACCCCCCCCTCTCATTTTAATTGATTTAGTTTTTTAATTCATTTTAATTTTTACCAACTTTAGAAAATCATATAAAATAGGAAATTAACTCTTTTTTAGTGGTTGTTTTTTCTATATTTTCTTGGTTCTGTGTAGAAAATTGTCATTAAATAAAATTGCATTTTATATTTTATTTGTTATTTTTCCCATATTTTCTAAATAAATGACATTTTAAATAGCTTCATTTCATGCATGATTTTGTTAATTTTTGTTCTACTAGATGCTTTCATATTTTTTGTTCATTCTTTTTAGGTTGCTTAGATGAGATATTGAACTTGTAGAAACAATTTAGTTCCCATTTTTAGAAATTAATTTTAGGTGCTTAATGTAGGCTTGAACAACATGAACAAATTAGGGTTTTTTAGGAGATGACTTAGGAAGTTTGATTCTTTCCCTTAGGACTTAGGATTTAACTAGATTAGTTATGGGACTATAGGGGCTATGGGTAGTTATTAGATCCCTTAGAGAAAAAGTCAGGACTCCCCTACTGCTATTAATACTCTGTGTATGTCTGATTGACTGGTGTGGTGTGCCCTCTGGGGATTATTGCTTGCTTGCTTGGGTATTGGGATTGTCTGGGAACTTGGGAGAGCTGAAGACTTGAGGAGATGAAAGCCATTGGAGATTCAGAGATGGAAGATCAACTGCCAGAGTTGGAGAGGAGGTTCTTGCTAGCAGCTGCTGAGGAGACTAGGGTTTAGGAGCTAGGCTGAGCTCTAGATTAGAAAGCTTATTTCTCAAACATGGAATGCCTTGGCTGCATCCATCCTTTCTCTATGATTCAAAGTCTCTTTCAAATATCCACCTCCTTCCTTTGGAAGGATCAGTGAATATATTTGAAAGATAGAACTTTTGAGAGGAAACTTTCTGTTTAATGTTAACAGTTGATGAACCACCCTTGGTAGGTAATTAACTGTCTAACATTCACTTCACTCTTGTGACTAATCCCTCATCCTGGAGGTTTGAACTTGAAGAAAAGCCATTGCAGATGGAAGACTGATGATCAAAGCCCTTGCCTGAAGGCCATGAAGATGGAGATTGATGCTTGTTGAAGCCTGTGGCTGAGTGGAGATTACTTGGAGCCAGATGTTGATTCAGAGCTGCTGAAGCTGTTTGTTTTATTGCTGTATTTCATTTCTTGATGTATTGATTGGTTTTCCTGACTGTATTGTTTGCTGTTTACCCTGTTGGGTTGAAAGTGAAGCCTGTTCACTTTTGCCTATTGTTTTCTAGGTTCGAGGTTGAGTGGGACTCCCTTGCCTCGCTTGTATTGCTGCATCCATGCATTTTACTGTTTTACTGTATATATCTGATATTGTTTCTGTTTCTGCCTATCCCGTAGGATCTCTGTTTCTCTCTGTGCAAGAGAGGAGCATGATAGACATTAGGTCTTAACCCATGCATGATAACATTAGGATAGTTCGTTTCCCTTCGCAACCATAGGGTAGAGTTCTGTCTCTTCTTTCTCAAAACAAACAGAAAAACACATAAAGATTTCAAACACAATAAAAGACACTTCTTTCGTAAAAGAATGTGAATTCATCAAAACGTCATTTTTGTCCGCCGGGACTGTTAATCAGAAAAACCTTTTTCAGAAGGAATAAAATCAACCAAGACAAGCTTGTGTCGTACGTGGCCCGAACTACGTTTGCTCTGATCTTTCATGCCGTATGAAAGTACGTAGGCATAGGATGCGATATCCTAGCGAGCAACCTTCCCCTCCTTTCCCGTAGGTAGGCGAACTACGTTGACTCTGATTTCTCGTTCCAGACGGGAATACGTAGGCATAAAGTGCGATACTTTGCCGAGTCATTTTTATTTTCGTTTTATTTTTCTCTTTAACCCTTGACCTATAGAGTAGATAGAATAACAATCCATACCCGAAAACAAGCGTGGATCCCGTCGAGTACGACGGACGTGAGGGGTGCTAATACCTTCCCCTTGCGTAACCGACTCCCGAATCCAGGTTTTGGTTGCGACGACCATACCTTTCCCGTGTTGTGCGAGGTTTACTCTGAGCGTTCCCTTTCCCTCCCGTGGGATAAATAACGCACGGTGGCGACTCTTCTGTTCAGCCGGCGCCGATTTTCGCAGTAGCGACACTATCCATACGGGAATATCATCTGTCTAAATACAGGAACACTTCATCCGCCTATCCATACGGGAACATCATCTGTCTAAACACAGGAACACTTCATCTGCCTATCCATACGGGAAAGTCATCTGAATACAGTTTCTCTGCCTATCTCTGCAGTAGCTAACTCCATCGGTCCCAACCCATAAACCTTCCAGCGCTGACGTGTCAACGACTTTGAGGAGGACTCTACTGGGGATAATATTTTGTCAACACTAAGAAATCATGGCGGCTTCACTGGGGATAGAACTTTTCCACCCAATAGGAATTCAATTCTGTCAATCATACTGGACAATAACTCCGCCTTATATTTGCAGTAGCCAAACCCACTAGGGATGCTCTGAAATTAACTACCAGGCACCTATTTCGACAACAGGCAACAACTCCTGAAATTTTGATTATGAAACCCTGTGACGCTGACGGAACAACAAACTTGAAGAAAATACTCTGATGGCCGGATAAGAGAAACTTCAACAAGCAACTCTGTGGGGAAAATAGTAAGGCGAACCATATCATCACACGTCTCACGGAGAGACCTCGAATACCTGGTAATAGATCTGAGCTAGAACTCCATACTCCTGCTGAGAAAACACGCCTGAAAGCAAAAGGTTAACCAATCTGATTTGTGTTTCGAAATGCATATGTTTGAAAATGATGCAATGCCCCATACGACATGGAGATGCTATGCGTTTGTATAGATGCAATGCCGCATACGACATGGAGATGCTATGTGCTTGTATAGATGCAAATATGACGATATATGCAAGTGCAAATGCAAGCTCGAGCTGCCAGAGAACACTGGGACTAAAGCCGCTTGGCAAAATAAATGCCGAAGGCAACGTCAACTCCACTGAGGGGTACCGGGTATCCTAGAATCATCTCAGCAAAATAAATGCTGGAAAAGTGAGACCAGCTTCTATGGGGAAGAAACAATCCTGCTGAGGGATGGCTCACAAATTCATCGTTACGAACTCTGTAGAGGATGATCAACCTGACGGAGGAATGACAACCTGCTGGAGGAGGGAAGGACGACCCTGCACGAGGATGCCCTTTCTAAACCCTTGACAACCTGATTGTACTTTGTGGGGCTTAACCAAACCGGGGTTAATTGCGCACAACTCACTGCTGAGAATGCCCCTGCTGTCAGGGATATCCATTCTGACCTGCTGAGGATACTCCTGATCCTATTCCGAGGAGGAATAACTGCAATCTCAACTATTTTGGGGATAATACGTGACTTTTATCTGCTGAGGAGAGTAATCCTGATTTAACATTAATCGAGAAACCGATATTGATCGAGCTTTGTATCGGGGAACGCGACACCATGTGAGTCACTAAGAATTATCGTGTCGGGTATTTTTAGGGTTTTTCTAGTTTACGGATGAAAATAGGTTATTAACAAAATGGTTTTAAAGGGAAAATACTAGGCGGGGCTAGCATTCAAAGATGGACTACCAGGCGAGAACTGATAGCAAAAATAGGTTAGGTTATCGGACGAGGATGGATTTACGGTTGGAACATCAGACGAGGCTGACCGAATGATAGGTTAAGGAAAGGATGACCAGACGGGGCTGGTTTGGAAGCTAACATGCACCAGACGAGAACTGATGCAACAAATAGGTTAAAGAGACGGTGACCAGACGGGGCTGGTTGAAAGCTAACATACACCAAACGAGAACTGATGTTTACGGAAAGGTTGTCTAGACAATAACTGGTTGAAAAATAACAGGTACCAGACGAGAACTGGTATTTACGGAAAGGTGGACCAGCTGAGAACTGGTTACCAGTTTTCCAGGCGAGAACTGGGCTTTGGAAATAACAAGGTTACAAGGTTCTGTCAAGTAACAGGTTTAAACTGTAGGATAATGATCCAATGACGACAAGGCCTTTTTCGAAGGTTCAGGTTATTTGATAAGGGCAATGACACTATTCCCCGACACTCAACTCTTGCTGGGGTGAACAAACTCGTTTGAACAACTTGCCCCAGTGTAATTCAACTTGCCCCAATCCGACTCTTGGGAAAATTCATTCTGAATAGAAAGCAGCTTGCCACGAGGCGACCTCGAGATGGCTTGCTCCGGCATCTGTACAACAGAAGGATTCATCCTCAATTAACCAACTCTCAGCATGGTTGGTTTCAATATACTTCTGAAGTAGCTTACCCCTGAACGAGCGCTGAGCGACTTAACATGCCCTGATTGAACACTGGAGGGATCTGCCCTCAAATCACAGCATTTTGGATAATTGCCCCTGATTGGCTCTCGAGAAGATTCACTTCTGATCAACTGCTTCTCAAGTAAACTGTCCCATAATCAATCGATGCTTCGGGACTTGTCCTTAGACCAACTGATTCTGAACTCACTAGAAGTCAATGCCCCAGATTCACAGGGTTTCACAACATACACCATTCTGATCCAGACTGCTGACTTATTCAGTCTTGTTCGATTATTCCCTGTTGGAATTTTCTTCCTGTCAACTACTGACCTGCAAATAAAATTGTTTATTCCCGAATGGTAATTTTAATGCAGTGTTCATGCAGATTTTGAAAAAATTGTGCTGTCACTCATTTACGTGTCATGATTGTGAGTGACGAATGAACCAAAGTTCAAACGTAGTGCTGATTTGATCAGTGAAAAAATACAACAAGGATATGACTAGCAAATCAAGAAGGAGTCAGGTTACTCAACCTTATCGTAATGCACTTTCAGAATAAACCCTACCTCAATTAGGTCTTTTAAGGGTTGTATCGTGGTCGGGTTCACGGTTCGTGAAACAAAGGATATTTGGCTCAAATTATGATTTGTACCCACCCCTTCTACGTGATGATCTCCGATCCTAAAGTTCAGTTAACTTGGCACAAGCGCTCGCCTCTTCGAGAGGTATGTTGAATATTGGAAGCAATGGTTAAAGAATTCACAAGGTTTTCGGAGTGACAATTACTCCTTTTTCGTTTTCGGTGTCTGTACCTACACGAATTTGTCCTTGTTCGAGGATTTTTCTTTTTATATCCTTTCTTTTTCATTCTTTTGATTCCCTAATTTTTGCCTGGACTGAATCCTTTTGAGTTCTTTTCGATTTTTTTTTGAAGTCCAGCGGGATGCCCTGATTTTTGCCTAAGTATTAGCTTTCCAGCTTTTTCTTTTTCTTTTTACTTAGCGGGCTTTCTTATTTCTTTCTTGGAACAAGTCGTGTGACACTGATTGTCTTGATTGCTCCGAAAGGATAGCAACTGTCTCACTCCTGATTGGTGAGGTTTAACCATTGTGGTTGATGAGGTACGACCTCTGGGGAAAAATAAGATGTGATTGGTCCTCGAAAGGCAACACTCCTCTATAAGACTTGAACGCTCGATCAAGCTAACTGACAACTACCCTGCCCCGGGTTAAGATGTGAGGGTTTAAAAGTCCGAAAAACTTCTACTTCTTGGCTCGAAGTGGTTAACAAGGGACTAACTCCTTATATCTCCAGTGTTTAGGGGATTTGAAACAATGCCTTGTACGTCATCGGCAAGGTTTTATCTGAAAGCATACGATCATCGGTTATGAGTATTCAGTTTCGTCATCTTCCCTCCAATCTTTGCTAATCAAGTGACAAAGTGGAGTAAGTAACATGCAAGTGTCAGTGCAATGCAATAAATGAGTGACAACGACATGATTAATTCAGAAAAATGCATAGTCACTTTATCAATGTTACCATTCGAAACAAACAATGTTTAACAGAAAGTAGTAACTAACAGAAAGGAAACTACAAATGCAAATGATAAAAAATCCTGAGGACTGCCAATGCCAAGGATGCCTGCCTATCTGGACCACTGGCTTCTTGCAAATAAACCTCTGTATCTACGAGCTCAGACAACTGAGAGGTTGTCATGCACGACCAAAACTCCTTCCGGAAAGGAAATACACCTTTTGTCGATCAACTGTTGTACTTTTGCCTGAAAAGCTTTACAATCTTCAGTTGAATGCCCTGGAGATCCACCATGGTAACCACACTGAGCGTGGGGATTATACCCAGGAGGGTAAGGTTCTGGCACAAGCTTAAGAGCTTTAGGTTCCACCAAAGAATTCTGGATCAAATATGGTAGAATATGGCTATACGACACATGCACTATATGAGAAGGAGCATTCCTTCGTTCCAAGTTGTTACGAGGCCTGTTCTGATTTGGGCGCTGATTCTGATAACCTCGGCCACGAGTTCGCTGATTTTCCAAAGAAGCGACATAAAGTTCTGGATACGGTGCCCTAGGCGCAATTGTATGTCCCGCATAACAAGACACAGAAGATGAAGAACCAACAGATTTCACCGATTCATCTCGAGGATACTCAACATCTGGCATGATTGCATTGATCACAACTCCTTCTTCAGTTTGGTAGCTACAGAGAGATTCAGTTCCACTAGCCTGACCGCCCGAAACAATCTGAATTTTCCCAATTTTTACGGCATGCTCGATGCGTTCTCCTAATCTTACCAATTCAGAGAAATTTGGCGCATTTCCAAGCATTCTTTCGAAGTACGGGCTCTCCAGGGAGTCTACAAACATGCCTATTAACTCTCGGTCTAGAAGCGGTGGGTGCACTTTGGCAGCAAATTCTCTCCATCTCTGAACATACTTCCTGAAGGGTTCATTGTTCTCTTGAGACAATTTCTGCAACTGCATGCGACTAGGAGCCTTGTCTAGGTTATAATCATACTGTTTTAGAAAAGATCTGGCTAAATCCACCCATGATCGGATCTGATTACTCTCTAACTGCATATACCAACTCAGAGATGCCCTAGTCAGACTATCCTGAAAGCAGTGAATCATCAACTTGTCGTTTTGCACAAACAAAGTCATTCTTCGGCAGAACATCACCAAATGTTGCTTCGGACAGCTATCTCCTCTGTACTTATCAAATATTGGCGCTCTGAACTTAGGAGGCAATACCAGACCAGGAACCAAACACATGTCTGCAGCATTGAGATTGACAGCATCTTTAACTTTCAAGGCTTTGACTCCTTCTTCCAACACTCAGAGCCTTCTAGCATACTCAAGAGCTCTTGGGTCTTCAGTCCTGACTACCGGGATCTCTCTTCGGATATTCTCCATAGGGAAAACAACACCTTGACTGTTAATAAGAGGAGGGCATTCATTTAGGACAACAAACTGCTCACGTCGATCTCGGTCCCTAACCGGAGGTTGCACAAATTGGTCTGCAGTAACGTTGTTCACTTGCGGAAGGTCTTCCACAGACATAGAGCCATACAAAGGATTGGTCGTCATAGTGAAACCTGTCAAGGTGTTAGGAGATTGGAAGTGGCTCTCAGACATAGCTACCAATAACCTTCAACGGACTTCACTGCTCGATTCTGCTCAAATCTGCTTCAACCCCTTGGTCGTCTTCTAACAATCAACAGTCGCTCAGTCCAAACACCGGAGAATCACCTTCAGAATCAAAACAATGACTAGATAAGAGCTCTGGCTAGCTGTAGAATGCTATGCAACATGATGCAACAATGTTCATGCAAATGCGATGTAAGATGCAACAAACATGGGATCACAGCCCCCACAAAGCTCTGATTATTGTTGCGCTGCTGACGAGATAAGTTTGCTCTGACGAGAGAAAACCAAAATACCGGGTAGGCTGGAAGTCAAGTTTCCTGCAAAAACCCTCCCACTCACGGGTATGGACCTAAACTGACACAAGTTCGGCATCCTATGTGTTGCACCCCAAAATTTGCCCTCACAATACCAGACTTGGTGTTCTAAGAAGGTTCACAAGGTTCACAAAGTTCTCCAACAAATTCTACCAATTCCTTGAAGACGGGCTGTTATTAAAATTCTGAGGCGTTTGGTACATTTATCTATCACCAGGTCTGATCATATCAAGATCTTGGCATTTGGTCAGTAGAGTTTAATTACGAGTAGTGTTACTGTTGATGCTGAAACTGTTGTGATTACGGTGCCCATATGTGTTGGTTATGAAGTGGTTTGGTTAACATTTTAATCGGATGAGATTAGAATTACAAATATCACTTAGGAGTGTTTATGTTTTATGACTATGTTAATGAATTTAAATGCTTGTGGATTTATTCACAATTGTTTATATTTTTTTAACTAGGAATAAAGTATAAATAAATTCAAAGTGTTGGGAATTTTATTTCATAAAGATATCATTATACAAGAAAGAGGAAATTGTTTCACATTTTTGAATTGCTGTTACAAGGAATTACATTAAATCTAAAAAATCCTAAGTCCTAAAGGCTTACGAGTTGAAAACGTATGCCTTCTTATTTCGATAACTTCCTTCTATACATATTGGATACAAGCAAGGGATACTCGCTGCTGTGAATTACAACTCAAAGTTTTTAACTATTTACAACTATACAAGTCTTTATAACACAAGCAAGACAGCCTATAACAACACATGTTTCAGCACAAAAATAGATGTAAAAGGCAGGCAGCAAGCAAGCAAGGCAAAGACAACATGCAAGTTCAGAAAAAAGAACAGCTGTGAAAAAGCAGGGTGTCACACCCTAATTTTTGACCATAAGATCCCTTCTCTTTTTACGCATTTTTTCTTGTATTTGACTTTATTTTAATATGTATTTTATTGGGGCTAACCAACTTGTGCAGGTGCAGTAATGTCGAACATAGATCCTTATAGTCGAGTACTTTAAGGGAATAAGTCTAGCGCTTACTCAAAAGATTTCGTGTGATTTACAAACTCGGGGATTTAAAAGTTTAAGACTCACAAATTCAAGTTTTGTTCCGAATTTGATACAAGACAAGGAAGTACAAGTAGAAACCATAGGTTCATGGATTAAGAGCTTGGGTGCATTAAGTAAATTGTGATGGCAAGGCTTATGGCGCAATGAGTTTGGAAGCTAACATTCGATTCTATTGCACTACGTGTTGTTTATGGATCAAGTTCACTTTTTCACCCAATTGAGAGCTAAGGCATGGATGATGTTTGTTACCATCTTAATTACAAACTTACCCACCGAACTTTGAGAATTAATTTCAAGTACAGTAACCAAATTAGTGAATCATTAACATACAAATCCAAAGGTACATAAGCAAGATTTCAAGATCCATGACTGGAGGCAATTTGCAAGTCGCTACCCACGTATCTAAAAAAAAGGTTATTACATTTGAGATGGTAGCTCATATTACATGCACTGCTATTACAATTATATTTTCAATCCTAGTCAACTGGAAGGCGTGCCCCCATTTTAAGAAACACCCTAAGATTGGCAGTTGTAAACCAGGTTATAGCAGGATGCCTACCCACTCTGAGTGTTTCTGTCCTTGGTGCCAGCTTCTTATAATCATGCTCTAGTCCCTGTAATGATGCATCTCATGGAGTCAAGTGCATACATTAAAGTATATTGGTTCACCGTCCGGAACATTTTCTTCGCGACGTCCATCAGAGTCAGCACTCCACCAAGCAAATTACCTCCTTAAGCCCAAAGAATTTCCTAGAGTACTAGCCAAAGCTGTACCAGCACGGGCATCAGTCTCCATGGCATATGTTATGGCCGCCCCTGCAATTGACAACACAACTACGACAATCACTATGAATATCTCCAGCCTGTTGTGGGTGTGCGGCCGTTGGATGAAACTGGCGTCCCGATTACCAATGTTACACTCGCCATCTCCAGCATCACACAACCTGGGCAGCAGCGTTGTCAATATAGCTTTAACACAGATGTGAAAATCCTCTGGATGATTCTACCAAGACCTCTGTGGGTTCATCTGCTAATGTGAAACCACCGTTAGCTTCTCTCGGGCAATCTTCGATGATTATACCAGCTGACATTTATAGTGGCAATAAGTTACATAGCACAGTCAGTGCCTCATCAAACCCATCATCCATTTGTATGACCAGGACTGGACTGTAGAAAAATTAGGAAAGGCTGATATCGTTAGAAAGCATTTGGAATAACTAAAGACCGGATGCTATACATTAAGCATTGCGCTAATTCAAGGGCTGTAATGATATTCATTCGTGGAAGTAACAAAATGATCATTGAAGAGACAAAGCGCAGACATAGGACCTAATTGAGCAAGAGAGGTTCAGAGTTGTTACCTCGACGTATTATAAGGGCGCAGTTGGAGAATTTCTGGTATACGACATTAGCAGGCGCCAAATGTTTGATAGCATTGGTCGATGGCTTAACAAACTTCACACTCACTCTGATATGAACATTGATCACTATCAGTTGGAAACACATAAAACTGTACACAGGTCACATATCAGCAAACGTCTGCGATTCACGACGCATCGAGAGACAAAAGGCATCAAAATATCTACACTTTACCCCTTTCACTCAGAGCATTTACACCAGAAGCATTTAGCCCGTGAGGTTCCGTGAAGTTAATTTCACCTGCCCAAATGATAAATGTAGCAGAAAACCCTTGAACTTTCTTCCTGAAATAGACACAAATGATATTTTTAGAAAGAAAGGTCAATAGCCTTAACAGACATAAAATAAAGGTTAAGAAGGAGTTGATTTCGTTTGGTTTCACCCCTCGGTTCAGAATTGACAGCGGCAACATTGATAAGGCATTCACAGGAGGAGTAACTCTATGGATATCCTCAGCAGCACGTTGGGTGTCATGACGAGTCTTATCTGAGCAGGACGTCACTCTGGACACATATTGCATTAAAAGGGAATTCCCACCTCAGTCATAGCAGCTTCTAGCCATCCAAGTGTTGCTGCTGCAAGATAGTTGAAAAGGCTAGGTTCTGGAGTTCTTTTCTTAAGACAATTGTTTAAACAAAATAAAGACATGATAACGTAAGGGAATGCAAGCCTCTCACGCGGAAGTCGTCATTCCAGCAGTACCAATATCCTTCATATTGTCATCCTCCAGCTTCTGCTAATAGAACATATGGTGTTAACAAATAAGATGATTATAAAGGAAACTCTACTACTGCGACATACAGATATCCTTCGAATAATAGTGGGCCCAGTAATGCTTACCAAAGAGTTGATTTCCCTGTGACAGAACATCTAGAGTGGAACTAGTTCTCAGGGTCATGAACAGCACGTTCGGCCAATATGGAAACGCGTTCAGAGTTGATGCTCGCTTTGTTGAAGGCACCGTACAACAAAATGGTTTGCTGAAGGCACCGTACACCTGAAATCAACAAAGGCAAAACTGTAACCAATAACAGGGATACTCGAGAGATTAGTTTCGATAAGGGCATTCCAATTGTAACAATTTTCAGAGAACATTCAAGTGAAACAAGCATATTGGAGGATTTTGGATTTTATTGAACCCCGTGAAAAATTACTCAGGATTAAAAGCATAGGTTCAATCGCATACCAAGCTTAGCTATATGAAGATGGATTCCAATAATGCAGATAAATTCCTAGTAGCGAGCCTGTCAAGAATGATGATCCCAGTACTTTAGCTTGGCCAGCAACATCCCTGGGCTGTTAATTTCTCTGGGCCCAAACCCTTTCACTATCCACACCTGTCAAGATACCAAATCAAATTAGCAAATCATTGGAAGAATATACCCGTGTGAAGAAAAAGATTCGAAAGGATCAAATCCAAATCGTCAAAAACATCGAATCTGGATAGACAAGAACATTAAACGAAATTGATACAAGATATCATAGATTGGGATTCTCATCAACAGGCATTAAACAAGATTGGACGAAATTGGTAAATTTCAAATCTGATTTACCTCAAAAAAGGAAACCCAAATCAAATACCCAAACCAATCCGATCAATGATACTCCCCAAATCCTATAAAAAGGGTACTCGAGAAAGAAAAAAAGGGGGGACCGAAAGAATACCGCTAACAGCTATCAAGAGAAAAAAACCTAATTCCGTAACCCTGAGAGAGTGAGAAGAAGAAACTTATCTCCATCCTCCTCCGCCGCGAATTCAATTGCAAGCCACGACCGTCACCGCCAACCAGGGAGGGCTCCCTCACAAGAATCAACACCTCTGAATTGTCACTCGAATCCTTCGAATCGATCACGAACTCAGGTAGTTTTTTTCACCATATTGATGCATTTGGCTTTTTGATTGTTTTGTTTGATTTTAGCAGAAGGGGAAGAGGAAGGCGATACGAGCGGGAGAGAAAGAAAAAGGGAAACCCCTCTTTGGATGGCCGCCGCTGAATGTTACTGTTTTAGGGTCAAACCCTAAAACTCATGACCCTTCCCTTTGTTTAGTGTCAGACCGGGTTGGGTCCGGGAGTGGTAACCCGGCCCAACCCATCTTTTTTTTAATTTTTATCTTATTATTTTTGTTATTTATTTTAATTGTTCTATTATTTAACTAATTCAATGTTTATTAGTTTAAATAGCAAAAATAACAAAAGCTGTAAATAATAGTTTTGCTTCTCAATATTTTAACCTTTTATCTAACTCTTTTTTATAATTTAATCTAACTTTTTTTTTTAGAAAAATAATAATTAACAGTTTTTTTTTTAACCATTTAGCTAATTATGTTTTTTAAAAACAATTCCTACTATTTAGTAATTTATTTTATCCCTTTAAACCAATTTTATAATCTTTTATCTTAATAATAAAAAAAATAGTAAATGATAATGATAACATTAAAAATAAAACCTTTTTTTAGGTTATTAAATTAAATTTTTTTTTTGTTTTTTTGAAAACTAATTTAATCTTTTTTTTTTTGAAACTTCTTTTAACTTAAGTCATAAATTTTTTTTATATCAAAAATAAATAGCTAAAAATCATCAAATCTTGCATTTTTATTCTCCACTGTCTTATGGTTCCTTTGGTTGCCGTCTAACGTTGTCTACTAACATTGTTCATTTGTTTTGCAGCTTGTCATGTTTACCGTTATTTATTTTACTCAAGTTTCGTTTGTATTTGTATCTGCTTCTCAATTGTAACCTCGCGAACCTAATAATCGCGTTTACTTTTCGCATTTAAATTTCTGCATGATGTATGATTTAAATTTCTGCTGATGTATTGCAACATTTCTGTCACACGTCACACACGTAAGTCGATTTTAATCGCCGTTTCACTTCCTAAGGATATCCTTCAAGTTGCCTACGAATAATGGTTAAGTGGGGTGTATAAAGCAAGTCCCTCAAAAAGAAAATCATCAAAGTCCCTTATGGTTGCCTTTACGAATCGAGTCCCTTTCGAAAAATGATGATAGTCCCTCCAGTTTGCTTATTACACCCCACAATGGCCTTCAAAAATCCAATTGTCCCTCACATGTCCCTTAACATCCAAAGTAAGGACTACCTACTCCATTATAGTAGGGATAGTCTTACTAAAGGAAAGAATAAAGAATAAGAAAGACCTTTAAACATTAGGGTAGGTTACTCCTAGGTGCTTGCTCACTTCAAAACTTTTTCACACTTAAACAAATTTCCAACAAAATTTTCAAACAAGTTTTTTTCACATCCATACACGGATTATTATTAAACTATTCTGAAAATTTTCTATTCACACACTACAATTTCAAAACAATTCAAAAGTGAGCTTAAGTACCTAAGAGCCCATGGATAACCATGGATGAAAAGGGTGCTAACACCTTCCCTTTTCATAACCTACCCCCCGGACCCAAAATATTCTCTAAGGTCTTTCCTGTTCTTTTATAACCTTTCCTTATGGATAAAATAAAAGTCGGTGGCGACTCTTGCTATCCGCAACATTGTTTAAAGTCAGTTCACCGGGTTACAGAACTGGCGACTCTGCTGGGGATCTATTTAAGAGGGGTACCCTTAGGAATTAAGATCACTTTAAATTGTTTGCCTTGTTTGCTTTATTATTATATTGTTGGGGTGCTCTTATGTGTGAAAGGTCCTAACCCGGATCTAGTGTACCTTAGGTAAATGGCAATAGACCAAGGAAACTGTACGACGTATATCGATACGGTTGATCTGGTGGCCATAGTTAGTGCGACTTCTTGGTTGGTGCTTATATTCCTTAAGTCAAGTTGAGGATAATATTGAGGCTGCCATATGTTGTCAATGCACTAACTGACTTTTAGAACCCTAGTTAACTCATCTTGGCCTTTAGAAAGTAGTGAGGTAACCGGCTTTGGTGCAGACTGAAGTTGGTTGACACTCGATACTACGCTCATTGAGATCTTAAACTTGGAGGGTTTTGGTTGGCAAGTAGGTTGCCTTCTGAACAACCACCCTTGTGAAGGATCAATGATATTGAGATCCCTTAGAACCTGGTTACTTTTGTAGGACAGGATGAACCATCTAACTTCAGGGGAGGGTACTTGCCTTTGAACCTCATGCAAGCCTCTAAACCTAGGGCTATGGTGTGACTTGTTTGTGTGTGCCACATGTTTGTGATTGAGCATGACATCATGACATCATCATGCATCATAAGCATATCATTTTCCCTAACCATTTCAAGGACCAAAGGATTTATCTTTGTTCTTTGTTGCAGGTCATGGCTTTTGCTCGTAGAAACACCATCAGGATCAACTTTGTAGGGATACCTGCTAAGCTCAAGGAGTTGGTTTCCCTAGTGCCTGATCATTCCCAGTTCAACAAGAGACATGGTCACTTATTGGATCTAGCTACTTCATGAGGAACGAAACCTCAACTCATACCTCAACACAAAGAGGAAACGTCCATGGGAGACTTAAGACCCCATCTTTTGTACTTATTTCGTTTTCATTTTTTGTAAGCCTAAAAGGCAAAACAAGTTATTACTAATAAAAAGTTACTTTCTTGTTTGTTTAAGCAAATTTAAATCCTGCGGTCCTTGAAAACATTGCATATGCATTCCCATATCATTGCATCACAGGTTTATAATTGTGCACAGGTTTCTCATCTTCTCGCTGTTTATTTCAGCAATGGCTCTTGAACAATCAGTTAAGGATCTCCAGGCACAGAATGCACAGTTCCAAGAGCTGATTCTGAACCTATCCAAGGGGCAGGATGAATTGAAGGCACTGCTGGCCAAGAAGACTAAGAAGGCTAGAAAGTCTGCTGGTTTGCTCAACATGGGAAGAAGGTTCAAAGGTCCTGTCAGGACCAAGAAACAGGTTGAAGGCTATGAATCTGAAGAATCTGAGCAGGAGAGAGGCAGTCTCCACAACACTATGGGGGACTCTGATTCTGAGGCTAACTACTACCATGAGCCTAACGAAGACAAATTCAAGATGCTGGTGGATAGAATGGATGCTATGGAATTACAGAAATCATCTGGGCTGGATTTTGAGGATTTGAGCTTGATATCTGGGGTGGTCATACCCATTGGATTCAAAGTTCCTACATTTGTTGTCTATGATGGGGTCTCTTGTCCCAAATTGCATCTGAGGTCTTATGTCAGAAGAATTCAACCCCACACTGCTGATAAAAAGTTGTGGATCCATTTCTTTCAAGAGAGTTTATCTGGAGCTCAGCTAGAGTGGTATTATCAGTTGGAGAGTGTCAACATCAGAGATTGGAATGACCTTGCTGAAGCTTTCTACAAGCAGTACCAATACAATGCTGACTTAGCCCCCACTCGCATGCAGCTTCAAAGCATGTCTATGGGTGCCAAAGAAAGCTTTAAGGAGTATGCTCAGAAGTGGAGAGACTTAGCTGGAAGAGTTCAACCCCCTTTGACTGATAGGGAATTGGTTGATATGTTCATGTGTACGCTGAATGGTCCGTTTTACAGTCATCTCATTGGAAGCTCATCATCTGGCTTCACTGAGTTGATCATGACAGGAGAGCGAGTAGAGAATGGCATCAAGAGTGGCAAGATCCAAATGGGCACTTCTTCATCAGGTGCTGCAAAGAAGCCTCCCACTGGGAAGAAAGAATCTAATGCTGTGTATGGACAGCCTGATCGTAACAGAAGGCATCAGTCTGTTAGCGCAGTTCATATTTCAAATCCAACTCCTGCAACAACGGAGCAGCCTCAAGGCAACCAACAGAGGGCTAGAAGACAGTTCACGAAGATCAACATGTCAATGGCTCAGGCATTGCAACACTTGTTGAAGGCTGAACTTATTACCCTGAGGGAGGCTCCTCAGAATCCCAATGTTACCTCTCCCAAGTACAATCCCAATGCACGATGTGCATATCATTCAAACTGTCCAGGACATGATACTAATAACTGCTGGGTCTTGAAGAACAAAATTCAGGATATGATTGATGCTGGAGAAATTGAGTTTGATCCACCAGGTACTCCAAATGTGATTACAGCTCCAATGCCAAATCACGAGAAGACTGTCAACGCCATTGATGAAGATATTAATGAAGATCTGCATGTCTATTCAGTTATGGAGTTGAGCACACCATTGTCTCTTATCAAAAAGAGGTTAGTACAAGCTGGGATCTTTCCAGATTGTCATGAAGATTGTCTATATTGTACCTATAAGCCGGATAGTTGCTTCATTTTGAGAGATGGGATTCAACGTCTCATGGATAAATATACCATAGTGTTTGAAAGAAGACCAGCATCTGTAGAAAGTATGGTGGATCATCTGACTCAGGGTAAGAAGATTGAAGAGGTTGACATGGTTGACAAAGTACCACTAAGAATCACTTCAAAGGGTCCCATTAAAATCACTCATCAGGGCCCAATCAAGATTACTGCTGAAGGTCCTGTGAAAGTTGTCGCTGAAGCCAGAGTAGCTCCTCTGATCATTACCACTCCTGGTCCTATTCCTTATACATCTGACAAAGCTGTGCCTTGGCACTATGGGTCTGATGTTTACATCCATGGTGTCAAGCAGGAGCCTTTACCTGATATGCCTGTTGACGTTGATAATATTGCTGGATCTAGCAAGATCACTCGTAGTGGAAGAGTCTTCTCTCCTCCAGTTGCTTCTAAGAGTGCAGTTACTCCTGCTGTTACTTCCACCACTGATGCTCGGGGCAAGGGTCCTGTTATTGAGCCTGTATCTACTGATGTGCCAGCTGCTGATGACCTCTCTAAGCAGATGGAAGAAGTATTGAAAATCATTCGCAAGAGTGATTATGATATTGTTGATCAGCTGGGGCATACTCCCTCAAAGATTTCTATGCTCTCCCTGTTATTATGTTCTGAGGCTCATGCCAAGTCATTGATCAAGTTTCTAAAGATGGCTCATGTACCCAGTGCAATTTCTGTGGACCAGTTTGAGAATTGTGTTGCTCACCTAACCTATGACAACGGGTTAGGATTTTCTGATGCTGACTTAACCCCTGCCAAGAGAGATCATAACAGGGCCTTGCATATTTCAATTGAATGCAGGGGCACTACCCTGTCTCATGTGCTGATAGACAATGGTTCCTCTCTGAATGTGTTGCCTAAGGAAGTCCTGAACAAGTTGAGTCCTAAAGATACGGTATTGAAGCCCAGTAATATTGTGGTAAAGGCTTTTGATGGTTCTAGAAGAGTAGTGCATGGGGAAATTGATCTTCCGATCAAGGTTGGCTCTCAGGTGTTTACCGCTACATTCTATGTGATGGATATTCGTCCTTCGTACTCATGCCTGCTTGGTCGTCCCTGGATCCATGGGGCAGGTGCTGTGACCTCCACATTACATCAAAAGTTGAGATATCCGGTGAATGGAAAAGTTGTTACTGTCTTTGGAGAGGAAGAATACTTTGTCAGCCATGTAAACACTTTCAAGTATCTGGAAGTAGAAGGTGAATACATTGAAACTCCATGTCAGTCATTTGAAGTGGTCCCCTGGGCTGTTAAAGATTGTGTGACTCCTCCTGCTGTGAAGAAGGTTCCTGTGGTCATCAGAAACCCTCCAACAATGGCAATGGCCTCCCTCAATGATGCAAAAGCTGTGGTGGAAGAAGGTGGTTGTACTATTTGGGGTCAGCTTCCTGATATGCCATACAAGTCTGACAAGTTTGGTTTGGGTTTCACTGCAGAGTCCCAGAAGGCTGTTCGTCGTGCTCGTGCTGTTCGTATCACCAATCAAGGGGTTATCAATGCTGTGGGAGATCAAGATGAAGACCACAACTTGGAGGCATGGATTTTCCCTACTATGGGTGCTGGACTCAATAATTGGACAGCTGAAGATGTTATCCCTATCTCCTTTAGTCAGGAGTAAATACTATTACTGTGTTATGTTTTTAAATTTATAATTTCTGGAACAATTAAAACTTTCAAGCCCTGTGCCTTACCCGGGGCACAATGGTGTGCTTGTTACGGGTTGTCATTTCATTTGCATACTTCATTCAATAAAATCAGTGGACGTTTCGTTTTCGTAAATATTGTGTTCCTTGTCTTTCTTTTTCTTTTATTTTTGCTTTATCAGCTATGTGTTCTTACACACACCCACGTCACTAAAATGCAGACCCTCATCCACTCTGGATCCAGTTGATAACAGTTCTACTATTGCCAATTACAATTTCGAGAATCCGATCTATCAAACTGAAGACGGAAACGAGGATGATTGTGAAATACCTGTGGAGCTTGCTAGGTTGTTACAACAAGAAGAGAAAGCGATACAGCCACATGAAGAGCCAGTCGAAGTTGTGAATCTGGGAACTGAAGAAAACAGAAAAGAGGTCAAGATAGGGGCTGATTTAGAGGACAGTGTCAAGAGCAGGTTGATTCAGATGCTACGTGACTATGTGGAGATCTTTGCTTGGTCTTATGAAGATATGCCAGGGTTGGATACAGACATTGTGGTTCACCGTTTGCCAGTGAAAGAAGATTGTCGTCCAAAGAAGCAGAAGGTTCGTCGTATGCGTCCTGAAATGTCAGAAAAGATCAAAGCAGAGGTAATGAAACAGTTCAATGCAGGGTTCTTGGCCGTAACTTCTTATCCTCAGTGGGTTGCAAATGTGGTACCAGTTCCTAAGAAAGATGGTAAGGTACGTATGTGTGTAGACTACAGAGATCTGAACAAGGCTAGCCCTAAAGATGACTTTCCACTTCCTCATATTGATATTCTGGTAGAC
This sequence comes from Lathyrus sativus, assembly GCA_963859935.3. Lineage (NCBI taxonomy): Eukaryota > Viridiplantae > Streptophyta > Magnoliopsida > Fabales > Fabaceae > Lathyrus > Lathyrus sativus. The sequence goes on from OZ012736.1 coordinate 486,869,181, forward strand.
AACACTGCTCAGCATAAGGTATTCTCTTTTATGGATGGTTTCTCTGGTTACAATCAAATCAAGATGGCACCTGAAGATATGGAGAAAACTACATTTGTGACACAGTGGGGCACCTTTTGCTATAAGGTAATGCCATTTGGTTTGAAGAATGCAGGGGCAACATATCAGCGTGCTATGGTGGCTTTGTTTCATGATATGATTCATCATGAGATAGAGGTATATGTGGATGATATGATAGCCAGATCTCAGAATGAAGAACAACATCTTGATCATCTGCACAAGTTGTTTGAGAGGTTGAAGAAATACAGGTTGAGATTAAATCCAAACAAGTGTACTTTTGGAGTTAGATCTGGAAAGCTCCTGGGTTTCATTGTCAGTGGAAAAGGTATTGAAGTGGATCCCGCAAAAGTGAAAGCTATACGAGAGATGCCAGCTCCCCGTACTGAGAAGGAGGTTAGAGGTTTCTTGGGACGATTGAACTATATTGCAAGATTTATTTCCCAATTAACTACCATCTGTGAGCCAATCTTCAAGTTGTTGAAGAAATATCAGGTAATGGAATGGAATGATGAGTACCAGACCGCCTTTGATGAAATCAAGAGATATTTGCTAGAACCTCCAATTTTAATGCCACCAGTTGATGGAAGACCCTTGATTATGTATTTAACAGTATTAGACAACTCAATGGGGTGTGTATTGGGGCAACATGACGAGTCTGGTCGAAAAGAGCAGGCAATATACTACCTTAGCAAAAAGTTTACCGACTGTGAAACAAGATACTCACTGCTCGAGAAGACTTGCTGCGCTTTGGCATGGGCTGCTCGCCGACTAAGACAGTATATGTTGACCCATACTACCTTGTTGATTTCGAAGATGGATCCAATCAAGTACATATTTGAGAAACCTGCTCTCTCCGGAAGAATTGCAAGATGGCAAATGGTCTTGACGGAATATGATATACAGTATACTACTCAGAAGGCCATTAAGGGGAGTGTTGTTGCTGATCATTTGGCTCATCAAGCAGTAGATGATTACCAGTCAATGAATTTTGAGTTCCCTGATGAAGACATTATGTCTGTTACCAAAGAACCTGGACAATATGACGGACCTGAACAAGGATCCCGATGGACTATGGTTTTTGACGGTGCCTCCAATGCACATGGTAATGGTGTTGGTGTTGTGATTAGTTCCCCTGAAGGTTGTCATACCCCGATTACTGCCAGACTTTGTTTCTATTGTACCAATAACATGGCTGAGTACGAGGCATGTATCATGGGCATGCAAGTTGCTATTGATATGAAGATTCAGTTCCTGGAGGTGTATGGAGATTCAGCTCTGGTAGTAAGTCAGATTAAAGGAGATTGGGATACAAAGCATGATAATCTCATTCCTTACAGAGAACATGTGTTGTCCTTGATCCCACATTTCAAAGAGATTACTTTTGGACATATTCCACGAAGAGAGAATCAGTTGGCAGACGCATTGGCCACCATGGCATCTATGTTTGAGATCAGCTGGGATGATGAAGCTCCCAAGATTACCATTGATAGATTTGAGAAGCCTGCATACTGCAATGAGATTGACACTGAAGGGGCAGAGGAGAAGCCCTGGTTCTATGAAGTGAAAAACTATCTTGAAGCTCAGGAGTTCCCTGAAGGGGCATCTGTCAAAGATAGAAAGTTCCTGAGAAGGTTTTCTGCTAAGTTCTTTCTGAGTAATGGCATTCTGTATAAGCGTAATCATGATTCAACTATGCTTCGTTGTGTGGATAAGAAGGAAGCTACAGAAATTATGGAAGAGATGCATGATGGGACCTTTGGCACTCATTCTAGTGGTCATACCATGGCAAAGAAGATTTTGAGAGCAGGTTACTATTGGTCTACCATGGAAGCTGATTGCTATCAACACTCCAGAACATGTCACAAATGTCAAATCTATGCTGATAAAGTACATGTACCTCCATCTCCATTGAATGTGTTGACTGCTCCTTGGCCCTTTGCCATGTGGGGCATTGATATGATTGGTGAGATCAAGCCTACTGCTTCTAATGGGCATCGTTTCATCCTGGTTGCTATTGATTACTTCACGAAGTGGGTAGAGGCAGCTTCATTTGCATCTGTGACTAAGAATGTTGTGGCTCGGTTCATTAAGAATAATCTCATATGTAGGTATGGTATCCCTGAAAGGATTATCACTGACAATGGCTCTAATCTGAACAACACTATGATTACTGATCTCTGTACGCAGTTCAAGATTAAGCATCACAACTCTTCTCCGTATCGTCCAAAGATGAATGGGGCAGTTGAAGCTGCTAATAAGAACATTAAGAAGATTGTACAGAAGATGACTGTTACTTACAAGGATTGGCACGAGATGTTACCATTTGCTCTGCATGGCTATCGTACTACAATACGTACTTCAACAGGGGCAACCCCATTCTCCTTAGTCTATGGTATGGAAGCAGTTCTGCCTATTGAAGTTCAGATCCCCTCCTTGAGAATTATGAAGGATGCAGGCTTGGATGAAGATGAGTGGATTCAGACTCGACTTGACCAGATAAATTTGATTGATGAGAAAAGGTTAGCAGCAGTTTGTCATGGCCAGATGTACCAGAAACGGATGATCAAAGCTTTTAACAAGAAGGTTAAGCCAAAGGTATATCAGGCTGGTGACTTGGTAATCAAGCGTATCATATTACCACAGGGTGATCCTAGGGGCAAGTGGACTCCAACTTATGAGGGACCATTTGTAGTCAAGACAGTGTTCTCAGGAGGCGCCATGATACTGACTACAATGGATGGTGAAGACTTCCCACAACCTGTAAACGCAGACATAGTTAAAAAATACTACGCATAAAAAGAGACCCGCTAGGTTGACAGGCCTAGGCAAAAATAAGGGCATCCCGGCAAACCAAAAGGGTTTGGGCAAAAATTAGGGATATATATATAAAAAAGATGTACACCCGGCAAGTCGAAAACCTGAAAAGGCGGCTTGGGCAAAAAAGGGTATCCCGGTGGATTGAAAACCTGAAAGGGCAATCCAGGCAAAAGTTAGGGATTAAAGCGTATGACTATGTCTCGTTTGGATCACTCATGAAACTGCAACCAGTTGTACTACTTACTCAAGCTCAAACAGATAAAGCTCAATCCAATCGTTTCCGTCTCAACAGCAAGAAGATGAGATACTTGAGTGGCAATAGTAGAATTGAAACTCAATAGGATTATTTCCCACATAGCTGATTCTTTTTGTAAAACTTCATGACAAAATTCTCTTACTAGGGTTTATGTCTCCTTGTACAAACTTACCCGTGTATGGGTCACTTTTGATATAAATAAATTCCATCTTTTGAATCCAGATTTACTTTTACCCTATTTACATAAGCGAAACGTCCATTGGTTGTGTTTGAATGTATGTATGCCTTTGAATATGATTGATGTTTACCAGAAATGCATGTATGTTTTTAATATGATTGATGTTTACCAGAAATGCATGAAAATGCAGTAATAGTATTTACTAAGGACGAACGAGGGAAGGATTTCAATGAAGCTTCGCCGGTTCATCTTTACGAGACAGTAGGACTAATCCATTTTCACGAAGTCTAATCTCCCATGGAATTTATATCCATCTCTTTTATCCTCATACGGATATACGGGAAATTACTTTCCAATAAGGGCACGATGAACAAAGACGGGATGTTATACTTATCCTACTATCAAACGAAAACGAAGGTTATCTATACCCTACTATCCCCAACAACGGGAGGTTATCTATACCTTGTTATCCCCAGCAGACGGAGGGTTATATATTCTTCAACAACGAATCGGGATTTATTTTTCTTGGCCAGCAGTTGTTATACAAGGATATCCAGACACTTCCAGCAGTGTCATATCATACATACATCATTTACATCATACCATAATATATATGTCTATAGTACATTACCTAGGTGCATCATGTCATACATGCATACATAAAGCATAAACTAATGTTGTTATACAGAATGCTACCTTGTTTTCAGGTTAATTATCCAACAAACAAGCTTATGATCTTTGGGACTGCTTTATTGTAACCTCAGGGTTACTTTATCCTCCTGATGAGCTTCTTATTACTTTGGGACTGCTTTATTGTAACCTCAGGGTTACTTTATCCTCCTGATGAGCTTCTTATTACTTCAAGACTGCTTTAGAGCTATTGATTGCTCTATCCTCCTGAAGACATATCACATTATTATTTCAAGACTGCTTTAGAGCTTTCCGTTGCTCTATCCTCCTGAAATCATTACTTCAAGACTGCTTTAGAACTATTGATTGCTCTATCCTCCTGAAGACATATCACATTATATTACAAGACTGCTTTAGAGCTACTGATTGCTCTATCCTCCTGAAATTATCCTATTACTTCAAGACTGCTTTAGAGCTATTGACTGCTCTATCCTCCTGAAGATATATTACAAGACTGCTTTAGAGCTATCCATTGCTCTATCCTCCTGAAATCATTACTTCAAGACTGCTTTAGAGCTATTGACTGCTCTATCCTCCTGAAGATATATTACAAGACTGCTTTAGAGCTATCCATTGCTCTATCCTCCTGAAATCATTACTTCAAGACTGCTTTATAGCTATTCATTGCTCTATCCTCCTGAAGCCATCTAATTATTTCAAGACTGCTTTAGAGTTATCCATTGCTCTATCCTCCTGAAATTACATTATTATTTCAAGACTGCTTTAGAGCTATCCATTGCTCTATCCTCCTGAAATCGTTACTTCAAGACTGCTTTAGAGCTATTGATTGCTCTATCCTCCTGAAGACATATCACATTATTATTTCAAGACTGCTTTAGAACCATTCATTGGTCTATCCTCCTGAAATCATATCATTGCTTCAAGACTGCTTTAGGGTTATCCTCATGAAGACATGCTGCTACATCATTATTATTCCAGACTCCTGACAGCTTTCATCATACACCCATATTTTGAACTGCTCCCCCCCTAGTGGCATCTTTAAGCCCACTCAATCATATTCAACTAGCCATTTGTACCACTCTGGTGCACTGGTGAGTGCAAATTTTTGGGCTTTTGTGTTCAATCCCCTTCAACCTTCCAGGTTACGACTGGCAAATATACCAATCTAACCCCTCAGGTTTCAGAAAATTGAACAGGGGCAGCTGTTGCACCCCAAAATTTGCCCTCACAATACCAGACTTGGTGTTCTAAGAAGGTTCACAAGGTTCACAAAGTTCTCCAACAAATTCTACCAATTCCTTGAAGACGGGCTGTTATTAAAATTCTGAGGCGTTTGGTACATTTATCTATCACCAGGTCTGATCATATCAAGATCTTGGCATTTGGTCAGTAGAGTTTAATTACGAGTAGTGTTACTGTTGATGCTGAAACTGTTGTGATTACGGTGCCCATATGTGTTGGTTATGAAGTGGTTTGGTTAACATTTTAATCGGATGAGATTAGAATTACAAATATCACTTGGGAGTGTTTATGTTTTATGACTATGTTAATGAATTTAAATGCTTGTGGATTTATTCACAATTGTTTATATTTTTTTAACTAGGAATAAAGTATAAATAAATTCAAAGTGTTGGGAATTTTATTTCATAAAGATATCATTATACAAGAAAGAGGAAATTGTTTCACATTTTTGAATTGCTGTTACAAGGAATTACATTAAATCTAAAAAATCCTAAGTCCTAAAGGCTTACGAGTTGAAAACGTATGCCTTCTTATTTCGATAACTTCCTTCTATACATATTGGATACAAGCAAGGGATACTCGCTGCTGTGAATTACAACTCAAAGTTTTTAACTATTTACAACTATACAAGTCTTTATAACACAAGCAAGACAGCCTATAACAACACATGTTTCAGCACAAAAATAGATGTAAAAGGCAGGCAGCAAGCAAGCAAGGCAAAGACAACATGCAAGTTCAGAAAAAAGAACAGCTGTGAAAAAGCAGGGTGTCACACCCTAATTTTTGACCATAAGATCCCTTCTCTTTTTACGCATTTTTTCTTGTATTTGACTTTATTTTAATATGTATTTTATTGGGGCTAACCAACTTGTGCAGGTGCAGTAATGTCGAACATAGATCCTTATAGTCGAGTACTTTAAGGGAATAAGTCTAGCGCTTACTCAAAAGATTTCGTGTGATTTACAAACTCGGGGATTTAAAAGTTTAAGACTCACAAATTCAAGTTTTGTTCCGAATTTGATACAAGACAAGGAAGTACAAGTAGAAACCATAGGTTCATGGATTAAGAGCTTGGGTGCATTAAGTAAATTGTGATGGCAAGGCTTATGGCGCAATGAGTTTGGAAGCTAACATTCGATTCTATTGCACTACGTGTTGTTTATGGATCAAGTTCACTTTTTCACCCAATTGAGAGCTAAGGCATGGATGATGTTTGTTACCATCTTAATTACAAACTTACCCACCGAACTTTGAGAATTAATTTCAAGTACAGTAACCAAATTAGTGAATCATTAACATACAAATCCAAAGGTACATAAGCAAGATTTCAAGATCCATGACTGGAGGCAATTTGCAAGTCGCTACCCACGTATCTAAAAAAAAGGTTATTACATTTGAGATGGTAGCTCATATTACATGCACTGCTATTACAATTATATTTTCAATCCTAGTCAACTGGAAGGCGTGCCCCCATTTTAAGAAACACCCTAAGATTGGCAGTTGTAAACCAGGTTATAGCAGGATGCCTACCCACTCTGAGTGTTTCTGTCCTTGGTGCCAGCTTCTTATAATCATGCTCTAGTCCCTGTAATGATGCATCTCATGGAGTCAAGTGCATACATTAAAGTATATTGGTTCACCGTCCGGAACATTTTCTTCGCGACGTCCATCAGAGTCAGCACTCCACCAAGCAAATTACCTCCTTAAGCCCAAAGAATTTCCTAGAGTACTAGCCAAAGCTGTACCAGCACGGGCATCAGTCTCCATGGCATATGTTATGGCCGCCCCTGCAATTGACAACACAACTACGACAATCACTATGAATATCTCCAGCCTGTTGTGGGTGTGCGGCCGTTGGATGAAACTGGCGTCCCGATTACCAATGTTACACTCGCCATCTCCAGCATCACACAACCTGGGCAGCAGCGTTGTCAATATAGCTTTAACACAGATGTGAAAATCCTCTGGATGATTCTACCAAGACCTCTGTGGGTTCATCTGCTAATGCGAAACCACCGTTAGCTTCTCTCGGGCAATCTTCGATGATTATACCAGCTGACATTTATAGTGGCAATAAGTTACATAGCACAGTCAGTGCCTCATCAAACCCATCATCCATTTGTATGACCAGGACTGGACTGTAGAAAAATTAGGAAAGGCTGATATCGTTAGAAAGCATTTGGAATAACTAAAGACCGGATGCTATACATTAAGCATTGCGCTAATTCAAGGGCTGTAATGATATTCATTCGTGGAAGTAACAAAATGATCATTGAAGAGACAAAGCGCAGACATAGGACCTAATTGAGCAAGAGAGGTTCAGAGTTGTTACCTCGACGTATTATAAGGGCGCAGTTGGAGAATTTCTGGTATACGACATTAGCAGGCGCCAAATGTTTGATAGCATTGGTCGATGGCTTAACAAACTTCACACTCACTCTGATATGAACATTGATCACTATCAGTTGGAAACACATAAAACTGTACACAGGTCACATATCAGCAAACGTCTGCGATTCACGACGCATCGAGAGACAAAAGGCATCAAAATATCTACACTTTACCCCTTTCACTCAGAGCATTTACACCAGAAGCATTTAGCCCGTGAGGTTCCGTGAAGTTAATTTCACCTGCCCAAATGATAAATGTAGCAGAAAACCCTTGAACTTTCTTCCTGAAATAGACACAAATGATATTTTTAGAAAGAAAGGTCAATAGCCTTAACAGACATAAAATAAAGGTTAAGAAGGAGTTGATTTCGTTTGGTTTCACCCCTCGGTTCAGAATTGACAGCGGCAACATTGATAAGGCATTCACAGGAGGAGTAACTCTATGGATATCCTCAGCAGCACGTTGGGTGTCATGACGAGTCTTATCTGAGCAGGACGTCACTCTGGACACATATTGCATTAAAAGGGAATTCCCACCTCAGTCATAGCAGCTTCTAGCCATCCAAGTGTTGCTGCTGCAAGATAGTTGAAAAGGCTAGGTTCTGGAGTTCTTTTCTTAAGACAATTGTTTAAACAAAATAAAGACATGATAACGTAAGGGAATGCAAGCCTCTCACGCGGAAGTCGTCATTCCAGCAGTACCAATATCCTTCATATTGTCATCCTCCAGCTTCTGCTAATAGAACATATGGTGTTAACAAATAAGATGATTATAAAGGAAACTCTACTACTGCGACATACAGATATCCTTCGAATAATAGTGGGCCCAGTAATGCTTACCAAAGAGTTGATTTCCCTGTGACAGAACATCTAGAGTGGAACTAGTTCTCAGGGTCATGAACAGCACGTTCGGCCAATATGGAAACGCGTTCAGAGTTGATGCTCGCTTTGTTGAAGGCACCGTACAACAAAATGGTTTGCTGAAGGCACCGTACACCTGAAATCAACAAAGGCAAAACTGTAACCAATAACAGGGATACTCGAGAGATTAGTTTCGATAAGGGCATTCCAATTGTAACAATTTTCAGAGAACATTCAAGTGAAACAAGCATATTGGAGGATTTTGGATTTTATTGAACCCCGTGAAAAATTACTCAGGATTAAAAGCATAGGTTCAATCGCATACCAAGCTTAGCTATATGAAGATGGATTCCAATAATGCAGATAAATTCCTAGTAGCGAGCCTGTCAAGAATGATGATCCCAGTACTTTAGCTTGGCCAGCAACATCCCTGGGCTGTTAATTTCTCTGGGCCCAAACCCTTTCACTATCCACACCTGTCAAGATACCAAATCAAATTAGCAAATCATTGGAAGAATATACCCGTGTGAAGAAAAAGATTCGAAAGGATCAAATCCAAATCGTCAAAAACATCGAATCTGGATAGACAAGAACATTAAACGAAATTGATACAAGATATCATAGATTGGGATTCTCATCAACAGGCATTAAACAAGATTGGACGAAATTGGTAAATTTCAAATCTGATTTACCTCAAAAAAGGAAACCCAAATCAAATACCCAAACCAATCCGATCAATGATACTCCCCAAATCCTATAAAAAGGGTACTCGAGAAAGAAAAAAAGGGGGGACCGAAAGAATACCGCTAACAGCTATCAAGAGAAAAAAACCTAATTCCGTAACCCTGAGAGAGTGAGAAGAAGAAACTTATCTCCATCCTCCTCCGCCGCGAATTCAATTGCAAGCCACGACCGTCACCGCCAACCAGGGAGGGCTCCCTCACAAGAATCAACACCTCTGAATTGTCACTCGAATCCTTCGAATCGATCACGAACTCAGGTAGTTTTTTTCACCATATTGATGCATTTGGCTTTTTGATTGTTTTGTTTGATTTTAGCAGAAGGGGAAGAGGAAGGCGATACGAGCGGGAGAGAAAGAAAAAGGGAAACCCCTCTTTGGATGGCCGCCGCTGAATGTTACTGTTTTAGGGTCAAACCCTAAAACTCATGACCCTTCCCTTTGTTTAGTGTCAGACCGGGTTGGGTCCGGGAGTGGTAACCCGGCCCAACCCATCTTTTTTTTAATTTTTATCTTATTATTTTTGTTATTTATTTTAATTGTTCTATTATTTAACTAATTCAATGTTTATTAGTTTAAATAGCAAAAATAACAAAAGCTGTAAATAATAGTTTTGCTTCTCAATATTTTAACCTTTTATCTAACTCTTTTTTATAATTTAATCTAACTTTTTTTTTTAGAAAAATAATAATTAACAGTTTTTTTTTTAACCATTTAGCTAATTATGTTTTTTAAAAACAATTCCTACTATTTAGTAATTTATTTTATCCCTTTAAACCAATTTTATAATCTTTTATCTTAATAATAAAAAAAATAGTAAATGATAATGATAACATTAAAAATAAAACCTTTTTTTAGGTTATTAAATTAAATTTTTTTTTTGTTTTTTTGAAAACTAATTTAATCTTTTTTTTTTTGAAACTTCTTTTAACTTAAGTCATAAATTTTTTTTATATCAAAAATAAATAGCTAAAAATCATCAAATCTTGCATTTTTATTCTCCACTGTCTTATGGTTCCTTTGGTTGCCGTCTAACGTTGTCTACTAACATTGTTCATTTGTTTTGCAGCTTGTCATGTTTACCGTTATTTATTTTACTCAAGTTTCGTTTGTATTTGTATCTGCTTCTCAATTGTAACCTCGCGAACCTAATAATCGCGTTTACTTTTCGCATTTAAATTTCTGCATGATGTATGATTTAAATTTCTGCTGATGTATTGCAACATTTCTGTCACACGTCACACACGTAAGTCGATTTTAATCGCCGTTTCACTTCCTAAGGATATCCTTCAAGTTGCCTACGAATAATGGTTAAGTGGGGTGTATAAAGCAAGTCCCTCAAAAAGAAAATCATCAAAGTCCCTTATGGTTGCCTTTACGAATCGAGTCCCTTTCGAAAAATGATGATAGTCCCTCCAGTTTGCTTATTACACCCCACAATGGCCTTCAAAAATCCAATTGTCCCTCACATGTCCCTTAACATCCAAAGTAAGGACTACCTACTCCATTATAGTAGGGATAGTCTTACTAAAGGAAAGAATAAAGAATAAGAAAGACCTTTAAACATTAGGGTAGGTTACTCCTAGGTGCTTGCTCACTTCAAAACTTTTTCACACTTAAACAAATTTCCAACAAAATTTTCAAACAAGTTTTTTTCACATCCATACACGGATTATTATTAAACTATTCTGAAAATTTTCTATTCACACACTACAATTTCAAAACAATTCAAAAGTGAGCTTAAGTACCTAAGAGCCCATGGATAACCATGGATGAAAAGGGTGCTAACACCTTCCCTTTTCATAACCTACCCCCCGGACCCAAAATATTCTCTAAGGTCTTTCCTGTTCTTTTATAACCTTTCCTTATGGATAAAATAAAAGTCGGTGGCGACTCTTGCTATCCGCAACATTGTTTAAAGTCAGTTCACCGGGTTACACTATGCGGTCATCAGCGTCACAGACTTTCAAGGACGATGATACGATACCCAGAAGGTGTGGCATCATCATCTCTTGAAGCGGCCTCACTTAGCTGAATCCCAAATGATCGGTCCCCAGAATCGACAATCCTCCAAACCAACAACCCCTCAAGCCCAAAGGGCTGGAAAAGAAGTCAACCGGGAGAACCTCGTATGAGCGTGGATTTCATGAGACACTAGTGCCTACAAAGCAAGCACGCGCCCACTAATTTCCACAACTAATGCTAGGTACACTCAAGCCTGGGTCTGGATTATCACTCATCGGAGCTCCCCTCCCCCAACAGCACAATAGCAACAGATAGCAATATAGTGCGGAAAATGTAACTATAGCAGTAATACACCATACAACACAAAAATAAACACCCACAGACAAGCAAACAAGCGCTAGGATTGACTCGCATAGGGGATGTTGGATCCCCAGCAGAGTCGCCAGCTGTCGCTACTGCGAAAATCGGCGCCGGATATGACAGAAGAGTCGCCACCGTGTGTTATTTATCCCACAAGAGGGAAAGGAAACGCTCGAAGTAAACCTACCGCAAAGACGGGAAAGGAATGCTCATCGCAACCAAATCCTGGATTCGGGAGTCGGTTACACAAGGGGAAGGTATTAGCACCCCTCACGTCTGTCGTACTCGACGGGATCCACGCTTAATTTCTGGTACGAATAGTATTCTATCTACTCTACAGGTCTGGGGTTAAAAAGAAAAGAAAATGACTCGGCAAAGTATCGCACTTTATGCCTACGTATTCCCGTCTGGAACGAGAAATCAGAGTCAACGTAGTTCGCCTACCTACAGGAAAGGAGGGGAAGGTTGCTCACTAGGATATCGCATCCTATGCCTACGTACTTTTATACAGCATGAAAGATCAGAGCAAACGTAGTTCGGGCTACGGAAGACACAAGCTTGTCTGACTGTTTTTTATTACCTTTAAAAAGGGTTTTTCTTGATTAAAAGTCCAAGCGGACAAAAATGACACTTTGATATTTGTTTTGAATCTTTTACGAAAGAAGTGTTTTTTAGTTTGTTTGCAATCTCTGACGCACTAGAGACTATGATTTGAGAGTGACTACGTCGCGTGTCACCCAAAGGGTACCACACTAAGCAGCCAGACTACTGGAAAGAAGCTCTTCAGCAACCCTTTCTCAAATAGCTTAAGGCTCGTAACGTACGACATCAATTAACCTTATTACTGTATTTTTGAGATAAGAAGAGAAAGAAGCTCTAAAAAGCCTAGGGTTGAAAGGGAATAAAACTAACCTAATGTTGTCATGCATGGATAAGAATCCTAATGTCTGTCGTAATTCCCTCTTGCACAGAGGAAATCAGAGATCCTAGGGGATAAACAAAAAAGAAAGCAAGCAAATACAGTAAAATGCATGCAATGCAGCAATACAAGCGAGGCAAGGGAGTCCCACTCAACCTCGAATCTGGGAAAACAACATGCAAAGTGAATCAACATTCACCTCAAACCTAGGGGGCAAGCTACACAAGCCAACAAACAATACAGAAAACAAAACCCCAAAGCAGAGGAGGCAGCCCAAGCAGCAGCACCAAACTCCTATAGCAAACAGCAGCTCTGACAGCAACAGTTGGTTAAACAGCAAAAAGTTGACAGCAACAACCTTCATCTTCATGAAGAACTCCCATCTTCAAGCTTCAATGAAATTTTAATCTTCAACAAGCACCAAGCTTCAACCAGCTTCAAACTTCAACAAGCAACCAGTTTCAACAAGCTCCTGACTTCAACTTCAACAAGCAGCAAAACCCTAGCTTCAACAAGCTACTGACTCCATCCTCACCAAGCTTCAACAAGCAAAAAACTTTCTCTTTACCAAGCTTCAACAAGCACCTCCAAGGGAGAATCAAACCAACAAGATCAAGGTGAAATGTTAAGAGGCTCAATGACAACCAAGGGAAGTCACTGAGAACTCAACATTGCAAATGAAAGGTATCCTCAAAGTTCTACTCACTTGGGCATACCATTCATCCCTCCTAAGGAGAGATGGAGCTTCCCAAGGAGGACTTTATGTCATTGGATAGAATGGAGATGAACAATATACTCCATGTTTGAAGAAAAAAACAAAACTAGTCTAATGCTTTTCCTGAAACCCTAGTTTCCCTAAGCTCCTGACAAGCAATCCACAAGATGAGATAATCTTCATGTCCAAGCTCCTTCAAGCTATCCAAAGCAACTTCAATTGGCCTTCAACTTCATCCAAGTAGAATCCAAGCCAAAAGCCCACCCAAAATAGCCCAAACTAATTGAATAAACCAAACATCCAAGGGAGAAACCCACAAACAACACACCAATTGCAAAATACAAATAAAATGCTAAAATAGATCATAAAATCCTAATTAAATTTCTAAGGGAAAACCATCTGTCTAAACACAGGAAACTTCATCCGCCTATCCATACGGGAAAACTATCTGTCTAAACACAGGAAACTTCATCCGCCTATCCATACGAGCAAATCTTCTGTCTATACACAGGAAACATTCATCCGCCTATCCATACGGGAAAATCATCTGTCTAATCACAGGAACATTCATCCGCCTATCCATACGGGAAAATCATCTGCCTAAACACAGGAACACTTCATCTGCCTATTTGTACGGGAAAATACTCTGAATACAGTTTCTCTGCCTATCTCTGCAGTAGCTAACTCCATCAGTCCCAACCCACAAACCTTCTAGCGCTGACGTGACAACGACTTTGAGGAGGACTCTACCGGGGATAATATTTTGTCAACACAAAGAAATCATGGCGGCTTCACTGGGGATAGAACTCTTCCACCCAATAGGAATTCAATTCTGTCAATCATACTGGACAATAACTCCGCCTAATCTTTGAAGTAGCCAAACCCACTGGGGATGCTCTGAAATTAACTGCCAGGCACCTATTTTGACAACAGGCGACAACTCCTGAAATTTTGATTATGAAACCCTGTGACGCTGACGGAACAACAAACTTGAAGAAAATAACCCGCTGGCCGGATAAGAGAAACTTCAACAAGCAACTCTGTGGGGAAAAATCTAGCAACAACTCCAAAGTCTGCTTATGAAGCTATTCCATGCGGACAAAACTTTCGGACAATAACTCCAAAGTCTAATCATGAAGCTGCTGTAATGCTGAAGAACTCCAAAGTCTAATTACGAAGTCATTTGATGTTGACGACAATCTTCAAAGTCTAATTATGAAGCCAGAGAATGCTGACATAACAATCTTCAAAGTCTAATTATGAAGCCATAATAGCAAACTGGGGAGAACTCTGCCGGGGGAATTCTGACGTCAATTGCCAAACATCCAACTTGACGACGAGTAATGACTTCAGATGTCTAATCCCTGAAATCTTTTTCTTACAATGCTGACGTGACAGCAACCCGAGGGAACACTCTGCTGGGGAATTTTTTTGACAACAACTCCAAAGTCCAATTATGAAGCCGTGCAAAGGACACTCCGCTGAGGAAGAAGAGAAGTTAATCAAGCACCTCTGATAAGGGAACATATGGCGGGGCGAACATTATCATCACATCTCTTATGCCGCAAATCTGAATATCTGAAAACGATCCTGAACAAGAATCCCAATTACCTGCAGGGAAGAACACCTGAAAACAAAGAAGTAACCTGACTTATATTTCAGAATGCACACGTTTGGAAATGGCGTAATGCTCCGTACGACACAGAAATGCTACGCGTTCGAGTAGATGCAAATATGACGATATATGCAAATGCAAATGCAGGCTCAAGCTGCCGGGGCCACTCTGGTAGTGTTGTCTCAACAATATGAATGTTGAGGATAAAGCCAACTCCGCTGGGGAGAACAAGTATCACAAAGTATTCTGGCGAAATAAACGCCATAAACATAATCAACTTTGCTGGGGAGAGATTAAACATCAATTTCCACTGGGAGGAAAGAACAAACCACCTTGCTGGTGAACCAAGTCATCTGGGGAAAGAAGCGACACTTCTAGGAAAAGCACACTGTCTGGGCACAATTTACAAACTCAGAGCCTCGGACTCTGCTGAGGATTAACATCCTGTCAATGGCATGACGACCTGTGGGGAGAAGGGGAACCGTCCTTCACGGATAATCCTTCTGAACCAACAACTTGGTTAAACTCTGCGGGAGCCTCCCATGCTTGAGATTGAACATGCACATCTTCGATTCGCTGAGGAGCACAACCTCTGTAGGGGACATTGATTTTGACTTGCTGGGATTAATCCTATGGACGGATTTCCATGAGGACACTCTCCTGGGGAATGTAATTCCCTCTTTCGGGAAGGGGTAAATATCATTTCAACTCTCTGAGGATAAGCTGCGACTAGCTGAGGAATGTCATCAACTGGAATAAGGTCTTACATCAAGTGACCTTGGCTGGGGAATACAATTCCTGCCCGTTTGCTCCAAAGGTAAAAACCCTGCAAAACACAAACGAGACAAAACAGGCCTATACAACAGAATCTATCCGGGTTAGCATCTGTGACATTAATTCAGTCAATTCGAAGTTTTAGCAATTATTGGCAAGGGCCAGCAAGATTATGCAAGTGCAAGTTTATCAAAAACATTGGCGTCTTTCACAAACAAAACAGTAAAGAACAGGCATCAAATACTGAATAACGTGTTTTATTGATAACAGGCCTCTAAATAGGCAAAATTTTGTACACTAGATGCAACTCCTGAAAATAGGAAGTTACGCACAAACCCTCTTAAATATATGCACAATAAGCATAAAGAAGATACAAAACAATATTTGTATACATGTCGGCAACGTGATGCAGACAAACACCATGAGCTGATCCTCCTATGACTCGCTTGACTCTGCGCTTTCCCGGTACTCGATCTTTGGAAGAGATTGTTTTTTGGATAGACGACCCTCTAGGTACTCCCAAACCACTAAGCAATGCCGTATCAAATTCGGACCGCAGTCATTTGCTTTTTTCAATCCCTAACTTTTGCGTGAACCGCCATTTGCGGGTTTTCAATTCACCGGGATACCCTTTTTTGCCGAAGTCGCCCTTTTTAGGTTTTCGACTTCGCGGGTGTACATCTTTTCAATTTTATCCCTAATTTTTGCCCGAACCTTTTATTCATTTTTTATGGTTCGCTGGGATGCCCCATTTTTGCCTGGACTCTCTTTTTACTGTCCAGCGGGTCACTTTCAAGCAAAGTATTTTTTAACTGCGTCCGAATTCACAGGAGACGTAAAGTCTTCACCATCCATGGTGGATAGTAACAAGGCTCCTCCAGAGAAGACTTTTCTGACAACGTAGGGTCCTTCGTAATTAGGAGTCCACTTGCCCCTGTGATCTGTTTGTGGTGGGAGAATCTTTTTCAAAACAAGATTGCCCGTCTGAAAGCTTCGAGGGCATACCTTCTTGTCGTAAGCTTTCTTCATCCGGCTCTGATATAACCGACAGTATGCTAAAGAAGCCAGCCTCTTCTCATCCATTAAGCTGAGCTGATTCAGTCTATCTTTAATCCATTCTGCCTCGTCAAGTTGGACATCACGTAAAACCCTCAGGGAAGGAATCTCGACCTCCAACGGTAACACCGCCTCCATCCCGTATACCAATGAGAAAGGGGTTGCCCTGGTTGATGTGCGTACCGTCGTACGATAACCGTGCAAAGCGAAAGGTAGCATCTCGTGCCAGTCCTTATATGTCACAACCATCTTCTGAACAATCTTTTTTATGTTCTTATTGGCCGCTTCGACAGAGCCATTCATCTTGGGTCGGTAAGGAGAAGAGTTGTGATGTTCAATCTTAAAATTCTGGCATAGCTCTTTCATCATTTTGTTATTCAAATTCTAACCATTGTCGATGATAATCCGCTCGGGGATTCCGTATCTGCAGATAATATCTCGTTTGATAAATCTGGCGACCACTTGTTTGGTGACATTAGCATATGATGCTGCTTCCACCCATTTGGTGAAGTAATCGATTGCCACCAAAA
The DNA here is from genome assembly GCA_963859935.3 of Lathyrus sativus. Taxonomy (NCBI): domain Eukaryota; kingdom Viridiplantae; phylum Streptophyta; class Magnoliopsida; order Fabales; family Fabaceae; genus Lathyrus; species Lathyrus sativus. Next base: position 486,886,309 of record OZ012736.1, read on the forward strand.
TGAACCAGTGTCCGTTGGATGCCGTAGGCTCAATCTTGCCAATCATATCAATTCCCCACATCGAGAAAGGCCACGGTGATGACATCACATTCAGAGGACTTGGAGGCACATGGATTTTGTCCGCATAAATCTGGCATTTATGACACCTCTTTGCAAACTTGAAACAATCTGTTTCCATAGTTAGCCAATAATAACCTGCCCGCATCAGTTTTCTTGTCATAGCATGCCCACCAGCATGTGTACCAAATGTACCCTCATGTATCTCTTCCATGAGCAACTTCGCCTCTTTCTCATCTACACAACATAGCAACACCAAGTCGTGGTTTCTTTTGTATAGGACACCGTCTGTCATACCCTAAATTTGTCCTACCCTTTTGTAAATATTTTCGCATTTATCGTTTCATGCCATTTAGACACGTTTCCACCCGAAATTGGGAGTTTTTCAAATTTTTTTTTCTTTCTGACCAATTAGGGTGCGACATGTGGCCTAAGGTTTCTTTTATGAATATTAAACTTTCTTTTAGTTTCCTAAAGTTTTTTTTTAAAAAAAAATGTTACTACTAATAGTTTTTTTAAAATAATTAATGTTGTCTTATCCTTTAGTTTGTTTTTATAAACTGTTAATATTTATTTGTTTGTTAATATTAATTTGTTTTATTTGGTTAAATTATTAATAATTTGTTTTATTATTAATATTGTTTTTAATTTTGGGAGCAGATTGTAAGAAAATTGTAAAAAATAGGGAATTGGGATTGAGCAGGCCCATTTGTGGGGAACCCGTTAGGGTTTTGCTGGCTGGGTAGTTATTTAAGTTGAATTTCATAGTGAGAAAGAAAGGGCACTGTTCATCGGCCATCTCCCCAAATCCTCTCCGCTGCTCCAAAACCCCAAACCCTAATTTTTCTTCTTCCACCAAAATCAAACAGCCGCCATCGTAACCTTAACATCTTCCTCTCTCAGAAGCCGCTGCCAATCCTTCAATACAATCCCTCACCCCTAATCGAATCGCCGGCCACCACCTTTTACTCCTTCAAAACGCCACTGCAAATCCAGTTTTTTCGCGACGCGGCAACCTCAGTTCTCGCACAGATGCAACTATCACAAGTTATTTCGAACTGCAAATAGCATCATAACTTGCTTAACAGTGCAAACAACATGACGACTCCGTGAGGACGCGCAAACCAAGGCATATCGGCAAGGTTCATTGTGTGTTCATCACGGAGCTAGCCCCGGTTACATAGTATACTTGGTTGCGGTAATGATTCGAAACAATTTTCTTCTGTTGCGACTGCTTTTAGTATTGTGTGACTAGTATATTGAGTTGTTCGATATACTCTTTGTTCTGCGGTCGAATGCTTCATTTTCCATACTGTTAAACCACGATTCCATTTTTGTTTATAAGTGTCAATGCGACTCAGCTGCTGCCCATTTCAAGTTCCGTTGGTTTTCAATTTAGTCTTGATTTCTATAGGTGTTGTTTCAAATATTTCAGATCAGCTTGGATCTGTTTAAAGCAGTTCTATTACAGGATGTTGTATGTTTCGTTTTAGAATCATTTAAAGATGAAGTTTCTTACTGTTTGTATGTGGTATTTGTTCATAATAAGCATATTGATTTGTTTGAGAACTGCTCTGTTTCACGCAAATACCTCGTCGTATTTCACGATTGGGAACTTTGTTCACTATATTTTTCGGTTTGAAGCTGATAAGGTTAGCTTTGGTTGAAGAGGCGTGTTTGTCTCAGCAGTAGGTAATATTTACTCATATATGTCAGTGGTATATTGAGCTATCGTTTTAACTTCATGCTGCAAAAATGCCGGAATTAACCAAATTAATGTATGTTTGATCTGCAGTAGTTAGTTTTTATCAATTGTGTTTTGTCTTCATTAATTTGATAGTAAGTTTGGTTTGACACTCGTAAATTGATGTTGCTACATTCATCTTATGCACTAATTTCTCTTTGAGGCGATTTTCGGCAAGTTTTCAACATTAACAACCGATTTGGATTACGATAATGGTTTACTTCGTATTACACTGTTTGCACAGGTGTTCATGATTCTAATCTTATTGTATGCTCTTATGGAGTCTTTTGTTTCACGGTGCAGCTTAATGTTCTTTGACGTTGGTTGTATGATGGTGTATCGACTTGCTATTTCATGGTTGTTTTTTTATTGAATTTTATTATGTAGTTTGTGCCTTTCTCGTTTCAATTACGGATAGGGTTGCGTTTTGAGGTTTCAAACCAATTCTGTTATAAGATGTAAATAAGCTGTGAATAATAGTGTTAAGAGCAACTGCCATGTTATCCGTTGTCTTTTTTTTGTACAGATATGAATTTAGAATTTTGGATTGAAACAAATTGATTCTCATGGATGGACATCCTGATTAATATTGGTAACACTAGTAGGATTTCTCTAAATTAATGGTGGTACAATGTCATGTTTAGTTTGTTATTATTTCATAATAAATAGCTGGTGTCAACTTAGTTTATTTGTAATATAGTTATGAGGGATGCCACTTTTTTTTACTTTTTATAACTTATAGTAAAATACTGTTAAAATTTTCAACAATTGTGACATATTCAAATTTATCATGGCAATGATTTTCATAGACATTATCAAAACAAATGCTTATCTATTATTTGTTATCTTACAGTAGGGTAAGAAAAAGTAGTAGCCTTCAATGGATATTGAATTCAATTTATAATTATGCTATTATGCTTTGAATGGACGTTAAATACAATTTGTTCATACGGTGAGTGAATATAAATATATACAATGATTCCTCCTTTGCAAAAATGGATTTTTTTATGGTAGATGATATTATGTCAACGCCAATTCTTTGGTGCATCAAAATATTTTTCTAATTAAATTATCGAAAGTGGTAAATCCTTGGAGTCTAGCACTTCTTGGGTTTTTAGACGATCATTATTGGGGTGTACACCTTAAATAATATGTCATTCAACTATTCGTTTAGCACGCTATTTTGGGCAGAGAAATATCGTAAGAATCCAGCAATTCTGTATGATAATTTCGTCATTCATTCGGGTATTCTCCAGTTTGAAAATGGTGTTATTGGAACCTAGCATTTCGGTAATACCCCGATTATTTAGTTGTGGGGCTGACGTCTCATTTATTAAATAATCGATATTTTCAAATTCAATCTCGCGTTCTCACTTCTCACACATTATTTTCATACCCCATTTCGCTTCAAATCTTTTTTTTTTAAAATATTTTTCTCAAACTCCAAAAGAGGGAGATTCTTGAAATCTAGCATTTCTTGGATCTTCGAATGAGCAACTCTCGAGACTCGCTCTTGAGTTGTTGTTCATTCAATCTTTTGATTTTCTCAAGCATATTCTCAACGTCTTTTTGATCAAAACCTCGAAAGAAGGAGACACTTGAAGTCTAGCATTCCTTGTGTCTTCGAGTGAATAATTCTCGAGGCACGCTCTTGAGTTGTTATTTACTCAACCTTTCGACTCTTTCAAATTCAATCATTTTCAAACATTCTCCTAAGTCGAATGCTCGTCCGCATTCGCAACCCATTTCATTCACAACACCTCGTGGTTTCGATATTAGGGGCACCCTTATGGACTAATATCGTTTCTCACAACCTTAACCCTTGACACGTTGTCAAGTCGGTTCCATCTTCGATCAAATCTTCGACATGTCGTCGAACTACTTCAAAACAACTTCTTTTGGCCTCACATACCATTCTTCGATTCGATCCTTTCATAAACATTTCCAAAACTTACGAAAGAGAGATATTCTTAGAGCCTAGCATTCTTTGAATATTTGAATGAGTAACTCTTGAGGCGCGCCCTTGAGTTGTTATTAGTTCTTTCTTTCGATTTCAAAACATCCAACTCTTTATCTTCAATTTATTCAGTCAATTCCCGAAAGAACTGAGTTCTTGGAGTCTCGCATTCCTTGGATTCTTGAGTGACAAGCTCTTGAGACGCGCTTTTGGGTTGCTTTTCAGTCATCCTTTCGTTTCCTTCTCAAAACTTTCAACTCATTCAACCTCATCTTTCGTGGTTGTTACCACGAACTACGACTGCTCTGATTCTTCATTCTCGTCCGAATGTAAGATACGTAGGCACAAGATTGCGATGATCTTGGAGAGCACAATCCCATCCATCTTCCGTTTCCCCCCATCCTTTCCCGTAGTCTAACTACGACGCTCTGATTTCTCATTCTCGTCCCAATGAGCATACGTAGGCACAAGGGCCCCAATCCTTGGCGAGCACCCTTTTCTCTAACCACCCATCTCTCCTTCGCGTCTTTAACCCTTTAACCTACCAATTCTACCTGTAACGAACGAGAAGAAAACAAGTAAACCTAAACAACACTCCCCACATTTACCTTAAGAGGTTCCCGTCGAGTACGACGGACGTGAGGGGTGCTAATACCTTCCCCTCACGTAACCGACTCCCGAACCCGGAACATGGTTGCGACAGCCCTGTTCTTATCCTTTCGTTTCAAGAGGTTTTCTCGATATTTTCCTCTCCCGTTTGTTCGGGAAAAATAAAGTTCGGTGGCGACTCTGTCGAACCGCATTTCCGCGCCTTTCGCGCGAGGGTCGTTTTCTTCGAAATGTCTCCGTGATTTTTCGAGGTGCGACACCGTCCGGGTTCAAATAGAAAATTGCCAGCCAATCTCCTGAGAGTCTTCTGATCTCGACTGGATGCCCCAGCCGGGTACTCCTTGTTCTTCAGGAAATTCTGGATGTCAAGGTACCAGGGTTGACCATCGGGAGCCTCGTCAATGGCAAATATGAATTCAGGCCTATCGAGCCGAGAGATAACAATCCGGGGAGCCTCGTTTCAGAAGTTAACTTTATACATTGAAGACAATGTCGCCAGGGCGTCAGCCATTTGATTTTCTGCTCGTGGCACATGATGCAATTCCACCTTGTCAAAGAAGGGCAACAATCTCCTTGCATAATTCATATATGGTATCAAATTAGGCTGACGTGTCTCCTATTCTTCTTTAATCTGATTCACCACTAGAGCTGAGTCTCCGTATACATCCAGGTTCTTGATTCGCAAATCAATAGCTTCTTCCAGACCCATGATGCAGGCCTCATATTCAGCCTCATTGTTGGTAACGGGAAAAGTCAATCGGGCAGTAAAGGGGATGTGCGACCCCTGAGGAGTGGTGATAATTGCGCCTATTCCGCTACCATAGGAATTCACAGCTCCATCAAATATCAACTGCCATTTGGAACCCAACTCTGGTCCTTCGCCCGGCAACGGTTCTTCACAATCTTTCATTTTCAGGTACATGATATCCTCGTCAGGAAAATCAAACCTCATCGATTGGTAGTCCTCAACAGGATGCTCCGCAAGGTATTCTGACAGAACGCCACCTTTAATAGCCTTTTGCGAGACATACTGGATATCGTATTCGGTTAACACCATCTGCCATCGGGCAATTCTTCCGGAAAGTGCTTGCTTCTCAAACATGTATTTGATTGGATCCATCTTTGAAATTAGCAGGGTTGTATGATTCAACATGTATTGCCTCAAACGTTTGGCGGCCCAGGCTAGCGCGCAAATCGTCTTCTCGAGCATTGAGTATCTGGACTCACAGTCGATAAACTTCTTACTTAAATAGTAGATCGCAAGCTCTTTACGTCCGGTCTCGTCGTGTTGACCGAGAACACAACCCATACTTTCCTCAAGAACCGTCAAATACATAATCAAAGGTCTCCCGGCCACTGGGGGTATCAAAACAGGAGGTTCCTGCAAGCATTCTTTTATCTTGTCGAACGCCTTTTGACAATCTTCATTCCAGGTCACAGCCTAATTCTTTTTCAACAATTTGAATAACGGCTCGCATGTCGCAGTTAGGTGAGATATGAACCGAGCGATATAGTTCAACCTCCCTAAAAACCCACACACTTCTTTTTCTGTTTTAGGCGTCGGCATTTCTTGTATTGCTTTTATCTTCGCAGGATCAACCTCTATTCCCTTTTCGCTCACGATAAACCCCAGCAGTTTACCCGATCTCACCCCAAAGGTGCACTTGTTAGGGTTCAGCCTCAACCTGAACTTCCTAAGCCTTTTGAACAGTTTCAGCAGATTAACCAAATGCTCCTCCTCCGTCTGGGATTTGGCAATCATATCATCAACATAAACCTCGACCTCTTTGTGCATCATGTCATGAAAGAGAATCGTCATAACACGTTGATATGTTGCCCCAGCGTTCTTCAGTCCGAAGGGCATCACTTTGTAGCAAAATGTTCCCCAGGGAGTAATGAAGGTAGTCTTCTCTATGTCTTCTGGTGCCATTTTGATCTGATTATAGCCTGAGAAGCCATCCATGAAGGAGAATATGGAGAAATGAGCAGTGTTATCAACCAACACATTGATGTGAGGAAGTGGAAAGTCGTCTTTCGGGCTCGCCTTATTCAAATCATGGTAGCCTACACACATTCGCACTTTACCGTCTTTCTTCGGCACTGGTACTATATTAGCGACCCATGACAGATAAGTTGTAACAGCTAGGAAACCGGCATCCCTCTGTTTTTGAACTTCCTCTTTGATTTTCACGGCCATGTCTGGTCGGGTTCTTCTGAGTTTCTGCTTAACAGGCGGACATTCCTCTCGCAACGGCAGACGGTGCACAACCATGTCCGTATCCAACCCAGGCATATCCTCGTACGACCAAGCAAATATATCATTATACTCTCGCAGTATCTCAATCAGCCTTTGCTTGATGTCGCTCTGCAGCGCAGCCCCTATACGGATATTTCTCACAACTTCTTCCAACCCCAAGTTGATAATCTCAATTTCCTCCTGATGAGGCAGAATGATTCTCTCTTCCTGTTTCAACAAACGAGTCAGCTCCTCTGACAGGTCACTATCCTCAACAATCTCTTCCTCTGCTTGGAATACCGGGTGCTCGAAGTCGAGACGAGTCATAGGCGGTTCGTAGGAGATGTCATCTGAAATATTAGTCCTGCAAAGGAAATGGTTAAACGCTTCAACACGCAAACAAAGCAAATAACCACGTTGCCATTTATTGTTAAAGTAAAGCAAGGAAAACAGGGATCACAATATTTGAATATGAAAAACGCCTTTATTTCATGATTAAACGGTGCAATATACATAATCAAGCATCCCTTATGTGACATCACTATGCCTCGGGTAGGACATAGGATTATTCAACAATTGAGAAAACAAATCATTACTGTTTAAAAGTCACTGGGACAGTTTCCCAGATGGACCAGTTGCAGAGACTTTGTCCTGGCACGCTTGGCTTGATCCACGCGTCCATATCGCAGTCGCTATCTCCGTCTTCAGCATCGGAAATAGCATTGATAGTCTCAAAGCACACCCCACTTGGCATAATCGTGACCGGTCCCTTGAACCTGGGCGCTCCTGACGATGACGCTGACGACGTTGATCGATACCCTAGCCCAAACTTGTCATTCTTCACGGGAATCTCCAGTACCTGCCCCCAACCTTTAGTCTCACCAGTCTGCACTAAAGCCTGAGCCTCTTTGTAAGATGACACTGCCACCTCGGGCATTTTGCTGGAACCCTGAGCTTTGTCTTTAATCCGCAACCCTTCGAAGGCTTGACAAGGTGTCTCGTGTATTTCTCCGTCGACCTCAACGTATCTGAATGATGACAGGTGACTGACCAAAATGTCCTCCTCCCCGCAAACGGTAACAACACTATCACCCACCATGTACTTCAACTTCTGATGCAATGTGGACGTTACGGCCCCTGCAGTGTGGATCCATGGGCGCCCAAGAAGGCAGCTATACGCTGGGTGGATATCCATGATGTAGAATTCGGTATCAAAAATTCCCGGCCCTACCTGAAGCGGTAATGTTATTGACCCAAACACTGATCTTTTCGTTCCGTCAAACGCCCTCACAACCAAATCGCTGGGCGTGCAAATAATTCCCCGTATGTCCAATTTCATCATGGCTTTCTTTGGCAATACGTTCAACGACGATCGAATATCCACCAATACACGCGACAATACGGTGCCCCGGCACTCCACCGATATATGCAAAGCCATGTTGTGCTCTCGACCCTTAGGTGTTAGGTCAAAATCTGTGAAACCCAGGCTATGTCCAGCATTGACATGTGCCATTATCCCCTCTAACTGATTTACAGAAACTTCTTGGGGTACGAATGACGTATCCAGTATCTTCAGCAAGGCATTCCGGTGGGCCTCGGAACACAACAACAACGACAAGATAGAAATCTTCGACGGCGTCTGCTGTAGGTGCTCAACAATTTTGTAGTCGCTCTTGCGAATCAGTCTCATGAACTCCTCTACGTCCTTGAGTGACGTATCCTTTTCTTTCGACTGAGTAGGCCTGCTTTCACTTACTTTGGCTTTACCTTTGGCCAACCTCTCTGCTTCTATCTCAGGTGAGGTAAAGATCCTTCCGCTACGGGTCATTCCCCCCGTTCCAACGACATTATCAACAGCCCTAGCTGGCTGGCTATTCACCACAATCTTTTCACCGTTACAATACGCTTCTAAACCGTACGTCCACGGGACAGCTTTCGTACTCTCAAAGGGGACATGCCCTGCTTTGGTGATTGTAATAATTGGTCGTTGGATGGGCGTCGTTATCGTTATAGTCTTCCTCGGGATCGTCACCGTTGCAATATCATTCTGCTCGTCACATAATGCCTCCCCAGGCTTCTCAACCGCAGTTCGATCAAATTGCAAGGTCCCTTAGTCGATCATGGCCTGAATGCCCTGCTTCAAATTATTACAACCCTCTGGCTGGGTCCAGCACTCTAAACAGTATTCATCACAACCAGGGAATACTCCCCCTCTGAGCAACCTGCTTTTCACCTCACTCAATGGTGTCTTCAATTCGTTAACATCCACCACCAAGTTCAAATTTTCTTTTGTTAAGATGGCATTTGCCCCATGATTAGGCATAGGCTGTTGTACAATATTGGGCCCCGCATGGCCAAAGTTGATGGCTTTACTGTCCAACAAGTCTTGAACTTTATGCTTGAAAGCATGACAAGATTCTATATCATGCCCGGGCGCCCCGGAATGGAATTCGCACTACTTATTAGCATCATATCCCCTAGGAAGTATCAGACCTGTAGGCGGTTCCATTGTTATTTTCTCAACCAAATTCAACCCCAGCAGTGTCTGAAGAAGCTCTGCATATGTCGACGGAGGCTTACCAAATACCCTCTTCGGCCTTACATTCTGAAATCTTCCCTGACCCTGATTCTGCCTTTGCTGCTGCTGCGGTTGTTGTTGCTGTTGTTGTGGTTGCTGTTGAGGAATTGGAATAGTAACACTGGCTATCTGTTGAGGTTGAATGTACTGATTTCTGCCTCTGCCCCGACCTCTGCCACCATACACAGCGCTAGTATCACCCTGTCGTCTTCCGTCGGACGCTTTTCTCGCACCCCCGGCCGAAGTAGATTCGCCTGCCTGAATCTTTCCAATTTTAATTCCATTTTCGATCCTTTCCCCCATAAGGATCATATCGGAGAAGTTACCCATCGAAACATTGAGTAACCTGTCATAGTACATTCCTGTAAAAGTCCCCACAAACATGTCATTCATCTCCCTTTCAACCAAAGGAGGGTGCACTCGAGCTGCCATATCGCGCCACCGCTGCGCGTACTCTTTGAAACTTTCACCACTTTTCTTGTTCAGGATCGTTTTCAGATATTCAGATTTGCGGCATAAGAGATGTGATGATAATGTTCGTCCCACCATATGTTCCCTTATCAGAGGTGCTTGATTAACTTCTCTTCTTCCTCAGTGGAGTGTCCTTTGCACAACTTCATAATTGGACTTTGGAGTTGTTGTCAAAAAAATTCCCCAGCAGAGTCGCCAACTGTCGCTACTGCGAAAATCGGCGCCGGCTATGACAGAAGAGTCGCCACCGTGCGTTATTTATCCCAAAGGAGGGAAAGGAAACGCTCGAAGTAAACCTACCGCAAAGACGGGAAAGGAATGGTCATCACAACCAAATCCTGGATTCGGGAGTCGGTTACGCAAGGGGAAGGTATTAGCACCCCTCACGTCCGTCGTACTCGACGGGATCCACGCTTGTTGGTTTGTCTAAAGGATGCAAAAACAATCTATCTACGGCTGCTAAATCTAAACGGGAAGAAACTGACTCGGTAGAGCGTCGCACTCTATGCCTACGTATTCTCAAGAGAGAAAGTCAGAGTCAACGTAGTTCGGGACTACGGGGAAGTTTGCTCGCCGAGATATCGTATCTCGTGCCTACGTACTTCCACACAGCGTGAAAGATCAGAGCTTACATAGTTCAGGCTAACTACGGCTAGACAGGGTGTTCTCGATCACACGGAAGTGAGAGATTAAGCTGGCTTTTGGAGGTACGGGAACCTACGGAACTTAAAACTACGGTCTGCTCTCAAATGCGCAAGGGCAAGAGAAAGGGAAACATCAGTCGTCAGCGGGAAAGTATCGATCGCACGGCAGCGAGAGAACAGAGAAGTTAGTTGTTTGTGTGCTCGCTAGGATATCGCATCCTATGCCTACATATTCTCATCTGGTACGAGAAATCAGAGCAGCTGTAGTTCAGCCTACTACAGCAAACAGAGGAAACGGGAAAGGGGAAAAGGGAGAAAAGGAAGCTCGCTAGGATATCGCATCCTATGCCTACGTACTCTCGTCTGGTACGAGAGATCAGAGAAAACGTAGTTCGACGGGAAAACGAGTCTCGATTGCACGGGGGCAAGAGAAGGGGTCTCGATCGCCTGAACGCGAGAGAAAAGGGTTTCGATCGCACGGGGCGAGAACAAAGAGCAAGCAGGCTTACGCCTAAATGGGAAGGAACTCAGGACACACACGCAAGAACCTAAGGCGTAGGAGTGAATGCGTCATATGTCACCCTAAGGGTACCATACTAGACATCCTAGACGATTGAGAAGTAACTCCTCAACTGTCATTCCCTACGTATCTAACGATACAGCTCACAACACTCGACGGTTTCCTGAAGACGTGAATAAGATGATGATGTTGAACGAAGCGGCTCCGCTGGCTCCTGACATGCGCGCGAGCTCCATTCCAATCTTCTCCTCTCTGGATCCTTGATGAGGACGCTCGAATCAGAACCAATGTAACGCTTAGACCGTCATGGTTCGACTTATACGAGAAATCGAACTCTAAGAGGCAGCATATTGATGTCCGTGTCAAAGACAAGATAGAGGAATGATATCGATAATCATTCTCCAATTGAATCGTGTCACATGGCCAGCCAACAATAAAATCAAAAATAAAATCAGATAGAAACGAAAATAGGAGAGAAAACCAATCACAAATGAAAATAATATGCTACTCCTAAAATACGGCAATTAATTTCTACTAGAAAATACTCTAAAGAAATATTAAAAGAAAATGCATAATGGAGTTGAAACTAAACTCCTAATAGCAAAGTCAAAAGAAATTACGTAATATCCTAAATGACTATTTCTATAATAAGGAAATAAACTCTCCTAAAAAATATCAAAACTATTTAACGGTTTAATATCCTAAAATCTAGAATTCAAATCTATGCTATTATTTCTATATTTCTCTATTTCCTTTAAAATCCTAAGAGAAAAAATATGCAAAGAAATAAAAGCAATAAAATAAAAGGACAGCCAGAAAAGGGGAGAATTCTAGTTCATTAGGGGTACAGGCAGAAAAATACAATGGGCCCAGCCCAGAAAAAAAAACAAAAAAGGGGAGGGGGCGAAAATGGAAAAAGGGTACATCCAGTAAAAAAAAGAAATAGGCCCAGCCCATCAGAAACCAAAACAGATACGGAAACGGGGGGTGTGCAACGAGGGATTGGGTGTATGGCTCAGAAAAACGTAAACGGGCCTTTAGGCCCAAACAACCACACGGACCACCTTCCACTTCTCCTTCCACTCTCTCATTTCTTCCCTTTCTGAAACCCTAGCTTCTCTAACCTCCTCTCCCTCCGCTGCTTGCAAACCCCTCCTCTCACCACAACCATTCACCATCTCAAACCGCAAGGTTACAAACCTAAATAAACGAACAAAAGCTTCTACCTCAACACTGAATAAGATGAAGCGGATGATTGTGAGTTCGACGGATGACGCATTGAAGACCTTGATGAATCTTGGAAGAAACTCTGGTGGTTGAAGGATCTCGCAATGAAAAGATGATTGATACGAAGTTTGCTTGAAGATCCTTGCGTTTCTGTAGACGTATTGGAGTTGAGCGTTCTTGATGACGAACGATGAAGGGTGTTGCATGCGAAGATCTATGGAGTTTTATGAAAGATGAAGTCTGGCGGTGATATCTGGAGAAACTCATGACGGAGTTGAAGCTTATACGAAGATTACTCGCTAAAGATGGAAAATCTGGAAACGCCTTGATGAACTACAAAGGTTTGTGGATGGATCTTGAAGGATCTACTGATGACTCGGTGAAGTTCATGAAGTTCGGATGATTCTGGAAACCTTCTTGAACGTTTGATTGAAGATCGGTGATGTTTGAAAATCAAAACGGATGAACGATGTTGATGGTGCTTGAAGATTTGTGGAAATCTTAAAATCTGATGAAATCTGGAGATGATTGAATTTGAACGTTCTTGATGTTCACGGCGTTTGAATGTTTCATGAAGATCAATGAAGATCTTCTGGAAAATGTTAGGAGGATCTGATGAATTTCCGGTGGATGTTGGATGAGATTTTCTGGAAACGAAGAACTCGTATGAAGATTGTGGTGAAAAAAATGCAGTTTCTGGCGATTTTAATGAAGTTAATGATGAATGTTCTTGAGGATTTGCAGTTTTCCGGCGAAAAAAGCGGTTACCGGTGATGGTTACGGTGGCGTTTGATTTCTCCGGTGAGGGGTCGCCGGAGTTTGCATGGCCGGCGGGAGGGAGACGGTGGCTGGGACGCGTGGCAGGTGCATGTGGAGGGGGAAGGGGAGACTGTTGCACCCCAAAATTTGCCCTCACAATACAAGACTTTGTGTTCCAAGAAGGTTCACAAGGTTCACAAAGTTCACAATTGGTCAGAAGAGTTGACAATTCCCTCAGACAATGCACCTCCTAAGCAGTGCATCCAAAACTAGGGTTTTGACTTTAATCAGGCTAAATGGACTTCCAAGACTTCAAGTGAGCTTCATAACATCTTATATGTGTATAAGAACCCCCATGTCAAGTTTCAAGGCTTTTCTCAAAAGTTTGCTCAGTCAGATGATCAGATAAGTCAAAAGCAGTCAATGCAGTTAAAAAGTCAAACTGAGGTCAACTGTGGTCAAACCAAAGTCAAACTTCATGATTTTTTTTGCCAAAATCAAAGAGAGGTTGGATTTGGTTCCAGGGGTATTTTGGTCATTTTACGCAAATTCAGCTAATTCCTTGAAAACGGGTTGTTATTAAGTTCTGAGGCGTTTATTTACGTGGGTTTGATATCAATTTGGTTTGGAAAGTCTGATCTGTGGAACAGGGTTTAACAAGAGATCATTCTTCTATCTTCCAGTTCATCTTTAGAGGGACAACAGTGAAAACTTCTACTGATTATTGGAGCTTATTCATGTCAAAAGTATTAAGATTGGATCGGATTAATTCAAGGATATTCGACTGATGAATCGTATGTTGAGATGTTTTGAGAATTAAATCATGGAGAAGAAATGGAAGATGATTTTAATAAATATGTGAAGTTCATTCATAATATTTTATTATTATTACAATTTGTAAAGAGAATTTGGATAGAAAGTTGAATTTTATTCATAATATTTCATCACGATTTACAAAAGGGAAATAATTTGGATAAAAAATGTATTATTGAATTATTTCATAATGCTTTTTTTTATTACAAGTTACAAAAGAGGTGTATATCCTAAAAAGTCCTAAGCCCTAAAATTTCTAAGTATCCTTCTTGATGTCCTTTGAGCTTCTCCGCAAAGTCTCCGATTCACCTGCACATCAAAACAAAACAAACAGAATAGAAAAAAAAGATGTTAGAAATTTTTCGACGCTCTCAGAACAATGTCATCATTGAGTGCCGGGAGTGGCACAACCGAAGCTGCGTCCTACCCCCGTTACCGATCCACGCCATTGGCGTCAGATCAGGTAATATCTGTTCTTATCTAAGGGACAACCGAGAGAGATAAAGAGTAAAAGAAGTGGGGACCGAAATGATTTGCCGAAAAGGATCATATGCCGAAAACTGGATTTTGTTTCAAAGTCAAATACCATTCCATCAAGTAAATATGGTAAGTTCCAATTTATTTTTCAAACTGATACAAAGCTGAACAGCAGAGCCAACCCGAGTTCGGACCTAGATGCCAATAGGTCTGAACCATTTTTCATCACCTGAATCAGACAGTACCGGCTCACAAACAAAATCCATAAGCTGCACAAAACATGAGCAGATAAGTCAATTCACAAAGTGTACAGCAACACATGTTCATAAGAAAAGAAGTCAGCTCAATTCACTAAAAGCCACAGAAATAGAGGAATTGAGAATGAATTCAATACAAGGACAAGGCTGAATCAATATCAGCATTTGAAAAATCAAACGAAGGCAGCCCATCAAAGCAAATCATGTTGATTTTAACGGGATAGATCGAGATAATTCAATTCAAAATGCAGTTCAGAAGGCAATCAGAAACAGCCCATGATCATCAACACCAAGACAAAAGCAAGACTAATTATGGTGGAAATGGTCTCAAAACAAATCCGAATGAATACCAACATAAAATTGGTTTTGACATCTGCAAAGACACAAAAGAACATCAGACAATGCATAACAGGTCCAAACGTTCAAATCTGAGCAAAGTAAATAAGTTTCGAAAAACAATCAGTTTGAATTTAGAGAATAGAAAGGAGGCATCAGTTTCGAAAAACCAACATGCCAGTCCCCATAAACATCAGTAAGTCAGTTCAGAAATAAACCAGCACATGTGTTGCCACAAATACAAAAGCCTAAGGGCTCAGCTATGCATCACAGCCCAATCAGAGAGACCAAAAGGAACCAGTTTAGACCCAAAAGTTGCCCACGTCGAAACCAGTTAAGGCAAAGCAAGTTGTAACCATCCACCAGAAAAGGGAACCACATCTGAAACCATGAAATACAAGTCAATACGGATTATCCAAACTGAAGTGGAAAACGGTTACCCAAAGGAAATCCAAAACCACATATGTGAAAATCCAAATAACATCTGTTACAGAAGAGGAAAGTTTAAATCAGATAAAATCCAAATCGCATCAAATAAAATCAGGAAGACCACAAATCAAATCCAATCAGTTGAAAAAGGGAAACTCGTTTAAACCTAAAGAATCAATTCCAATCAGGTGCAAAAGCCCACAAAAGATTTAATAACGAAGAGTATAAAGGAATGATACAACCTCTTTCAAAACCCTAGAGGAGGACGAATGGAGAACGGCGACAAGGCGACGAGGATCATCAAAACCTTCACGCGAGCAAGACCCCTCTGAAGGAAATCACCGGCGTCGTTTCGTTTCAACGGCGGGCAAAGTCCTTTTTGAAGCTCAGACCGACGTCATCATCGCCCTCATAAGCAATCTTCGGCCATCATCACCGTTAAACGCCCTCGCAAACGTGAGATATCACCGTTAATCATGAAGTTTGTTGTTTTTTTGTCATTTTTCAGGTTTTTGAGGAAAGAGATCGTGAACGAGACGAAGAGAACGAGAGAGAACACATCGAGAATCGACGTCGCCAAATCGAAGAAGGAAATATGAAACCCTAACATTCTAGGACATCGTTTGTGTGTGTACGTTGGGTCGGGCTAATACAACCACCGGCCCAACCCCTTCTTTTTCTTTTTTAAACAAATTTTTCTTATTATTTTGAATTGTTTTTTAACTATTTTATTCTATAATATAAAAACTGTTTTGTGAAAATATTATAAAATTAAAAAAAAAAATATAAAACTCTTGTTTTTTTTATTTAAAATTTTATTTGTATAGTTTATATTAATTAAAATAATGTTATGTGATTATTAAAAATAAATTTTTGTATATATATAAACCCTAATTCTTACAAACCCTAAAAATTATTTTCTAAAAAAATAAAACCTAATTTTAATTTTCTATATAATTCTATGTATATATTTATTATAATTCTTGTAAATTTTTATAAATAAAATTAAACCTTATAAATACTTAATGTAAAATTTTGTGAATGTGATTATTGATTATTTAAAATTTATTTTCATCATAATGTGTAAATATTTTTCTTAATAATTGTTAATATATAATTAGAGATAATTAAATTTTGTAAATGATTAAGAAATTTATAATTATGTTATATTTAGAACTTTATATTATAGTAATTATTTAATCATTTATGTTTCTAAATAAAAATCAAATTTTATGTTTAATCACGTTATTAATTAATTATTATTGCTAATTATATTTTGTTGCTTATTATTATTTTGAAATTTCTATCTTATTATTTTTTCTAACTTTGTCTATTTTTTCTAATTATTATTGTTTCAACTAATTATTTTCATTAACTTTATATTTCTACTAACCTTATTTAATTTTTCTTATTATTTACTAACCCCAATATTTTATTTACTTATTTGTTTTTTTATTATATTTATTTTGATTATATTTTACTATTTATTTTATTTATTATAATTTTGTAATTGCCTCTTGGATGTAAATTGTAATTATTTAATTATTATTATCATTATAGTTAGTAATTAGGGAGTGCTAATATGTATGATATTTAAAAAAATAAATTAGATCATTTTAATATAAGATAATTAAATTAAACATTTCACACACGTAAGTCGATTTTAATCGCCGTCTCACTTCCTAAGGATATCCCTCAAGTTGCCTATGAATATTGGTTAAGTAGGGTGTATAAAGCAAGTCCCTCAAAAAGAAAATCATCAAAGTCCCTTATGGTTGCCTTTACGAATCGAGTCCCTTTCGAAAAATGATGATAGTCCCTCCAGTGTGCTTATTACATCCCACAATGGCCTTCAAAGTCAAATTGTCCCTCACATACCCCTTAACATCCAAAGTAAGGACTACCTACTCCATTATAGTAGGGATAGTCTTACTAAAGGAAAGAATAAAGAATAAGAAAGACCTTAAAACATTAGGGTAGGCTACTCCTAGATACTTGCTCACTTCAAAACTGTTTCACACTTAAACAAATTTTCAACAAGTTTTCAAACAAGTTCTTAACACATCCTTACATGGATTATTTATTAACTATTCTGAAAATTTTCTATTCACACACTACACTTTCAAAACAATTCAAAAGTGAGCTTAAGTACCTAAGAGCCCATGGATAACCATGGATGAAAAGGGTGCTAACACCTTCCCTTTTCATAACCTACCCCCCGGACCCAAAATATTCTCTAAGGTCTTTCCTGTTCTTTTATAACCTTTCCTTATGTATAAAATAAAAGTCGGTGGCGACTCTTGCTATCCGCAACATTGTTTAAAGTCAGTTCTCCCACCGTGTTACAGAACTGGCGACTCTGCTGGGGATCTATTTAAGAGGGGTACCCTTAGGAATTAAGATCACTTTAAATTGTTTGCCTTGTTTGCTTTATTATTATATTGTTGGGGTGCTCTTATGTGTGAAAGGTCCTAACCCGGATCTAGTGTACCTTAGGTAAATGGCAATAGACCAAGGAAACTGTACGACGTATATCGATACGGTTGATCTGGTGGCCATAGTTAGTGCGACTTCTTGGTTGGTGCTTATATTCCTTAAGTCAAGTTGAGGATAATATTGAGGCTGCCATATGTTGTCAATGCACTAACTGACTTTTAGAACCCTAGTTAACTCATCTTGGCCTTTAGAAAGTAGTGAGGTAACCGGCTTTGGTGCAGACTGAAGTTGGTTGACACTCGATACTACGCTCATTGAGATCTTAAACTTGGAGGGTTTTGGTTGGCAAGTAAGTTGCCTTCTGAACAACCACCCTTGTGAAGGATCAATGATATTGAGATCCCTTAGAACCTGGTTACTTTTGTAGGACAGGATGAACCATCTAACTTCAAGGGAGGGTACTTGCCTTTGAACCTCATGCAAGCCTTTAAACCTAGGGCTATGGTGTGACTTGTTTGTGTGTGCCACATGTTTGTGATTGAGCATGACATCATGACATCATCATGCATCATAAGCATATCATTTTCCCTAACCATTTCAAGGACCAAAGGATTTATCTTTGTTCTTTGTTGCAGGTCATGGCTTCTGCTCGTAGAAACACCATCAGGATCAACTTTGTAGGGATACCTGCTAAGCTCAAGGAGTTGGTTTCCCTAGTGCCTGATCATTCCCAGTTCAACAAGAGACATGGTCACTTATTGGATCTAGTTACTTCAGGGTTCAGTGAAGACATGATGAGTGTGCTGTTTCAGTTCTTTGACCCTAAGCACCATTGCTTTACATTTCCTGATTATCAGCTGGTTCCAACCATGGAGGAGTTCTCTAAACTTCTGGGTATACCTGTTCTTGATCAGAAGCCATTCACAGGCTTAGAGAAGGAGCTTAAACCAGAAGTTATTGCTGCAGCTCTACATCTGAAGAAGTCTGACATTGTTCTAGAGACGAGAAGCGGAGTTAAAGGTATTCTTGCCAAGGTATTAGTGGATAAAGCTCAAATGTTCTTGAAGGCTATGAGCTACGATGCTTTTGAGGAGATCTTAGCCTTATTGATTTATGGCTTAGTGTTGTTCCCCAATCCTGATCAGTTCATAGACGTTCATGCCATCAACATATTCCTGAGTCACAATCCAGTGCCTACCTTACTTGGAGACATCCTACATTCTCTTCACACCCGTACTACAAGGGCAAGAGGAACTTTGATGTGCTGCATACCTTTACTTTCTAGGTGGTTTATTTCTCACCTTCCTCGCTCAATAATGAAGAATGAGCAAGGGTTCAGATGGTCCAAGAGGATCATGTCACTTTCTCACTCAGACATCCATTGGTGCTCCAGATCTATGGAGAATGTCACCATCATTGACCGTTGTGGGGAGTTCCCTAATGTGCCACTTCTAGGCATAAGAGGAGGCATCACCTACAACCCATCTCTAGCTTTACGACAGTTTGGTTACGCCCGGAGCGATGGTCCACATGACATGTTGATTCAGGGCATTGTGTTTGATTACGACAACGATCTTCAGGGTTACCGTCAGAGATTCATCCGAGCTTGGGGAAAGGTAAACAGGATTGACAGCAAGACATTGGAGCCTAAGTACACCATTCCTATGGAGGCTTATCTCAGATGGGTACGATTTCGTGCTCAGACACTCATGATGCCATATCCTGCCATCCTACCAGTTACCATGGAACCTGTTGCTGAAGGAGACACAGCTTATACCATCCTTCACCCAGACATGCCTACTGATATGGAAGACTTGCAGAGATCATGGATCCAACTGAAAGAGCAAAGGGATACTTTCGAGGCTCATTACAAAGCAAGCCAAGCAAGGATCCTAGAGCTAACAAAGCTACTTCATGAGGAATGAAACCTCAACTCATACCTCAACACAAAGAGGAAACGTCCATGGGAGACTTAAAACCCCATCTTTTGTACTTATTTCATTTTCATTTTTTGTAAGCCTAAAAGGCAAAACAAGTTATTACTAATAAAAAGTTACTTTCTTGATTGTTTAAGCAAATTTAAATCCTGCGGTCCTTGAAAACATTGCATATGCATTCCCATATCATTGCATCACAGGTTTATAATTGTGCACAGGTTTCTCATCTTCTCGCTGTTTATTTCAGCAATGGCTCTTGAACAATCAGTTAAGGATCTCCAGGCACAGAATGCACAGTTCCAAGAGCTGATCCTGAACCTATCCAAGGGGCAGGATGAATTGAAGACACTGCTGGCCAAGAAGACTAAGAAGGCTAGAAGGTCTGCTGGGCTGCTCAACATGGGAAGAAGGTTCAAAGGTCCTGTCAAGACCAAGGAACATGTTGAAGACTATGAATCTGAAGAATCTGAGCAGGAGAGAGGCAGTCTCCACAACACTATAGGGGACTCTGATTCTGAGGCTAACTACTACCATGAGCCTAACGAAGACAAATTCAAGATGCTGGTGGATAGAATGGATGCTATGGAATTACAGAAATCATCTGGGCTGGATTTTGAGGATTTGAGCTTGATATCTGGGGTGGTCATACCCATTGGGTTCAAAGTTCCTACATTTGTTGTCTATGATGGGGTCTCTTGTCCCAAATTGCATCTGAGGTCTTATGTCAGAAGAATGCAACCCCACACTGCTGATAAAAAGTTGTGGATCCATTTCTTTCAAGAGAGTTTAGCTGGAGCTCAGCTAGAGTGGTATTATCAGTTGGAGAGTGTCAACATCAGAGATTGGAATGACCTTGCTGAAGCTTTCTACAAGCAGTATCAATACAATGCTGACTTAGCCCCCACTCGCATGCAGCTTCAAAGCATGTCTATGGGTGCCAAAGAAAGCTTTAAGGAGTATGCTCAGAAGTGGAGAGACTTAGCTGGAAGAGTTCAACCCCCTTTGACTGATAGGGAGTTGGTTGATATGTTCATGTGTACGCTGAATGGTCCGTTTTACAGTCATCTCATTGGAAGCTCATCATCTGGCTTCACTGAGTTGATCATGACAGGAGAGTAGAGAATGGTATCAAGAGTGGTAAGATCCAAGTGGGAACTTCTTCATCAGGTGCTGCAAAGAAGCCTCCCACTGGGAAGAAAGAATCTAATGCTGTGTATGGTCAGCCTGATCGTAACAGAAGGCATCAGTCTGTTAGTGCAGTTCATATTTCAAATCCAACTCCTGCAACAACAGAGCAGCCTCAAGGCAACCAACAGAGGGCTAGAAGACAGTTCACGAAGATCAACATGTCAATGGCTCAGGCATTGCAACACTTGTTGAAAGCTGAACTTATTACCCTGAGGGAGGCCCCTCAGAATCCCAATGTTACCTCTCCCAAGTACAATCCCAATGCACGATGTGCATATCATTCAAACTGTCCAGGACATGATACTAATAACTGCTGGGTCTTGAAGAACAAAATTCAGGACATGATTGATGCTGGAGAAATTGAGTTTGATCCACCATGCACTCCAAATGTGATTACAGCTCCAATGCCAAATCACGAGAAGACTGTCAACGCCATTGATGAAGATATTGATGAAGATCTGCATGTCTATTCAGTTATGGAGTTGAGCACACCATTGTCTGTTATCAAAAAGAGGTTAGTACAAGCTGGGATCTTTCCAGGTTGTCATGAAGATTGTCTATATTGTACCTATAAGCCGGATAGTTGCTTCATTTTGAGAGATGGGATTCAACGTCTCATGGATAAATATACTATAGTGTTTGAAAGAAGACCAGCATCTGTAGAAAGTATGGTGGATCATCTGACTCAGGGTAAGAAGATTGAAGAGGTTGACATGGTTGACAAAGTACCACTAAGAATCACTTCAAAGGGTCCCATTAAAATCACTCATCAGGGCCCAATCAAGATTACTGCTGAAGGTCCTGTGAAAGTTGTTGCTGAAGCCAGAGTAGCTCCTCTGATCATTACCACTCCTGGTCCTATTCCTTATACATCTGACAAAGCTGTGCCATGGCACTATGGGTCTGATGTTTACATCCATGGTGTCAAGCAGGAGCCTTTACCTGATATGCCTGTTGACATTGATCATATTGCTGGATCTAGCAAGATCACTCGTAGTGGGAGAGTCTTCTCTCCTCCAGTTGCTTCTAAGAGTGCAGTTACTCCTGCTGTTACTTCCACCACTGATGCTCGGGGCAAGGGTCCTGTTATTGAGCCTGTATCTACTGATGTGCCAGCTGCTGATGACCTCTCTAAGCAGATGGAAGAAGTATTGAAAATCATTCGCAAGAGTGATTATGATATTGTTGATCAGCTGGGGCATACTCCCTCAAAGATTTCTATGCTCTCCCTGTTATTATGTTCTGAGGCTCATGCCAAGTCATTGATCAGGTTTCTAAAGATGGCTCATGTACCCAGTGCAATTTCTGTGGACCAGTTTGAGAATTGTGTTGCTCACCTGACCTATGACAACGGGTTAGGATTTTCTGATGCTGACTTGACCCCTGCCAAGAGGGATCATAACAGGGCCTTGCATATTTCAATTGAATGCAGGGGCACTACCCTGTCTCATGTGCTGATAGACAATGGTTCCTCTCTGAATGTGTTGCCTAAGGAAGTCCTGAACAAGCTGAGTCCTGAAGATACGGTATTGAAGCCCAGTAATATTGTGGTAAAGGCTTTTGATGGTTCTAGAAGAGTAGTGCATGGGGAAATTGATCTTCCAATCAAGGTTGGTTCTCAGGTGTTCACTGCTACATTCTATGTGATGGATATTCGTCCTTCATACTCATGTCTGCTGGGTCGTCCCTGGATCCATGGGGCAGGTGCTGTGACCTCCTCATTACATCAAAAGTTGAGATATCCGGTGAATGGAAAAGTTGTTACTGTCTTTGGAGAGGAAGAATACTTTGTCAGCCATGTAAACACTTTCAAGTATCTGGAAGTAGAAGGTGAATACATTGAAACTCCATGTCAGTCATTTGAAGTGGTTCCCTGGGCTGTTAAGGATTGTGTGACTCCTCCTGCTGTGAAGAAGGTTCCTGTGGTCATCAGAAACCCTCCAACAATGGCAATGGCCTCCCTCAATGATGCAAAAGCTGTGGTGGAAGAAGGTGGTTGTACTATTTGGGGTCAGCTTCCTGATATTCCATACAAGCCTGACAAGTTTGGTTTGGGTTTCACTGCAGAGTCCCAGAAGGCTGTCCGTCGTGCCCGTGCTGTTCGTATCACCAATCAAGGGGTTATCAATGCTGTGGGAGATCAAGATGAAGACTACAACTTGGAGGCATGGATTTTTCCTACTGTGGGTGCTGGACTCAATAATTGGACAGCTGAAGATGTTATCCCTATCTCCTTTAGTCAGGAGTAAATACTATTACGGTGTTATGTTTTTAAATTTATAATTTCTGGAACAATTAAAACTTTCAAGCCATGTGCCTTACCCGGGGCACAATGGTGGGCTTGTTACGGGTTGTCATTTCATTTGCATCCTTCATTCAATAAAATCAGTGGACGTTTCGTTTTCGTAAATATTGTGTTCCTTGTCTTTCTTTTTCTTTTATTTTTGCTTTATCAGCTATGTGTTCTTACACACACCCACGTCACTAAAATGCAGATCCTCATCCACTCTGGATCCAGTTGATAACAGTTCTACTATTGCCAATTACAATTTCGAGAATCCGATCTATCAAACTGAAGACGGAAACGAGGACGATTGTGAAATACCTGTAGAGCTTGCTAGGTTGTTACAACAAGAAGAGAAAGCTATACAGCCACATGAAGAGCCAGTCGAAGTTGTGAATCTGGGAACTGAAGAAAACAGAAAAGAGGTCAAAATAGGGGCTGATTTAGAGGACAGTGTCAAGAGCAGGTTGATTCAGATGCTACGTGACTATGTGGAGATCTTTGCTTGGTCTTATGAAGATATGCCAGGGTTGGATACAGACATTGTGGTTCACCATTTGCCAGTGAAAGAAGATTGTCGTCCAAAGAAGCAGAAGGTTCGTCGTATGCGTCCTGAAATGTCAGAAAAGATCAAAGCAGAGGTAATGAAACAGTTCAATGCAGGGTTCTTGGCCGTAACTTCTTATCCTCAGTGGGTTGCGAATGTGGTACCAGTTCCTAAGAAAGACGGTAAGGTACGTATGTGTGTAGACTACAGAGATCTGAACAAGGCTAGCCCTAAAGATGACTTTCCACTTCCTCATATTGATATCCTGGTAGACAACACCGCTCAGCATAAGGTATTCTCTTTTATGGATGGTTTCTCTGGTTACAATCAAATCAAGATGGCACCTGAAGATATGGAGAAGACTACATTTGTGACACAGTGGGGCACCTTTTGCTATAAGGTAATGCCATTTGGTTTGAAGAATGCAGGGGCAACCTATCAGCGTGCCATGGTGGCTTTGTTTCATGATATGATTCATCATGAGATAGAGGTATATGTGGATGATATGATAGCCAGGTCTCAGAATGAAGAACAACATCTTGATCATTTGCACAAGTTGTTTGAGAGGTTGAAGAAATACAGGTTGAGATTAAATCCAAACAAGTGTACTTTTGGAGTTAGATCTGGAAAGCTCCTGGGTTTCATTGTCAGTGGAAAAGGTATTGAAGTGGATCCTGCAAAAGTGAAAGCTATACGAGAGATGCCAGCTCCCCGTACTGAGAAGGAGGTTAGAGGTTTCTTGGGACGATTGAACTACATTGCAAGATTTATTTCCCAATTAACTACCATCTGTGAGCCAATCTTCAAGTTGTTGAAGAAAGATCAGGTGATGGAATGGAATGATGAGTGCCAGACTGCCTTTGATGAAATCAAGAGATATTTGCTAGAACCTCCAATTTTAATGCCACCAGTTGATGGAAGACCCTTGATTATGTATTTAACCGTATTAGACAACTCAATGGGGTGTGTATTGGGGCAACATGACGAGTCTGGTCGAAAAGAGCAGGCAATATACTACCTTAGCAAAAAGTTTACCGACTGTGAAACAAGATACTCACTGCTCGAGAAAACTTGCTGCGCTTTGGCATGGGCTGCTCGCCGACTAAGACAGTATATGTTGACCCATACTACCTTGTTGATTTCGAAGATGGATCCAATCAAGTACATATTTGAGAAACCTGCTCTCTCCGGAAGAATTGCAAGATGGCAAATGATCTTGACGGAATATGATATACAGTATACTACTCAGAAGGCCATTAAGGGGAGTGTTGTTGCTGATCATTTGGCTCATCAAGCAGTAGGTGATTACCAGTCAATGAATTTTGAGTTCCCTGATGAAGACATTATGTCTGTTACCAAAGAACCTGGACAATATGACGGACCTGAACAAGGATCCCGATGGACTATGGTTTTTGATGGTGCCTCCAATGCACATGGTAATGGTGTTGGTGTTGTGATTAGTTCCCCTGAAGGTTGTCATACCCCGATTACTGCCAGACTTTGTTTCTATTGTACCAATAACATGGCTGAGTATGAGGCATGTATCATGGGTATGCAAGTTGCTATTGATATGAAGATTCAGTTCCTTGAGGTGTATGGAGATTCAGCTCTGGTAGTAAGTCAGATTAAAGGAGATTGGGATACAAAGCATGATAATCTCATTCCTTACAGAGAACATATGTTGTCTTTGATCCCACATTTCAAAGAGATTACTTTTGGACATATTCCACGAAGAGAGAATCAGTTGGCAGACGCATTGGCCACCATGGCATCTATGTTTGAGATCAGCTGGGATGATGAAGCTCCCAAGATTACCATTGATAGATTTGAGAAGCCTGCATACTGCAATGAGATTGACACTGAAGGGGCAGAGGAGAAGCCTTGGTTCTATGAAGTGAAAAACTATCTTGAAGCTCAGGAGTTCCCTGAAGGGGCATCTGTCAAAGATAGGAAGTTCCTGAGAAGGTTTTCTGCTAAGTTCTTTCTGAGTAATGGCATTCTGTATAAGCGTAATCATGATTCAACTATGCTTCGTTGTGTGGATAAGAAGGAAGCTACAGAAATTATGGAAGAGATGCATGATGGGACCTTTGGCACTCATTCTAGTGGTCATACCATGGCAAAGAAGATTTTGAGAGCAGGTTACTATTGGTCTACCATGGAAGCTGATTGCTATCAACACTCCAGAACATGTCACAAATGTCAAATCTATGCTGATAAAATACATGTACCTCCATCTCCATTGAATGTGTTGACTGCTCCTTGGCCCTTTGCCATGTGGGGCATTGATATGATTGGTGAGATCAAGCCTACTGCTTCTAATGGGCATCGTTTCATCCTGGTTGCTATTGATTACTTCACGAAGTGGGTAGAGGCAGCTTCATTTGCATCTGTGACTAAGAATGTTGTGGCTCGGTTCATTAAGAATAATCTCATATGTAGGTATGGTATCCCTGAAAGGATTATCACTGACAATGGCTCTAATCTGAACAACACTATGATTACTGATCTCTGTACGCAGTTCAAGATTAAGCATCACAACTCTTCTCCGTATCGTCCAAAGATGAATGGGGCAGTTGAAGCTGCTAATAAGAACATTAAGAAGGTTGTACAGAAGATGACTATTACTTACAAGGATTGGCACGAGATGTTACCATTTGCTCTGCATGGTTATCGTACTACAATACGTACTTCAACAGGGGCAACCCCATTCTCCTTAGTCTATGGTATGGAAGCAGTTCTGCCTATTGAAGTTCAGATCCCCTCCTTGAGAATTATGAAGGATGCAGGCTTGGATGAAGATGAGTGGATTCAGACTCGACTTGACCAGATAAATTTGATTGATGAGAAAAGGTTAGCAGCAGTTTGTCATGGCCAGATGTACCAGAAACGGATGATCAAAGCTTTTGACAAGAAGGTTAAGCCAAAGGTATATCAGGCTGGTGACTTGGTAATCAAGCGTATCATATTACCACAGGGTGATCCTAGGGGCAAGTGGACTCCAACATATGAGGGACCATTTGTAGTCAAGACAGTGTTCTCAGGAGGTGCCATGATACTGACTACAATGGATGGTGAAGACTTCCCACAACCTGTAAACGCAGACATAGTTAAAAAATACTACGCATAAAAAGAGACCCGCTAGGTTGACAGGCCTAGGCAAAAATAAGGGCATCCCGGCAAACCAAAAGGGTTTGGGCAAAAATTAGGGATATATATATAAAAAGATGTACACCCGGCAAGTTGAAAACCTGAAAAGGCGGCTTGGGCAAAAAAGGGTATCCCGGTGGATTGAAAACCTGAAAGGGCAATCCAGGCAAAAGTTAGGGATTAAAGCGTATGACTATGTCTCGTTTGGATCACTCATGAAACTGCAACCAGTTGTACTACTTACTCAAGCTCAAACAGATGAAGCTCAATCCAATCGTTTCCGTCTCAACAGCAAGAAGATGAGATACTTGAGTGGCAATAGTAGAATTGAAACTCAATAGGATTATTTCCCACATAGCTGATTCTTTTTGTAAAACTTCATGACAAAATTCTCTTACTAGGGTTTATGTCTCCTTGTACAAACTTACCCGTGTATGGGTCACTTTTGATATAAATAAACTCCATCTTTTGAATCCAGATTCACTTTTACCCTATTTACATAAGCGAAACGTCCATTGGTTGTGTTTGAATGTATGTATGCCTTTTAATATGATTGATGTTTACCAGAAATGCATGAAAATGCAGTAATAGTATTTACTAAGGACGAACGAGGGAAGGATTTCAACGAAGCTTCGCCGGTTCATCTTTACAAGACAGTTACAAACCATCAGTAGGACTAATCCATTTTCACAAAGTCTAATCTCCCCTGGAATTTATATCCATCTCTTTTATCCTCATACGGATATACGGGAAATTACTTTCCAATAAGGGCACGATGAACGAAGACGGGATGTTATACTTATCCTACTATCAAACGAAAACGAAGGTTATCTATACCTTGTTATCCCCAACAACGGGAGGTTATCTATACCTTGTTATCCCCAGCAGACGGAGGGCTATATATTCTTCAACAACGAATCGGGATTTATTTTCCTTGGCCAGCAGTTGTTATACAAGGATATCCAGACACTTCCAGCAGTGTCATAGCATACATACATCATTTACATCATACCATAACATATATGTCTATAGTACATTACCTAAGTGCATCATGTCATACATACATAAAGCATAAACTAATGTTGTTATACAGAATGCTACCTTGTTTTCAGGTTAATTATCCAACAAACAAGCTTATGATCTTTGGGACTGCTTTATTGTAACCTCAGGGTTACTTTATCCTCCTGATGAGCTTCTTATTACTTTGGGACTGCTTTATTGTAACCTCAGGGTTATTTTATCCTCCTGATAGCCTCTCATGACTTCAAGACTGCTTTAGAGCTACTGATTGCTCTATCCTCCTGAAATCATCCTATTACTTCAAGACTGCTTTAGAGCTATTCGTTGCTCTATCATCGTGAGGTCATATTACTACTTCAAGACTGCTTTAGAGCTATTCATTGCTCTATCCTCCTGAAGCCATCTAATTATTTCAAGACTGCTTTAGAGTTATCCATTGCTCTATCCTCCTGAAATTACATTATTATTTCAAGACTGCTTTAGAGCTATCCATTGCTCTATCCTCCTGAAATCATTACTTCAAGACTGCTTTAGAGCTATTGATTGCTCTATCCTCCTGAAGACATATCACATTATTACTTCAAGACTGCTTTAGAGCTATTGATTGCTCTATCCTCCTGAAGACATATCACATTATTATTTCAAGACTGCTTTAGAGTTATCCATTGCTCTATCCTCCTGAAATTACATTATTATTTCAAGAATGCTTTAGAGCCATTCATTGCTCTATCCTCCTGAAGACATATCACATTATTATTTCAAGACTGCTTTAGAGCTGTTGATTGCTCTATCCTCCTGAAGCCATTATTACTTCAAGACTGCTTTAGAGCTATTGATTGCTCTATCCTCCTGAGGTCAGATTTATCACTTCAAGACTGCTTTAGGGTTATCATTATTGATTGCTCTATCCTCATGAAGACATGTTGTTACATCAGTATTACTCCAGACTCCTAACAGTTCTCATTATACTACTGAAGAACTTTCCCCTAGTGGCATCTTTAAGCCCACTCAATCATGTTCAACCAACCATCAATATCACTCCATGCACTGGTGAGTGCAAATTTTTGGGCTTTTGTGTTCAATCCCCTTCAACCTTCCAGGTTACGACTGGCAAATATACCAATCTAACCCCTCAGGTTTCAGAAAATTGAACAGGGGCAGAGACGAAGACGCGTCTTCAGTGATGTGTCACTCTCTGGGAGAGTGGAGAAAATGAGGTGTCAGGAGAGAGAGTGAAAACATGGTGGCCTTATATCATGACAAGTGGAAATGGACTGGACTGTGGGCCTCCAAAATAGACACATGGCCCACGAAAATTAATGACTCTGATTAAAACTTGATTAACTCCACTCACTTAAGACTAATGACTGTATCTAATGATTAAACCTAATTAAGACGTAATTAAAATAATGATTAAGGCTGATTAGCAATTCAATTAATGGAAAACGGAAGTTAAGACTAATCTAGACCTAATTAACAACTAATTAACACCATCAAGAAATTAATCTAAAAAAGATTTAAACTATATTAAACTCCATTAACACCTAAAAAAAATGAGATTATTCTACGGTTTCTAAACCTATTAAGAGTAAAAACTATCAAACTAATTTTAAATCCATTTAAAATTCTAATAACAGAACTAACCTATTAAACTATTTGAAAACATTTAATATCTAATTAAAACCAATTAAAAACTATTTAATATATAGAACCAATTATCTATTAAAACTCTTAAAAAAAAGAATTATCTATTTAAAAATCTAAAAAACTATTAAATTCTATAAGAAAATATTAAAAAATCTATTTAATATCTAGAAAAAAAATTCAATTACATCTATTAAAATCTATTAAAAAACTAGAAAATAAAAGGGAAAATTCTAAAAAAGCAGGGAAGCCAAATAAATCAATTAGAAAATAAATGTGCAACTATAGCGAAATAAGCGGTAAAAACCGGACACCGAAATGTCCTCAAAAATAACAGCGAGAGTTGAAAACACAGGGAACGAGCACCAATTCTCAAAATACACTCGTATTCGAACTGGCCTGGAATGCCTGAAACGCCAGGGGAGGCTGTAATCCCGATAAAATCAGTCTGACTGCAAAAATGCAATGTACGCGGTATGCAAATGCGAATGCAAAATGCGTCGAAACATAAACCAGATGTGGGAACCAGTTGGTCAAATTTTGGGGTGCAACACAATCTGAGCAAGGTGGATTGGTGACTTGTCCCGAATCTGAGTAGGGTGGATTCAGGGTTCGAGCCGGGTGAACACAATTCTTGAGTGAACCAATTGATGATGATATGGTACCACATACATATGAGTCTAGTTGAGGTTATGAGTCTTGTTGCATAATTTTAAATGATGAATATGTGATTATTATATGTATGTTGATGGATTGGTGTGAGAATGATGTTGTGTGATTGTTGTTGAATGTGTAGATGTTGGAACTATATTAATTAGAGTGGGAATTGGAAATATTTATTGACAATTAATGGACAATAAATCAAGTAAGAAGTAATATATAAGTGAATTTGAAAAGATTCATTTTAGTCTCACATTGAAGGAATGAAAATTAAGATTCATTTTAGTCCCACATTGAAGGAATGAAAATTAAGATTCATTTTAGTCCAACATTGAAGGGAATGGAAATTAAGATTCATTTTAGTCCCACATTAAAGGGAATGGAAATTAAGCCTTACTAGCTGCCTATAAATAAAGGGTAGAAATTCAGTAGTAAGCACTCCGGATTTCACAAATTCATGAATTTTGATTTCCCTCTTCTCTTCCTTAATTCTCTTCATCTATAATTTTTTTCTTTTCTTGACTGGTTATTTTCACCAGATACTGTAACTTAGAAAGGTGTATTTCTAGAGCGATTTATCAGTGTGCAACTGATAATCGTAAAGTTTTTGAACGGGCTGTTTTATCCTGGAGGCATCGTCGTAAATCGACTGCTTTGCATATTTTGGCAGTACGGCGAAACGTCTTAAAGAAAGCGACCTAGTACGCGACTCGTCCCGATAATTTTCTTGTGCCAAACTCAAATTTTCAAATCCGAAAACAACAATTTTAAGACGCTTTCATAACTGCCATGGCAACTGAGGAAATTATTGGTACTACTGCGGCCGCTTCGGTCTCTGACAAACCTTTCAGGTTTGAGGGTTCCAATTTCAAACGTTGGCAAGCTAAGATGAAATTTTTCTTAACTCTGAAAAAGGTTGTCCACGTTCTGACTGAGGATATCCCGGTTGTCCCTTCTGCATCATCTGAACTACCTAACGGTAACTCACTTGCAGATTCAGACGTGACTTCCAAAATGTCTGACTTAGATGCTGCAAAAGCTAAGGCTGCAGCAGATGATCTACAGCTCCGAAAAGAAATCGCCTTATGGCACGAGAATGATTATCTGTGCAAAAATCACATTCTGAACAGCCTTGCTGATGATCTGTACGACTACTACAGTAGCTACAGGACTGCTAAACAGGTGTGGGAGGCTCTGCAAAGAAAATATGATACTGAAGAAGCAGGTGCGAAGAAATTTGCTGTCAGCCGCTACTTGAACTACAAGATGGTGGATGAGAAGTCAGTGGAAGCTCAAAGCCACGAAATTCAGAAGATTGCTCATGAGATCATTACAGAAGGTATGCCCCTCAATGAACAATTTCAAATTGCTGTAATTATTGACAAACTGCCCCCTGGTTGGAAAGACTTCAAAAATATGCTTCGTCAAAAGAATTTTCAATCGAGAGTCTCATAACTCGCCTCCGAATTGAAGAGGAGGCTCGAAAACAAGATCAGAAAGAAGAAGTCTTAGTTGTGTCTAACAACAAAAAGAAATTCGGTGCGGTTCTGAAGCCTACGGGCAAACCTTTAAAGAATCAGAACCGCAATGCTATGAACCGAACTAAGAATGGGAATCCCTCTAGGGCCCCATCGGCTCCATTTGCTAAGCAACAGCCACCACCTCAAAGAAATGATGCTCCGGTTTTCACTTGCTATAATTGTGGGAAACCGGGCCATATGGAAAAGAAATGTAGGAGCAGGCCTAAACCTGCAGCTGGCTCAAATGCTCAGGTCAACCTGACTGATGAGCAACTTATTGCCATAATCACTGAAATCAACATGGTTGGTGGAAGTGATGGTTGGTGGATAGACACTGGCGCCACTCGTCATGTCTGCTATGATCGTGCTATGTTCAAGACATACATGAATGCTGATAGGCTAAAGACGTGTCTACTTATGCGTCTAGCGGTATCTTACTGCAAGTGCACAGCCTATCGAAGTAATATTTAAGATTATCGATCCACAGGGATTCTATCGTTACTTAGTGCTAGATGAACTTCTAGTTTAGCTAAGGCGAATAGTTGTCACGATTGTTGTTGGTTTTCTAAGACTATTGAAGGCGGAATTAAATTCAAGTTTTTAATAAAATAATACTAAGACGGTCGGTATGTAATTATACTAACTTAGGTGGGTCAATCTAACCTCGGCTTATAAAGATGTTCACTTAATCTATTCGGTAGAGATTACTAGTTTAAATACCCTCAGCTCACACTCTCGTGGTCTTGAATCAGATCTTATCCCTAAAGCCCTATGCTTGCTCTCGCTAGCCCATAAGTGTTTAGAGGTAATTTTTGGAAACTAAATAATTCTAATTTATCTTAAAGCGCTCTCGCTGTATTTAATTTAAATGCCTAACTTTAGCTATCTGGTTAAAATCTCACACTCTTGTGGTCTTGACCCAACCTAATACCCTTTTCTTACTCTCGTAACGAAAAGGTCGAATTCAATTAAAAAGCATCAGCCAGAATGTTAAGCGATTAATTATTTTAGCCCATGGTTATATTTTACCGGTTAAGTTGGTTATAACTACATACCGCCCTAAGGTATTTAGCTACTCATCGAGGTTAAATCAGACTCAGAGTTAAATATTGACTTACTAATGGCAGAAAAATAAATAGACATTATAAATAAATTAAATTGCAATAATTGAAAAACCTGATTAACAAATATCTGAGTAGACTCCTTCTTCCACAGACCGGAAGGCTTGGAGTAGGCGGAAATA
The DNA here is from genome assembly GCA_963859935.3 of Lathyrus sativus. Taxonomy (NCBI): domain Eukaryota; kingdom Viridiplantae; phylum Streptophyta; class Magnoliopsida; order Fabales; family Fabaceae; genus Lathyrus; species Lathyrus sativus. The sequence goes on from OZ012736.1 coordinate 486,919,052, forward strand.
AAAATTAAAACGAATGCTGAAGGCTGGAAACAAATAAAAGTATAACAATTCCCTAATGTTGGAAATTGTTACACGGTTGGTTTGGATACAAATAAAATAAGAAAGTAAAACAAATGCTGGAATAATAATTCTGGTGGTAAGGTAATTCGGCAGAGCTTCCGCAGGAAATTTGGATAATGAAGTCTGTCTTGAGTTCTCCTGAGCTGGTCCTATTTATAGAGCTTCCAATGGGCTGGTGCCTTGGCCTTTTGCTTCTTGGGCTTTGCTGAAGTGGTTGAGAAAATGTTGGAAAGTGGCAGCAGAAAATGGGAGAAGTCTTCCTCACGTGCTGCCTTGAGGAGAATTACTAGGAGGAGTGGTCTTCAGTGGTGGCTTGACGTAGTCTGAGTCAAAATCAAGTTATATCCTTGTCACGGGCGTGACAAGGTCTTCACGCTCGTTATTTGATGATTTCAAGTGTCACGGTCGTGACTACTTCCTCACGGTCGTGATGGCCCAAAGTAAGGTGTCACGGTCGTGACACCCTTGTAACGACCGTGGCCGTAACAAATTATGCAGACTTTATGCAGGCTTCTGTCTTGCTTCATTTCTTGTGGTTTCTTTCGTTCTTTTCTTCTTAATTCATGATTTGGCCTCGCATAACGATGTACCTGCAAAATAGTAAGAAAAACTCGAGGAATCGAGCGTTAAAACGGTGAATGCGCGATAAAAGTCAATGAAATCTAGCGATATAATCGATGCGTTTTCTCGTCATCAAACTTCCCCAAACTTAAACCTTTGCTTGTCCTCAAGCAAATAGTCGGTTGAAAATCGGCGGACAAGATTTTATTCGCGCATACTCATAACAAACCGTCTGGTGGATCGTTTTGTCGGATAGTCCGGTACCTTGATAGAACACTACCGATACACTAATGACATAAGCAACAGGCTATGTCGTCGACTTCCCGTCAAGCGAAACAATCGGCAATCACATTACTATTTCACCTAGAGTTTTTCGATCTTATTTCACCCGGTTTCGTTCTAGCGCAGTCACATTAAGCCCTTTGCCTTCGCACACACGTAGTGGAGTAGCCGGTTAGCAATTTTGATCCTTTTTTAGCACGGGGTCTGGTACACGAGTGTGGTAACCCCTTCATGTTTTATCCGATGCGGAGGTTGTGGGGGATCGAGCCGTAGCACGCCCTACCGAGTTCAGAACCAGTACCTCTGAACCAACCCGAAACGGAGTCCTTCTCATATTTCTCGTTTCTTATCTGCGACCGTGTACTTTGGTGCAATCTCTTTTCATTTTGCATTGAGATACGAAGGATTATTATTGATTAGGCATCAAACGCTTATATTCATCGGCTCCCCACGTGGTTTGTGTTCAGACGGTGCTGACTGCTAGTATAAACTACTGGGGGTTACTTTTGAACTGAAACTAAAGGTGCACTCGCAATGGTGATCGGGATGGAATTTCTTAAGCAGGGGGTCGAAGATGTCAAGATTGTATTGGTCTTGTTTAATCGTTCCCGGCTTCGTAATTACGAACCATTCGGTGGTAAGTCGGGTAATGCGAGTAATTTAAGGATTTTTCTAGTATGGCTTAATAATCGGGGAAAGCTCGATATTAAAGAAAATAACGCACAGATTTGCTCATTTCATTGATTTGCTAAAAGGGATACAACGGAATTGAAAGTACACTGAAATGAAAAGTACCTCTCCCACACTATATCAGACATTGTCCTCAATGTTGTGATATAATTGCGGTACAAATACAGTACAAGACTAAAACAGAAAAACAACATAAAAGCAAACTACTGCTGCTGGTGATCGCGGGCTCGGCCTCTGGTGCGAGAGCGGCGTCTGGAGGGAGTCGCGTCGGGATCAGAGCCGGTGCCGGAGGTAGCAGTAATGCTGATGCGGAGCGCCTCGAGCTCGCCGAAAAGTTCTCCAAACCGCTCATTAGTGGCCTCCTGGTTGGCAGCAATAGTGCTGAGTAAAGCGTCATACTGTGCCTTCTGCTGACGCTCTAGTGCTGCGTTCATCAGGTTCTGCTGATGAATCGCAAGTAGGACGTCCTCAAGTGTGACGGCGGGAGCAGGGGGCTGTCGGGTGGAAGTCTCGGGGATGTCCTGGACATGCTCAACTGCATCCATGGCGTCCTGCATCTCGTCCACGGGGGCGTCTGGCTGATCATCATGTACCGGGGCGTGATCCGCAGCGGCGGGTAAGGCAAAGAGCCAGTTGGCTCGGTTTGCTGGGTCGATGCGTGTGCGGGACGGCAGAGTGATGTGGTGGAAAACGGTGCCATTGACAATAGGGCTGTACCTGCCATCCTCTCGCTGCGTGATCAGGTGGGCGGACCGGCAGTAGCTCATGGTCAGGAAATCGGCGGCGAGGTGCGGCAGATCAGCGAGCGCGTCACCGAGCCCCAGCTGAATGGCGAGGGTGGTGACAATGCCGCCAATGAAGAACGGGGATGAGCCTCGGTGCGCAATGGCCTGGATGTGGTAGAGCATAAAGGGGGCAGCGTTGATTGGCTCGTCATGAAGGGCACAGTATAAAAACAGAAGCTCCTTTGAGTTGAGCTTGTGGTTGCTCTCTCTAGCAAAGATTGTGTTGCAGATGACCCGGTGAAAGTAGCAGATAGCCGGGTTGTGGATGTGTGTGGCGTTGAGGCTCTGGAAGGTGGTCGCACGGGTGTTGGTAAGGTCGTGCCACAGTGTGAATGCTTGTTCACTGAAGTTGTCGGGCACGCGACGGTGGGCTTCGGTGCCGTGCTCGAAACCTAACAGCTCGGCAATCCTGGTTTGTGTGAGGTTGAACTCCCGGCCAAGCAGTCTGAATGTTACGCTGCCGGTAAGCTGACTCTGAGAACCGGGAGGGGTGATGTAGCTGTAAGAGCTGAGGAACTCCAGCGTCAGAAGTTCGAAAGTAGGCTGTGGCTGACGACAGAGGTCCCACAGGCCGACCTTCTGCAGTAGGTTTTGAACGCTGGACAGCATACCGAGTTCTTGCAGACAGTCAGTGGCAATGTACCGGGTGGGTTGCAGACCGCGGTTCTGGAAGCGGACGAAACGGTCTCGCTGGGTTACTCCGGCTTCTCTTTCTCTGAAAATGATGGAATCCATAACATGCAAGAGTGAAGAGTGAGGGTGGAAGGATTTTGTGAGGTTTTTGGGAGAAGAGTGGTAGAATGAGGGAGATTGATGTTCGGGTTAAATACGAGACAGTTGAAATGAATTGGTTGATGGTAATGGTGGATTAATGGGGTAGTGGAGAGGTTATGGTGGTTTTGGAATGAGTGGGTAATGTTTTGGGTAGGTTATGGATGGAGAAGAAGAGTGGACACGATGAGAAACAGTTCTATTTCTCACGATCTCTGTAATAGAGGTCGTCACGGTCGTGACATAGGCGTGACGGTCGTGACACGCTAAATGAGCACGTCACGATCGTAAGTGGGGTGTGACGACCGTGAGGGTGTGTTGTGCTGAATAATTCCCAGAAAAGAAACATTGTCTCACGTTATTTATAAATTAATAATAATTTATTTTATTTAGTAGCACTTATAGTAACACACACCATATTATATATCGTTTGCAACACAGTAGTATACGAACCTAAGGTAAAATAATGTAATCATAAGTATATGGTCACACAGTGTATAGAAAAGAAATAGAAAAATTATATAAGCTGCTAAAAATGAAGAATTAATTGAAATAAAAAGTGCATGGCATAAAGAAAAACTGAAATTACATAAACTCAATTTATGTTATGAAATCGTTGCGAAAGATAAATTTAACTGGAAATGAAAATAATGATAAAAAATAATGAGAAAAGAATTAATAAACTAAATCACTGATAGCCGGTTCAAAGGCGTTTCTTCAGGTCTTCGATGGCGGAGTCCAGATGATAGAATTGTTCGCAGGCCATGTCAGTCAATCCCACGATGTCCAATCGCATACTCTTAATGTCTTCTCTGAATAGATTAATGTCAGTTTGATAGGCATTGAGAGTGTGCATGATGTTCTGCAAGTTGTTAGCGTACTCTCCGTGATTCGCTCCAGGGGTTTCATGAACTTTGTCAGTTGGGTCAATGTCATGGTATCCAGGAGGTGTCTCGGGATCAGTTTCAACAGCGGTCATTATATCATCTGTTATCCTGTGAGACTGAGGTGTTTCAGGAGTGGCTGGATAATCAGGTGGGTTTAACTCATAAAGCCAATTATCCTTATTATGAACACTTACTTTTGCATGATTGGGCAATGTGAACAGGGCGACTACTTTGTTCCGGATCAGGTACTCAAAAGGTGGGCGTCCTAAATTCCTTATGATATGTCTATTGAAGCAGAATTTAAGATTCATCAGGCGTACGGTTCCCAGACGGGTGCACCTGTCCAGTTGGTACCTAAGTCCTAAGGCATCAGCAATCATGGTTACAAGACCTCCTACCACTATAGGTAATTCAGGTTCATCTTGGATGCGGGTGAAGGTTTGCATCATGAAAGGTACACCATTAACACACTGTCCAGTATTAAAACATGACATAATAAATAATTCATCCTTAGAGACTCCGGTAATGTTTTCTTCTTTTCCAAAGAAGGTATGGGCGAGGAATTTGTGGAAGTAACGGAGAGCAGGGTTATGGATCTCATCATTGTTCATGTCATTTGGTTCAGGGTGGTAGTTTCCGGTCAGAGTTCCCCAAAAGAAATCTAGCTCCACATCCATCAATTCTACCTGTGTGGTAGTATAGGCAAAAGGTCCACTAGGGAATCCTAACAGGTCAGCTAGTTCTTTATGGTTAAAGTCGTATTCTATCCCAAATAGGCGGAAACTAATAAATCCTTTCCTAAATCCAAAACCGCGCTCAGGTAGGTAAAGTAAGGAACTAAGGAACTCAAGGGTGAGCTCACGGTAAGTCGCAAACTTATGTTGGATCATTGCATTCTCCCATCCGAGTCGGTTGAACAAGTACATGACACTATCATGTATACCTAAGGTTTCCATAGTCCTATCGTCTGGGTACAGGGTCAAATCCATCTGCCTCTGTGATAACTCTTCGAACTTCATTCTTTGGTTCCTACCTCTAAATTTGGTTTCCATATAGTTAATAGGTTGGTTAGCCATGGTCAGTGAAAATACGGTGGAAACAATTCAGTGGAAAAGACTTTAGAAAATCTGTAAAAAGTGATTTAAGATAAAAATAAGAAAAGGAAATGCTAAAATGTAATGGCGATAATAGTAATGTAAAATAAAACTGACAAAACAATTTAAACAAATAGTAATAACGATAATTAAAAATGCTCTAAAAGAAAAGAATAGTTTAAATAAGTAAATAAGTAAATGGGTTGCCTCCCACTAAGCGCTTTGTTTAGCGTTGATAGCTCAACGGCTAAGAAGTGCAAGTACTCATGGCGGTTCTTTCGAGAATGGTTCCTTGATCGAACTTTGAATAGTCTTCGGTTTCCATGGCCACTTATCAAGCCATCTCTCATATCCCTCACCTTTTCTTTTCTTTCTTCTATAGGGTAGTTCATTGTTTTGAACTTGTGGTGGTGGTTCTGGATCTATCCTAAGTATCAGTTTTTCAAATTTGGGCATAGTTATTTCATCCACCACCTCAAAAGTTAATCGTACCCTTTTTACAGTAATAATGACCCTAGTTTCACGGTCCTTGAATTTTCTTTTTCTATGAAGGGCCTTAGACAAAGGTGCATTGGTGTGTATATTTTTCAATACCTCCACATATGTTTTGGATTGGGAGTCTACCTTAACTTCTGCAAATCTTTGTGGGAAAGAAATAGGTGGGGTATAGGGAGGAGGAGCAACGATACGTGCTTCCTTCTCTACCTCTTCGACAACCTCCCTTTCGGTTGGTGTCGGTGGATTTTTCTCAATATGTATGCTTTTCTCACCAAAACTCTCCTCAGGCTCATCATCAATCTCCCTAGGATCTTCTATTTGTTCTTCATTAACGGCTGTTACAACATTTACATGTCCTTTTGGGAAGGGTCCTAGAGGTGTTTGTCTAAGCAGGGAGGTTTGAGTCTCCAAAGTCTCGCTGTGAGTTGCGAGGGAATCTACAATAACGTTCATCTGCCTAAGGTCTTCATTAATTTGGAGATGTTGTTTTCTAAAATCTTCGTTTTGGAGAGTTTGTGTTTCCACAAAGCGCTCCATCATAGATTCTATCCTAGAGTGAGTAGACATCTCATTGAATTCTTCTAGTAGTAGTTCGAGGTTGGATGTATCAAAATCTTGCGTTTCCTCAAAACATTGGGAGTCGTCATCATAGAGGGAATTTGGGTGAGAGTGCGTAGTATTGAAATCTTCTAATAATATTTCGAGGTCGGATTTAAGCGGAATTTGTGGTTCCTCGAAATATTGGGGATGGTAGTTATAATATGGAGGGTGGTAATTATAAGGGAAATATGGGTTATACATAATGATTTAGATAAGAGTGCCTTAGTCTATACAATGCTACCTAAATGCACTAGTAACTAAATTAAGGAATCCCCGGCAACGGCGCCAAAAACTTGATGGGCTAAAGACGTGTCTACTTATGCGTCTAGCGGTATCTTACTGCAAGTGCACAGCCTATCGAAGTAATATTTAAGATTATCGATCCACAGGGATTCTATCGTTACTTAGTGCTAGATGAACTTCTAGTTTAGCTAAGGCGAATAGTTGTCACGATTGTTGTTGGTTTTCTAAGACTATTGAAGGCGAAATTAAATTCAAGTTTTTAATAAAATAATACTAAGACGGTCGGTATGTAATTATACTAACTTAGGTGGGTCAATCTAACCTCGGCTTATAAAGATGTTCACTTAATCTATTCGGTAGAGATTACTAGTTTAAATACCCTCAGCTCACACTCTCGTGGTCTTGAATCAGATCTTATCCCTAAAGCCCTATGCCTGCTCTCGCTAGCCCATAAGTGTTTAGAGGTAATTTTTGGAAACTAAATAATTCTAATTTATCTTAAAGCGCTCTCGCTGTATTTAATTTAAATGCCTAACTTTAGCTATCTGGTTAAAATCTCACACTCTTGTGGTCTTGACCCAACCTAATACCCTTTTCTTACTCTCGTAACGAAAAGGTCGAATTCAATTAAAAAGCATCAGCCAGAATGTTAAGCGATTAATTATTTTAGCCCATGGTTATATTTTACCGGTTAAGTTGGTTATAACTATATACCTCCCTAAGGTATTTAGCTACTCATCGAGGTTAAATCAGACTCAGAGTTAAATATTGACTTACTAATGGCAGAAAAATAAATAGACATTATAAATAAATTAAATTGCAATAATTGAAAAACCTGATTAACAAATATCTGAGTAGACTCCTTCTTCCACAGACCGGAAGGCTTGGAGTAGGCGGAAATAAAAATTAAAACGAATGCTGAAGGCTGGAAACAAATAAAAGTATAACAATTCCCTAATGTTGGAAATTGTTACACGGTTGGTTTGGATACAAATAAAATAAGAAAGTAAAACAAATGCTGGAATAATAATTCTGGTGGTAAGGTAATTCGGCAGAGCTTCCGCAGGAAATTTGGATAATGAAGTCTGTCTTGAGTTCTCCTGAGCTGGTCCTATTTATAGAGCTTCCAATGGGCTGGTGCCTTGGTCTTTTGCTTCTTGGGCTTTGCTGAAGTGGTTGAGAAAATGTTGGAAAGTGGCAGCAGAAAATGGGAGAAGTCTTCCTCACGTGCTGCCTTGAGGAGAATTACTAGGAGGAGTGGTCTTCAGTGGTGGCTTGACGTAGTCTGAGTCAAAATCAAGTTATATCCTTGTCACGGGCGTGACAAGGTCTTCACGCTCGTTATTTGATGATTTCAAGTGTCACGGTCGTGACTACTTCCTCACGGTCGTGATGGCCCAAAGTAAGGTGTCACGGTCGTGACACCCTTGTAACGACCGTGGCCGTAACAAATTATGCAGACTTTATGCAGGCTTCTGTCTTGCTTCATTTCTTGTGGTTTCTTTCGTTCTTTTCTTCTTAATTCATGATTTGGCCTTGCATAACGATGTACCTGCAAAATAGTAAGAAAAACTCGAGGAATCGAGCGTTAAAACGGTGAATGCGCGATAAAAGTCAATGAAATCTAGCGATATAATCGATGCGTTTTCTCGTCATCAAATGCTGAAGATAAGAAAGTGTTGTTGGGAGATGCTCACACCACTAATGTTGCTGGAATTAGAGATGTTGAGCTGAAGTTCACTTCAGGAAAGACTTTGATCTTGAAGGACGTCATGCATGTTCCTGAAATTAGGAAGAATCTTGTTTCTGGTTTTCTTTTGAATAAGGCTGGGTTTAGTCAAACTTTAGGGGCAGATTTGTACACCATCACTAAGAATGGTATTTTTGTTGGAAAAGGGTACGCCACTGATGGCATGTTTAAGTTGAATGTTGATTTGAATAAAATTTCTCCTTCTGTTTACTCTGTGTGTGACTTCAATATTTGGCATGGTAGACTTTGTCACGTTAATAAACGAATCCTTTCTAATGCAAGCAACATAGGCCTAATCCCTAAACTAAATGTTAATGATTCCAATAAATGTGAATTTTGCAGTCAAGCTAAAATAACAAAAACTTCACATAAGTCAATTATAAAAGAATCTGACCCCCTAGATCTTATACACTCTGATATATGTGAATTAGATGGAAGTTTAACTAGAAATAATAAACGTTATTTTATCACTTTTATTGACGTTTGCTCTGATTATACTTATGTATATCTAATGAAGAATAAAAGTGAAGCGCTTGACATGTTTAAGGTGTATGTAACTGAAATTGAGAATCAATTTAACAAGAAGATTAAGAGACTTCGCAGTGATAGGGGAACCGAATATGACTCCAGCTTGTTTAATGATTTTTATGCTGAACATGGTATTATACATGAAACGACTGCTCCATACTCTCCTGAAATGAATGGTAAAGCAGAAAGAAAGAATAGGACTCTTACTGAACTTGTAGTTGCAATCATGTTGAATTCTGGTGTTGCACCTCACTGGTGGGGGGAAATTTTATTGACTGTTTGCTATGTCCTGAATAAAGTTCCCAAGTCAAAAAGTAAGATCTCACCCTATGAGATATTAAAGAAAAGACAACCAAATTTGTCTTATTTAAGAACTTGGGGCTGTCTGGCTTATGTCAGAATTCCGGATCCGAAACGAGTTAAGCTCGCTAGTAGAGCCTATGAATGCGTTTTCATTGGGTATGCAACAAATAGTAAGGCATACAGGTTTTATGACCTAACTGCCAGAGTAATTATAGAATCAAATGATGTTGAATTCTTTGAAGACAAATTTCCTTTCAAATCAAGAAATAGTGGGGGCACACAATTGAGTCACATTCCTGTGATAAAAGGCACTGAAAGCAACGACAATGTAGAAACAGAGCTTCGAAGAAGTAAAAGGGCAAGAGTTGCTAAAGACTATGGGCCCGATTATGCGGTCTATAATGTAGAAGAAAATCCAATAAATCTTCAAGAAGCACTGTCATCTATGGATGCAGACTTATGGCAAGAAGCCATTAATGATGAGATAGATTCTCTAGAATCTAACAAGACCTGGCACTTAGTAAACTTACCTCCGGGTTGCAAACCAATTGGTTGTAAATGGGTTTTGAAAAAGAAACTAAAACCTGATGGAACGATTGAGAAATACAAGGCACGCCTTGTAGCCAAGGGTTTTAGACAAAGAGAAAATATAGATTTCTTCGACACCTTTTCTCCGGTCACTAGAATTACATCCATTAGGGTACTCATTTCAATAGCAGCCATTTATAACTTAATAGTACACCAAATGGATGTTAAAACAACTTTTTTAAACGGTGACTTAGAAGAAGAAATCTATATGGAACAACCAGAAGGATTTGTAATCCAAGGACAAGAAAGCAAGGTCTGTAAGTTAGATAAGTCTCTGTATGGACTAAAACAAGCCCCTAAACAATGGCATGAAAAGTTTGATAACTTAATGATAATTAATGGGTACAAAGTGAGTGAAAGTGACAAGTGTGTCTATTACAAATATGAGAATCGCATTTGTACTATCATATGTCTATATATAGATGATCTACTTATATTTGGATCAAACATTCAGGCCATTAATGATATGAAATCATTGTTATGCAATAACTTTGATATGAAAGACCTCGGAGAAGCAAGCGTGATCCTGGGTATCAAGATCACGAGATCCGAACAAGGAATTTCTTTGGATCAATCTCACTATGTGGAGAAGATCTTAAAGAAATATAAATACTTTGATTGTAAACCTGCATGCACTCCGTACGATCCAAGTGTGAAACTATTTAAGAACACTGGAGAGAGTGTCAAACAAGCAGAATATGCGAGCATCATTGGCAGTCTTAGGTATGCCACTGATTGTACTAGACCCGACATTGCATATGTCGTAGGACTGTTGTGCAGATTTACAAGTAGGCTGAGTAATGAACATTGGCAAGCTATTGAGCGAGTAATGAGGTACCTTAAAAGGACTATGGACCTCGACCTGCACTATCAGAAATTTCCTGCTGTATTAGAAGGGTATAGTGATGCAGATTGGAACACCTTATCAGATGATTCCAAAGCTACTAGTGGTTATATATTTAGTATAACCGGTGGAGCTGTATCTTGGAAATCAAAGAAACAGACCATTCTGGCACAGTCCACAATGGAGTCTGAGATGATAGCATTAGCTACAACTAGTGAAGAAGCAAGTTGGTTAAGATGCTTGCTAGCTGAGATTCCTTTATGGGAAAAACCTATACCAGCTGTGTTGATCCACTGCGATAGTACCGCGGCTATTGCAAAAGTTGAGAACCGTTATTATAATGGTAAAAGACGTCAAATTAGAAGAAAACATAGCACTGTTAGAGACTGTATCTCTAAAGGAGCTGTGAGAGTGGATCATGTACGCACTGATGAGAACTTAGCAGATCCTTTGACGAAAGGATTAGCTAGAGAGAAAGTCCATAATACTTCCAAAAAGATGGGACTAATGCCTATAAAGCAAATGGTTACTCATGATGGTAACCCGACCTAAATGACTGGAGATCCCAAGAATTAGGTTCAATGGGTAATAACAAGTTGTGAGTAATATGAAAATGATCATGCAAGTAAAGCATGAATCCTGAAGTAATGAGAGGATGAGATAATAGAAACTCTTAATGAGATCTATACTCTGTATGAGGGAGTACCTAGGCTACAGGAGTACTCTTGATAGATTCACCTATGTGACTGTGGAACTGAGGCCGGTTCCTATGGAATTTCAAGGCAGAATTCCTAGAGCATTCACTAAACCGGGATACACGTGCAGGGCCACTAAAGCACGTGCTACAAGAATACACCTTACGGAAAGGTTGTGTGCGGGTTTGATGTCCGAGATAGAGTTCAAGACAATGATGTCACTCTTGTTGAATCAGAATCCTACTCGCTACGCTAAGGTTCAAGTCGTAGACACCTTTGCTTATGCACAATCTTAGAAACGTCTGACGTACTTCTAAAATCTCTTTTTAAATTCAAGTGGGGGATTGTTGGAACTATATTAATTAGAGTGGGAATTGGAAAGATTTATTGACAATTAATGGGCAATAAATCAAGTAAGAAGTAATATATAAGTGAATTTGAAAAGATTCATTTTAGTCCCACATTGAAGGAATGAAAAATAAGATTCATTTTAGTCCCACATTGAAGGAATGAAAATTAAGATTCATTTTAGTCCAACATTGAAGGGAATGGAAATTAAGATTCATTTTAGTCCCACATTGAAGGGAATGGAAATTAAGCCTTACTAGCTGCCTATAAATAAAGGGTAGAAATTCAGTAGTAAGCACTCCGGATTTCACAAATTCATGAATTTTGATTTCCCTCTTCTCTTCCTTAATTCTCTTCATCTATAATTTTTTTCTTTTCTTGACTGGTTATTTTCACCAGATACTGTAACTTAGAAAGGTGTATTTCTAGAGCGATTTATCAGTGTGCAACTGATAATCGTAAAGTTTTTGAACGGGCTGTTTTATCCTGGAGGCGTCGTCGTAAATCGACTGCTTTGCATATTTTGGCAGTACGGCGAAACGTCTTAAAGAAAGCGACCTAGTACGCGACTCGTCCCAATAATTTTCTTGTGCCAAACTCAAATTTTCAAATCCGAAAACAACAGTAGATGTTTAAACTCTACCTTGCAGTTTATGCCATTAAATTATTGATGTGAATTTTCACCCACTTTGAGTTGATGTTATCCACGATGGATATCTTGTAGATAATCAAGATTAGAAGTTGCTATTGTGAGTGGAAGATAACTTTTGAAGTTATTTCCATTTAGTTTCGTTGTTTATATAATGGGTATGGTCTGATCATGTAACATCAAGGTGATACGCTCGTTTTACTTGTTAAATTCGAATTAATTATTTGAGGAGTTTTTATGACGTTATTTTGAAGTAGAGAACAAACATAAATTTGTTGAATATTTTAATTTAATTTCCGGCTGCTATTTGAATAAAGTTGAGATGTTGTGAAGTTAGTAACACTTTAACCAACGTATAAAGCTTGTTATATAGGTTTCGGGTCAGTGTGTTACAATAAACCTCTGACCATTCAAATCAATTCCTATGTCCACGGTTAATTGCATATGAATTCAAGCATGTGATTATCAGAAACATATCAGTTTTGTACGTTATCCCCATTTCTAGGTGATATATAATATAAAATACTTCAATTAAGCATTATTGTTAAATGTCCTTCCTAACAGATAACTGTAAATCATTTCCAACTTTTCAGAGAGAAAAGACATTAAACTCATAAACAATAAATCGTGTAGAATGTAAAATAGAAGTCATTACAAAGATCAATTAAAAAATCAACTCATTCAAGAAAGTAACCCATATCTAGCATTAGAGGATTTAGCTACTCATAATAATAATAATAATAATAATAATAATAATAATAATAATAATAATAATAATAATAATAATAATAATAACAAAAGTCATAGACGTTACACAATGATCACAAAGAATGAAGCTTCAATGGAGAAATTTGTTAAATTTGGTGCTTCTCGTTGTTTCTATCATGCCTTACTCCAAGGTTACATTTTCTATCCAAATTCCAAATGCAAGATAACTTAAGAAAATTGGTTTTTTTTTCTTCTTTCATTTAAATAAGTATTTTGGGGTTTTAGGGCAGATATGGGCGTCATACACATATGGATAGAAACACTGATTTTGGAACTCATGGACGTGTATAGACATAGGGGAAAAACACCGAAATAGCCTTTGGTGTCTTCATAAGATTAGTAGCTCTTTATGTTAACTTTAATTCTCCTCTGATTCCATGTCAATCCGAGTTACAAAGCTCTATATATAATTAAAATACCACACATACATCATGATGTAAAAAGTGCTGAAAAATAGACTTAGTGAATCCTTCTGAAAATTCGTCGCGTTCCTTTTATAACCATTTCTTTAACTTCCTCCCACCTATGAAACATGTTAATTATTTCCCAAAAGATCATGTGACACGTGGAAAATTATTAAACAATTAAATCCTCACGCCACAAATAAATTCTATAAAATCATTTAAATTCAATATGCAAGCACTAATTGAACATCAAATATACTGCTAAAATTATAATAAAACACATTAAAATGGTGAATAATTACTTCGCGTGCAAAGTCCCTACAACCGATCATATTGTTTGAAGATGAAAGCAATGTCACCTTCAAAGTTTTATCCTCGTCTATAAGGGAGCTATACGGGACTGAGTAAAAGCTAGCTTTCTCATCAAAATAATCCAGGGACTATAACCTTCTGGCCATGTCAGTGCAATCAAACGGCCCTGAGGAAGAAGGTGAAATATTACAAAATTTCGTGTGAGATGTGGGGGAAAGAGGGGTTGTCAGAGAATAAAAAGGCTTGAAGTTCTTCCAACTTTTTGTATAAACTTGGAAGAACTTGTGGTCATTGTGACAAAGGGAACTAGTTTATGACCAATCTCTTTCCTTGATGGAAAGTTCATAGAAAATAGGTGAAAGAAAAGATTATTCTAGGTAGACATCATTTAACTCTTGTACTCATACAAATATTGGAACACCCGTACTAAGGCCCAAGCAACTAGGTGGAGTTGCGAAGGGGTGATTCGTAGGTGATTTAAAACCTTCTTTTCAAAAGTAGCCAGGGTAAGTCGAACAATAGGAATGATGGAGATCGACTAATCAGAGGAGGATCCCACCTCGAAGGTAACTTTCTCCACATCGGCTTCTCGGGTATAAGATGAAAATATTCCCATACATGCAGGGTCCACCCAAGAGTAATCACCCGCATCATTCGAAACCATCAATTCCTCACAATTTATGTTTCTACATTATAAAATGAATCATTTTGATCATCATTGATAAATCAGTGATGCATAGGACTTTTATTGAGAGATTGAATGAAGCAACCAATCTCAGACCATGCTATCTTGGATAAAACAAAACCCAAATCAAGTTAAGTATGAGTAATGGAAGAGGCACAAACGACAACTTCGCTCATCATCAAATCAACTTTATCACTAGAAGAATCCAACCCGACCCAGAGTTACCATTTAGCGCATTCGAGGCATGGATGAGAAGGTTCATCCCATAGAATATATTTATGAGTTCTAGATTATCAACATCTGCATACGATGAAGATTAATCATTAGCAGGCTTGAGGAAATTTTTTATTGACACATCTCCTGGATTAACCATAACAACATACTGAAAAGACGTTAATATACCTTGAAAAGAAGATAAAGAAAGAAAAGTGACCTACAAATGGAGATCGAAGTGACAAAAAATTTGGAACGCCGAAGCAAGTGAGCAAGACAGTGAGCCCAGAAGGAGTGAATAAACTTTGAATAACAATGGAAGCAAAGTAAGCATTTGGTTAGAAGCCATCCTTTTATAAGGAAACCAGTTGCAAATCAACAGTCCAAATTAGAAGTGAAACGGAAATCTAAGGGGGAGTGAAATGATTGTTCCATAAGAAGCATTAAGGATTTAAATGTACTTGAGTACTCTATATAGGAAAAGCTACACCCTAACTTGAAGACCTAGAGCCACATACTTAGAGGGAGTGACGAAATGTCTCAATGATGGAAAAACGTTTAATACACATGTTATCCACTATTTTAATAGTTGTTCCACGACCTTCCTGCTTCTTTATATAGTTGGACATGAACATCAGAGGTCTGCCATGACTCCAAAAAGACTTCCTGATTAATATACTCTTAACAAGCCTTGAGGAAAACTGTTCTACTTCGGTCAAAGACCCAATATGAAGGTTCCACCATACTTAAGCCCAATGAACATTATCCAACATATATAGTCGACAAGTGTGAAATTCAAGGTACATTTTTATAATCCTAATTTCATAATATAGTCATCTTGGACTATGTAATTAACTTGAGTATTAGAGTGATAACCTTGTTGGTCCACCCCGCGCCACCATATCGAAGATCAACATCATAGACTTTAGAATCCTATGTCATTGATCAACACTAAGTCTTAGTCCACAACAGTAGTAGATATTAATCTAATTATTCTAATATTATAAAAGTCAAATGATTTTTGATTGATATTAAATTTTATAGAAATAGTCTATATAATTGTAATTTTCAATGTAATGATTGATTTTGTTATACAAATATATATTAAAGAGTTATCGGAGGTGCAATCATACTAAATTTGACACTTTGGTGCCATGATACTAACCATCATATTAAATTATGGGGCAAAAATTAAAACATAACTTATCACTTTCATTTTCTTTCTCTATCATAAACACATAACCTATTCATCTTCTCCTCTTACATCCTGAATTTTTTTTCTCACATTCAGTTTCTCCCCGGCCTCTCCAGTGTTGATGAATGATGACTCTCCCTTTCTGGTGCCGATTGACAAGTCTGCTTCTCCGGCACGGTTAACAACTCTAATTAAAGTGTGTTTGTAATAGAGATTGAAAAAAAATCATTATACGTTGAAGAGATACTAACATGAAATTCAGTTTTTATTCTACATCTGATATTTATTTAGTTTAATAAAAATAAATAAACAAAAATATTTTAATAATCCATTTATCATATCAGCGAGGCGTGATTAATACTAAGAGCATTCTTGAATTTCGTGAAATCCAGTTTTGTATGATATAGCAACGCAGTTTACAAAAATCTTAAGTTTGTTTATCATGTTTATTAGCATCAACTTGTTAAAATTTTAAGGTGATATTATATATAATAAGTATAAGACTTGCTATTAGTTATGATGGCAATTGACAATTTAACATGTAACATAACAGAGTTAAAGTATAAGAGTTGTTATAAATTAATTGATT
Organism: Lathyrus sativus; assembly: GCA_963859935.3. NCBI lineage: Eukaryota > Viridiplantae > Streptophyta > Magnoliopsida > Fabales > Fabaceae > Lathyrus > Lathyrus sativus. The sequence continues at coordinate 486,935,394 of OZ012736.1, forward strand.
CGAAATATTAAAAAAAAGTGACAACACCCTGAACTAAAGACTAATAACATCAGTTTTTCCTGGTTCAGTTGGATCAATTTCATCACCAACATTTTTAGAAAGCCTCAACAAACTCCTCATAGGCAAAATAGCTTTTGGATTAACATCATGCATTGCTCTAGCAAATAAACACCTACATGCTTCACTTGCTGCTTCAAACAACACTGTATCCTTGTTATTAGGACCTAACAAACAATGTCCCAATATTCTCAAAACTGGTTGCAATAATTCCCATGGCATTGGAACCCTACCCCTCTTATTAGGACCATTTTCCTCTTTTTTCTCTTCTTCAATTTCAACAATTTCTCTTTCAACATCATTATTATTATTATTATCATCATCAACATCTTCTAGATCATCATCTTCGAAATCCTTATACATGTCACCATCTTCACCGGCCCAAATTTTACAAAACTTACAAAAATCAATCTTCGACTCGATTGCGATTTGTGAGATCTTGCTGTAGAATAACTCGAGTGCAACACCGACGATCCGTGCTCTTCGCGTGGATCGGACGGTACCGTGTGGCTCAAGCGACGGGGACAAAACAGCCACGTTTAAATCAGTTGCATTGTTTTTATTCATTGTTGATTTGGATTCATGGTACACGCTCGGGTGTGACATGTCAGGGATGGTAACGGTAACAGATTCACCTGCACGTGAGGTTGTTTCGTAAGCATAGAGAGCTAAGAGAACGGCTTCGAAGCCGGCTTGCGGCTTTCTATCGGCGACGCGGGAGAGGTAAACACCGGCGATAATGGGGAGGAAACGGAGGACGATGAGTTGGAGATCAGGGACGTTGGATTGGAAAGTGTCGTAGAGCCAACGACAGAGGTTGTTATCGCCAGAGCCGGAGTTGGGGCTACGGAGGAGGGTGGCGATTTGGGAGTAAATTTCGGGTTCGTTGAGGATGGAGAGAGGGGTGGTGGTTGAGCTGATGGGGAGGGATGGGTTGACGATGGAGGAGAGAGACTGGACGGCGGATTGGATTTTTTCTGAGGTGTTTGGGGTGAAGGTGACGGAGGGGGTGGTGGGTGTGGCGGTGGAGGTGGGAGTTTCGTCGTCGGACATTATGCGGAAGAGGAATGAGAGTTTGAGAGAGGGAAGGTGGTGGTGATAATGAATTTTATTGTTTTTGTGTTAATGTTAATGAGAGGCCAAAGGCGTAAGATATGGAGTAACAATAGGATCCTAATTATGTTTTGATGTCATTAATCATCTATTATATATAAAAATTAATGTTGATAGAAAATATATTTCAAATAATATAAACATAAAGTTATGTACTCCATTCATCTCAAATTATATAGGTTAATCTAATAAAACATATTTATCTCAAGTTATAACTTATTTTACAATAGTAATGTTTATTTTATTATGTTATTAGCTTTTTAACTTTTTTTTTTAAATTCTCTCAACATAATTTTTTTCTTACCATTAATAAAGTAATGTCCTTGCATTGAGGTGCTAGGCTTAAAAAATAGAGTTTATAGTTTTTAATCTTTAGTTTTTTAAATCATTTTAGTTAAAAAGTTATTGTTAATCTTTTAGTTTATAATTTTTTAATAAATTTTTAACTTTTGAATTTATCGTTTTTAGCTTATGAGTGAGAGAGAGAGTAAAAACTATTTCTATTTTAACGTATGTGTGTTAAAAAAGCATTCAGATAAGCACGACAAGATTTTCGTGATAAAGAAACAAATTATATATGCTTCTGAGATCATAGTCGATTTATATTTTGGCTACAAAAGTCTAAAAGAGACTTAAAGCATATATATTTTATAAATTTTTGCTCATATAACATTACAAGTTTTATATTTTAGTTATTTTACTGTAGTTATATATTAATTGTGTCACATTTACCACTTTAAAATCAAAATTAAATTTAAAAAAAAAATTATATTTTGACGCGTTTGCACTCTAGAAAAGTAGATAAATAGACAAAGAAGTACTCATGTAAACGTTAGTTATAAGTAAAAGAAATAAGGGAATTTATACTATTCTATTTTCTTTTTTATTTTATCTTTCACATACTCCAATTATTCTCAAACAACACTTAAATTTAATTCAAATTATAATTGCACATGATGGTGTAAAATTCGAAGTATGGGTCGGAGATGATGGTGTGATACTGGAAATGGTTTTAATGGTGGTTGTGGATTAAAGGATGGTGAGCGTTGGCTCTGTGAGAGCTAAGAAGCTAAAGGAGATGATTAAGATTAAGGGTGATGAGATTCACGGTGTTGTGAGGCGAATGTGTTTTAAGATGAACGTGTTTAATTTTTGGTTGAAGGAAGGATTGTTGAATGGAAGAGAAGTGAAGTTGAAGGTGGATTCACTGCGGAAGTTGGAGCTTGTATGAGAAGATGGTGAAGACAATAGGGAGCGGCGATGCAGAACAAGGAGTTTGTGAGTTTTTTGCTTTTTTGATTTTCACTGCCTTGGTTCTTGTTATACGACATCCTTCCTGTTTTTTAATTCCAGAATCAAACTTGCTTTGTTTTTGAACTTTGAATTTTTCTGTCGTTGCTTATGTTGTTGCTTTCAGTGGCACAGGCTACGCAGGTTTGGATGTAGAGTCTAGTCGTTGTAGTTGTTGGTTTGGTTAAAGTCTTGGCAAATTGTTGGATTGTTGTGTAGGTTTTGCTGTGTTTTGGCTATGTTGTAGGTTTCATTTGGATGCAGCAAAATTTGTTTGAAATGTTGATGTTCTGTTGATGCAATTTTTTTGGATTATGGCTTGTATGGAGCGTGTAAGACAGGTTGTAGCAGAAGCTTTTATCGTGTAGTTGCTGTTGTAGGGATGCTCAGATTTTTTGGTCAAAATTCAAAGGTTTTGGAGCAGAGAGATATCACCACTTGGAGGGTAATGGCAAAAGTCTACTTTTGTGTGAATATGGAGCAGGGGTTTGTATTTGGTGGTACAGTTGGAGCTTTGGCATGTAGCAGGATTACATCGGGGTGTTCTTCTTTTTAATATAGTGATGTAGTACGAACTTATGAGGTCTGATGAGGGTGGGTTTTCTTTTAACATGGGTTTGGAGAGTTTTCATTTGCAGGTTTAGAATTATGGTCAAAAGTTGGACAAAATTGTTATTAAAATATGATAAACAAAACCAAAACATTTAAACTGCATTTCTAAAGAAAAGTATAAATCATAAACCTAATTAATTAAATAAATTTAAATTAATTTTAAATTAATTAAAAGATTGATCAAACAAATAAGAATAAACCTAATTAACTAAAACTAAATTAATTAAAAAACATAAGTGGTAAAAATCAAATAAATCCTAATTTAATTAAATTAAAACTAAATTAATTTTAAACTAATTAAAAGATTATTTAATTTAAAAACTAAAAGATAAAATAATAGTTAAAATCAAATAACATCCTAATTAACTAAACAAATTAATTTAATTAAAAAATGACTAAGAAATGAATAAGTAAATAAAAGTAGATGAATGATAAAATAAAGTAAAGTTAACAAATAAAAAGTAATTTTAGATTAATAAAAAAATAATAAAATGAATAAAAAGTGAATAAAGGAAAGTTGGGTACCGAAATACTCAAAAAGGAAAAACGAATTCATCGAAATTAACAGCACAGAATAAACCACTCGGAAGAATATAACGTTTCGTCCGATTTCGAAATAATTCTTATCCGTTGAAATGGTTTAAACTGTCTAAAATACAACCGATTCGGCTGTAATTCTAATAAGTTCATTCTGACTGATAACATAGACAGTATGCGAGAAATGATTGACCTAAAATGATATGCAAAAGATCAAAGAATCTAAGGGTAAAATTTGGGGTATGACAATTGCCCCTATTTAAATATATTTACCTGATGACAGGAGCGATGACAATCCTCATGATATCATGGTAAAATGTATTTAAATATAGAAAACCGAAAATTTTGCCCTTAAATGTAATGACATAATATGCTATGGATAAAAGAGCAACAAAAATGCAATGCTGGCATGCAATGAACTCTAGCATGACGAAAAAAATGATGGGAAGGTAAATGCTAAAGATGCAGATAGATGCAAAAGCAAGCAGGGAAAGCTCACACAATGAGTAACCACTCACTAGGGATAACAACAACACTAGGGAAGCTTAAACAAACCTGGGGAAATCTAAAGTGATGGATTAACAGTTTCAAGTGTAACCATGTGACACTTTAGAAGGAAGGAATCCACACTGGAGATAGAACCAAGAGACGATCTCCATTGGGGAAAATCCAGAGTGATGGATCAACAAGTTCAAGTAATGACTAGCTGACACTCTAGGACAAAAGATAAAGCAACCTTATTGGAAGTAGAACCAAAATGTGGGCTCCAATAGAGGTATCTAGAATGATTGATCATCAGGTTCAAGCATGGCATGATGACATTCTAGAACAAAAAGACTCTCAATGAAGGTAGAACCGGAAAGACGGTCTCCACTGGGGAAAGAAAAACTTCACAAATGAGTGGTATCGTCAAAGAGTTGACGAAAATATACATAAACTTGAGAGTCTTCATTAAAGGGTTGATGGAACAAAACAACAAAAACATGTCCGAAGGTACACAACTTGAGCTCAAAATACATCGTCAAAGGATTGACAGAATGAACATTTGTCCAAAGGAATACATCGTCAATAGATTGACAGAAAGAAAAACCTGATCTCGGACTACATCGTCAAAAAGAGTTGACAACAAGAAACCAAAACATATCCGAAGGTACACAACCTGAGCTCAGAATACATTGTCAAAAAGGGTTGATGGCAAAAAACTAAAACATATCCAAAGGTACACAACCTGAGCTCGGAATACATCGTTAAAAAGGGTTGACGGAAAGAAACCAAAACATATCCGAAGGTACACAATCTGAGCTCAGAATACATTGTCAAAAAGGGTTGACAAAAAGAAACAATTCACCAAACATTATCATCGTCAAAGGATTGCCAAAATGAAAACCTGACCGAAGGAACACACCGTCAATAGATTGATAGAAAGAATAACCTGATCTCGAACTACATCGTCAAAAATGATTGATAAAAATAACACCTCAAATAGGAATCTCATCAAAGGGGTTAATGGACAAGAGTGCATTTGAAAGTAGTCATCAAAAGGGTTGATGACAAATGACTAATCGAGGGTAACACCAACTATAACCATAAAAAGTTGAATAACACTGAGAATGGATAAGCTTCTTAGGAGAGAATGCCACTTATCACCATAGAAAACAAGCTTCTCAAAGAGATTGCCACCAGTTGTATACAAAAAGTTGAGGAAAACACCCAAGTCGGATAAGCTTCTCGGGAGAGACTGCCACTTATCTTTGCAAAAATATCAATGACAAAACAAGCTTCTCGAGGAGACTTCCAATTATTGTCTGGGTATAAATTCCAAGGAGATGTTATAATAACCCTACTGAAGAATAGGTTATGTCTTCAATGAGGATATGTAAAAGATTCTTCCTACAAGACACCATACAAAATACATGCACGTTTAAACTAGGTTTGGCAACCTAAACAGGTTTAAAAACCACACTTGCCAGGGACTAAAGTTCAATCTAGGAACAAGCTAGAAATAAACGGTCAAACAAGACTCCAAGTATTGAGGAATGAACTCAAATGGGGATTCATCTTATCCAAACATGGAAAAGATAACTGAACCAACCATCATCCACGAGGATCAAACTCTATGAGGAATTTAGAATGGATGGGAACTTTATGCCTAAAGGCTAACGACCCTATTGGAAATATGAGACTAACCCAGTCACTTGGAGAGTAAACGCCAAAGTGAACGAAACGTGTAAACACCAGAATGGCAGCAAAAATGCTCAGATGCCATACATATGTATGACTGCATGTTACCGTGTTTATGTTTATGCTGACAAAATAGACAAAGGGAAGCAAACGAGAGATGAAATAAACATCTCGACAAGGATACCCATCCAACTTCACCAGATTGGAACATCACTAGGGATGAACCTGCAGAACAAACAGTTATACTTCAAGGTTTCAACCTTCTCTGGGAAAAAGTGTACTCTACTCGGAGGCATAACGCCATGACTTCACCTGAGGGATTGCCATCATGAGCCTGATTTCCTTGTTGGAAGAGAAAGATTCAAGGGGAATTGCCAAGATCATTTGAGGTAACAACTTACTGGGGAGCTGGAAAAAGATGCCACAAGAACATTATAGTTCTGTACTCTAGCTTACATATAGATCATCACAATAAGCAACGAATCTTGCAACAAATAATCTTCAAGTCTCCTCTGCCCCAGATTACATGGCCTGTTGGAAAAAAATACCAAGAGGATTTTACAGAAGAATTGGCATGCAAGATGCTTCAATATCTTCAAACTCTTGAAGAGATTCATAAATCTCGATGTAATTTCCATAGATTAATTGAATTTGCATAATAAAGTCCTCAGACTTGTTCTTCAGACTGTAGGAGTAACAACTAGGAAACAAACTTGCCCCTGCTAGCTAGTTGATTTGTGCAAGAGTTGCCCCAGACTAACTGATCTTCAAGAGATTCATCTAATCTCGACCTGATTGCTCTTGATTAACTGGCTTTCGAGAAGTTTACCAATTCTTAATCTGATTTCCCCAGATTATATGAATCTTGGAATGGTTTTCCTTTAAAAGAGTTAGGAAATAACTTGCCATTAGATGACCTCAAGACGGCTTGCCCCAATATTCTAAACCTTGAAATTTTCTCCTCTGATTCACTAACTCTTGGAATGGCTGATTAACAAATCCTTCAAATTGGTTGCCCCAGACTGAACTTCCTTTACCAAGTCAAATTCCCTAGCTGGCTGTATTTGTTGAGATTCCTTTGATATCGAGTTGTCTCACAAATAATATTGTTCATTAAAAATTGGCAATTTCAATGCAACATTCATGCAAGTTTTTAAAAGCAAAATTTATTGGTAAAACAACACAATGGAGTGCTTCAAAGATAAAAAACAAAGTGGATCTTGTCATTTACAGAATGACAAGTGAAGTGATCAGCACAAACAAAAAGCAGAGATCATTAGGAGTCAAGTTATCCAACCTTGCTGTAGTATGCTTTCAAAACAACCTTACCTCAATTAGGTCTTTTAAAGGTTGTAATGTGGCTTGGTTCACGGCTCATGAAACAAAGGGTAAAGGCTCAAAGTTTGTTTGTCCCAACCCAATCTTCATAACGAACTTCAATCCTACGTTCAGTTGACTCAGGCTTTACATTCATGTTTCTATAGGCTAGGAATTTAACTGATGACAATTGGTGATGGTTCATAAACTTAGGGTAGTCACTACTCCCTTATAATATTTGATTGTTCTTAGCTATCGAGGATTTTCAAAGTGAAAAATTTAAGGACCTTCTCTTTTTGTTATCCCTAACTTTTACCTGAATTGTTCCTTTTAACGTTTACAGTCAGCGGGATGCCCCAATTTTTCCTAAGTTTCCTTCATAGGTTTTGACTTAGCGGGCTTCTTTTTTATTTTATTTTTAATTTTCCATTTTGAGAAAGAATGTGACTACCTATTTAATGGCTATGGTGAACTGTCATTAGCCTTCAGGCTTGGAAAACATCTTCGACACTCGCTTGTTGTGTGCGAAGGAAAACCTATGAGCACAACCTTTATATGAAAGGTGTCTTGTATTCATATATCACCAAGTTAACTGAGAACTACCCACCCCAAGGTTGAGATTACTGTTTTTTTTTGTAAAGAAAGAAAACTCCTACTTCTAGGCTCGAAGGAGTTAACAAGGGATTATCTTCCTTATTTCTCCAGTGTCTAGGGATTGAAACAATGTCTTACATCATTGGAAAATTTTAATTAAAAGCATACTAATAGCAGTTATAGGTATAATAATTCCGTCATCTTCCCCAATCTTTGCTTAAACAACAGTTTGGTAAAGATAAGTGGATGGAAAAGGATAAATATTTTTTCTTTTTATGTCAATAAAATAAAATGAGTGGATACGAATAAATTGATCCAAAATATGCATAAAAATTTCATTAATCTTTCCAATTCGAAAAAACAACAGTTTACAAGCAAAAACAAATTCAACATGCAAGGAAAATCCAACATAAAATGCTAAAATACCCAAAAAAAATTGCCAGCTTCGGGGAACTGGGCTTTCCTTTCTTGATTTGCCAACTGAGATAACCATACTCAGAGTTGATTATTGAGATCAGTTTGAGAAATATCTTCGCCTCTACTCTCGGTGATTTCTTCCACAACATGGACTGATGAACCCACTTGACCAAGTGAAGGATTGTTGATTTGAATGCCTTGAGGCGTGAATGAGAATATCTCGGAGTCAAGCAGAGTATGAACCTTGCTCTTGAGAACCTTACAGTCTTCAGTTGAATGCCCTTGTGCCCTAGCATGATAGCCACATCAGGCGTTGGCATCAAAGTCTGGTGGGTATGGAAGGATCACTAGATCTATCTCCTTCAGCATTTTCAATCCACCCTTGATCAAATTTGGCAATATCTGACCATATAACATTGGTAGCGGAGTGAAATGCCTCTATGGATTCCTTGGCCTTTGTCGTGCGTGATGACGCGGCTGACGGCGGTATGACTATTGATACTGAGGAGATATTCGATTTGGAGAAAAATACTACCCCTATGGAGACAATGGTGTCTGAAGAAAAGACCCAAAAGATTGATGACTCTAAATAGTTGAGGTGCATGAGTGTTGAGGTTGAGGTATCAGAGATTCCATATGGAATTACTTTCTTCCTCCCATTCTTTTTTAGAACTGACAACTGATTCACTCTCACTAGCTGGGATGTTCGAGATGCCTTGGATTTTTCTGCTCTTGAGACCACTCTCGATGTGTTCTCCAGCTATTACCAAGTCAGAGAAATTTGATGTCACAATGCTAAACAACTTCTCTCGGTACAGGCCTTGCAAAGTATCCATGAACCAGTCAACCAATTTCTTATCCAAGAGTGGTGGTTGGATGCAAGCAGCTATTTCTCTCCATCTTTGAGCATACCCTCTGAAGGATTCATTGTCTTTTTTAGATAAGTCTAGCAAATACAGGAGAATGGGAGCCAAGTCAATATTATAGTTGTATTCCTTCACAAATGCATTAGCTAGGTCTGACCATGATTGAATGTTGTTATTTCTTTCTAGCTGCAGTTGCTTTCTAGCTGCAAGTACCAATTCAGTGACGCCCCACTCAGACTGTCTTGGAAACAGTGGATCATGAGTTTGTCATTACAGACATGTGAGGCCGTTCTTCTGCAATATATCACCAAATGTTGCCTTGGAAAGCTATCCCTTTTGTACTTCTCAAACTTTGGTGTCTTGAACTCAGGTGGCATCACAAGGTCGGGTACCAGACACATGTTCAAAGCATTCAGATCAGCAGCGTCACGACCCTTAATGACATTAAGCTTCTCTTCTAACACACATTATGTTTCCATAATCTCAACGTATCTTGGGTCCTTGGTTTTCATCACAAGGATGGCCTCTTAAGAATCTAGCACCGGATATGCAAAATTCTGATAGTCTGTATTTTCAAGATAAGAGGAATGTCCATCTCGGGCAATGTTACATTCTTGTATAACCTAGTTCTCAACTGAAATTTTCACAGGTTGAGCTTAGGCAACATTGTTCACAAAAGTACTCTGAATGTTGTCATCTCTCTTTGCCAAGGTTGTCATAGCTTCTGTAATCTGATCCAACTGATCTTTCATTAATTTAAAATTTGCTCTTGTCACAAACTGATTATGCTCTCCTGAGTTCATGATCCTTCAAAATCTACTCCAAGTCCAATGCTGGCTTCGGGAAGTCAACTGAGTTATGGAAAAAAGATGGATAAGACTCAAGGCTGAGAAATGAAATGCAAATGCAAATGTAACGACATGCACATGCAATAAAAATGCAAGCCAAATGGTTTCAAGGAACTTAAAAGAAAGTTGCAAACAATTTTTGAAAAAACTGAAAAGTTTCATTTCAAAATCCATGATCTCTATTGATTTTTGAAAAGGAATGAACAACTAATCTCCTTGAAACCAAAAGGCTATTCATGGATGCGTGAAGGAATGTATGCACAAACACACATATATAGATATTCACATATATAGGTATATATGTATAAACAAACAAGGGCCTAGGTTTGAAGATCATGAGCATAGAGCCATGGTCTACCCATCCCAAAAAGTGTGTACTAAGGGTTCATGATCTGCAGAACAGGGTTCTAAAAAGTTCTCAGAGTCATCGATAAATATTTCAGATATTATTAGCTTATACGACTACTCATGCGGGCCAATAATATTCTTAAGATAAACTCGTCTGAGTGTAGTATCGCATGACAACCATCACACGTCTACACCTGGATAATCACTGCACTACGTCCTAAAAAGGCATAAAGGGGTGAAGGGATACTAAAGGTCCTCAGCTTCACAGACTCCTAGATAAAAAAAAGTGATGCCAATACGACTACTCGTATCAGATACCAGTAATCCTAAAGGGGCCTCCACTAAGTGTGGTTATCATATGCTAGACATGTTAGGACTACTCCCAACAACTAACTATTGATTATAACACAATCCTATCATAGGTGTACTCTTAAGTCCGCACACAGAAAAATCCAAGCACAAGCAGATATATACACAGATATTTACAAATATACAAGCATACAAGCAAGCAAACATATAAATAACACAAATACAAAAAAGTTTGGCTTAACCCTTTTAGAGGATTTCCCCATCAGATTCGCCATTTCTGTTGCAGTGAGAATCAAATATCAAGCTATTAATTAACTTGAATCATAAATCATGAAGTTCACCACCGAACTTTGATTTATCCAAAGGAAGGGGTAAAGATCGAAGAAAATCCTAAGTACGCTATGCAACAACAAAGTTAAGAGATCTAAGGTTTAGGGGTTGGTTATACCTAGAGAAGGTGTTAGCATTCCATGTATCTGCAGTACTCTACAAGAACCTCTTGTTAGTATTTATGTTATGCTAAAGCTTACTTGCTAAGGGAAAAATGTTAAGGTAAAGACCTAAGGTATATACACTAAGTATGCTCGCCAAGATGTGACATCTCGTGCCTAAGTATCATGACTAGGATGGAATAAGAGAATTCGTAGTTCACCTAACTAGGGTTGAGGAACTCTTGACTGTGGTCAAGGTTCTAAAGGGGAGTAAGTGTTCAACACCATGACACTTACATGGAATGCGGTGTCTTCAAACCTAAGGCTAGATCAATAGGGAAAGTAAGTGTTGATCACCATGAAACTTACATGGAGTGCAACGACTCCAATCCTAAGGCTAGGATAACAGGGAAAGGTAAACTAGTCTCGATCGCGCGACGGCGTGAGAAAAGGGAGTTAACTATTAGTTGTTAGTTGTTAGAGGGCTCAACAAGATATCACATCTTGTGCCTACGTATCTTGACTAGGAATAAGGAATCATAGCCTTCGTAGTTCACCTAACTAGGGATGAGGAACTCTTGATAACAATCAAGGTTTCAAAGGGAGTAAGTGTTCATAACCATGACACTTATATGGAGTGCATTGAATCAAATCCTAAGGTTATGCTAAACAAGGAAAGTAAGTGTTCATCACCATGAAACTTACATGGAGTGCGGAGACTCCAATCCTAAGACTAGGATAAAAGGGAAGACTCTAATGAAGTCTCAAGGGAGTGATGGACAAGGCTATTCACAACGACATGACAGTCAATAAGTGTGATCCTTTCCTTGGAATAGACAAACAAACTTGTGCAAGGATGAAACTTATAGCATGGATGTAACAAACTCAAAATAGAATCCAACAAAATAGCAATATTAGATGAATGATAATGATCACAAGATAAAGAGGCAGAGAATAGTCAAGAATAAGAATCAAAATTGAGATCAAAGTAAAGGAATTTAAGTTACTGATCACCAAAGTTATGAGCCAAGAAAGTTAATGAAAATTAAAATTGATATGACCAGATAAAAACCTAGATATTTAATTTATAAACACAAATTGAAATAAGAAATATTAATCTGCAAAATCAAATGAGAAAATATTTTAAAGTTTTGTATTTAACTAAACTAAATAATTTAATAATTACTATTAGTAAAATCAATATAATTAAAAAAAAAACTCAAATAATTAATTAGGAAAATTTTATATTAATCAAAATTAAAACATTATTATTAAAAAACTTTAAAAAACTAAATTTAAAACCTAAAGAAAATATAAAAAAGAAGATTGCAACACCAAGTGGCCCATTAGGTTCAGCCCAAGGAAGAATAAAAATAATAATAATAATAATAATAATAATAATTAAAAAAAACTTCTGAGTGGGTCATAGAACTCAGTTGGAACAAGAGGAAAGAAAGGGATAAACCTTATACATTTCAGCCGCTTGAAATGTCAAAATGGGAACAAGAAAAACGTTTGAAACATATGCATTCTGTAACATCCCAAGATGATTAGAATATTTATTTAATTTATTTATTATAAATATTCGTGATTTTCGATGAATTTTGGTAAAATATTTTGATGTCTGATGATTTGTGTTGTGGGATACTAATGATGTTAAGAGGGTATTGAGGATATTTAAAAGTGTATGATTTATTAGAATTATTTAGATAATAATAATAGTGGAATAATGTGAACAATGTTATTTATACTATTATTATTTTAAATAATAGGAAGGGAACACTGAGGGTAAGATGGTAATGTTGGGTGGAATAAGTGAAGACGAAATTGAGAAATCATAATAGGGGTCCAAGGGGTAAGAATGACAAAAGGGGAAAAGAGAGAGTGGAGAAGTTGATTTGGGACGATTGTGTTTTTGAGAGAGCACTCTGAAGAAAGAAAGAGGAAGAGGCTAGGGCTCAGAGAGAACTTTGAAGAATTCAAGAAGAAAGTCGAAATTGAATTATCTAAGGTATGGGGAGTATCATTTATCAATATAATTGATATAAGGGTAGATGTATGTAGGTAGTTGGGGATTTTGGGGAACATGATGAGATTATGATGAAATTGTTATTTGGTCGTGTGATAAATGATGTTTTCTAAATGATGTGTGATGAGTTATGTACATGTATGTGTGTAGAAATTCTATTTTGGAAACTGTTGAAAATTCCTCCATTGTTGAGTTTTGGAGTTTCGAGTCGGAGAAGTGAAATTATGATGAACTGTTGTTAATCCATGATTAAAACATAGCCTAATTGAGTTTTAGGATGTTATTTTGATATAAAACCGGGTCTAGGGCGATGAGGTTAGTGGTATAGACTTTGGAGTGATAATCTGGGGTGAAAGTGCTTTTTAAAAAAGTGATTTTTGGGGTTCGGAATAGTGTGAGTCGACCGTTAGAACCCCTGGGTCGACCTGAGGTCACCTGAATACAAAACTGTGGAAATTTTAACAGTATGTGTCGACTCATAGCTCTGTGCGTCGACCTTTGAGTCGACTCATAGGTAGAAAAACACCAGAAACAGTTTCTATCATAACTTTTTAAGCGTTAATCCAAATGACGAACCGTTCGAAATGTTGGAAAGCTAACAAGTAGAACTTTAACATATTGTAATTATATGAATCATTTTCCTAATATTTTTATCTCTAATATCTTGAAGAATGTGATTGTTGCTTGTTGTGTACCTTAAGAAGTCGTAGTGTAAGTGACGAACCTTGAGTGTTGTTTGTATGCCTTGGGTAATTGATGTGTTATATTTTGATGACTATATCATGATGATTTTACGGAGTAATGTGAATAATTGTGATGCATAATGATGATTTAATACTATGATACTTTGATGAATTTTCATGAATGATGATGCAACTTGACGATGATGTGATGATGATTATTATGACATTTTGCATCATGCATTCATAACATACTTTAGGACTTTGGTCCAGTGATGATGTTAGGACCTCGGTCTAGTGATGATGTTAGGACTTTGGTCCAATGGTGGCTTCAATCTCATTGTGTGGATTTGGGTGTTTATGACGTGCTCTGATTCTTGTATAGAATCGATCCTATTAATGGGGATCTTTGGAGGGTGATGGCTCAGTGTCCATCAACATGATGAGTTTGGTACCACATGCATGATTCTATGTTGTTGCATTTTATACTATGTGGTATTGCATAATTAAGTGTTAAAATGATGTTTGATGATGTTATGATTTAAGTGATGTTTTGGTGATGAATGTTGATTTGATGATTTTATGACGAAGATGTATATATATTACTATGATAGAAAGGTGTGAGTATAATACTTGGTAAATGATGATGTATGAATTTCTAAGTGAAGTAAACAATGTTAATGATGAGGTGATTTCTAAGTGAAGTGTGACGATGATGTTATTGATGATGTAATTCCTAAGTGATGTGTGACGATGATGATTATTTAGTTTAACGATACTATGAGGGTGTATATGAATTGCTGATGTTGTTGTACTGGTATATCTTTTCTTTATATCTTATATATTTATTCGTGATTACTCACTCTTCCTATTTGAATGTTGCCTCCACGTGGGTAACATGCAGATTCTCAAGAATAGCTCGGAGAAGCATCAGTGATGGCTTTGGAGTTATTTATTTGTAGTTTCGTTAATAGTAGAGGTTTCTTGCTCTGATATGTAACATCGGGTGGGGGAAACGCTTGAGTTGGAGTTGTATTGTTTTTGCTAAATCTATCTAACGAGTTTTCTAATATGCTGAATTATTTGATGACGACTTTTGACAATGAGTAAAAGGTCTTGATGGTTGATGAAATAAATAAAGTTATTTTGTGTCTATGATTCCGCTGCGAAGTCTCAATTTATTTGTTGATGTTACCAAAGAAATTATTATTATTATAATTGTTTGGAAACCCGTGTTACGGAGCAGGATGAATAATTATGATGTTTCTATGAAGTGTGACACCCTTGAGTGGTGATTTTTGATTAATTTAATTTTCGTATATCACGTGAAATACTTGTTGGGTTAGAAGGGTGTTACACATCCACAGAAACTCCACAAGAAAAAAACATTTAAGATGAAATTTGTCTGTGCAAATGCATGACTCTTTCAATTCTCCATTCCCTTTCGTAATCGCTCTTAAAAATTTCTGTCGCGATTTCTCAATCTCCACGTGGTGATTCTCTTATGTTCTTTCCTCAGTATGCTTCTGTCTTCTTCTTCTTAGTCTCTCCGCGGACTATCTCTGTCTCTTTCTTGAATCTCTCTCTATTTCTGTTTTATTCTTTGTCACAGATGGAGTTTTTTTTGTGTGAGGTTGTGAAACTCGGAGTGTGGGTCAGAGATGATGGTGTGATACTAGAAATGGTTTTAACCATGGTTATGAATGAAAGGATGGTAATTGTTTTCTCTGTGAGAGATAAGAAGATGAAGGAGATGATTGAGATTAAGGGTGATGAGATTCACAGTGTTGTAAGGCGGATGTGGTTTTAGATGAACGAGTTTAATTTTTGGTTGAAGGAAGGATTGTTGAATGGAAGAGAAGTGAGGTTGAGGGTGGATTCATGGCGGTAGTTGGAGCTTGTATGAGAAGATGGTGAAGACAATAGAGGGTGGCGATGCAGAACAAGGAGTTGGTAAGTTTTTTGCTTTTCTGATTTTCACTGCCTTGGTTCTTGTTATACGCCATCCTTCCTCTTTTTTAATTCCAGAATCAAACTTGCTTTGTTTTTTATCTTTGAATTTTTCAGCCATTGCTGATGTTGTTGCTTTTAGTGGCACATGTTACGCAGATTTAGATGCAGACTCTAGTCGTTGTAGTTGTTGGTTTGGTCAAAGTCTTGGCAGATTTTTGGATTGTTGTGTAGGTTTTGTTGTGTTTTTGCTATGTTGTAGGTTTCATTTTGATACAGAAAATTTTGTTTGAAACGTTGATGTTCTGTTGATACAGATTTTTTGGATTGTGGCTTGCCTGGAGCGTGTAAAGCAGGTTGTAGCAGGAGTTTTTATCGTATAGTTGCTGTTGTAGGGATGCTCAGATTTTTTGGTCAAAATTCAAAGGTTTTGGAGCAGAGAGATAGCACCACTTGGAGGGTAATGGCAAGAGTATACTTTTGTGTGAATATGGAGCAGAGGTTTGTATTTGGTGGTACAGTTGGAGCTTTGGCATGTAGCAGGATTACATCAGGGTGTTCTTCTTTTTAATGTAGTGATGTAGTACAAACTTGTGAGGTCTGATGAGGGTGGGGTTTTTTAACATGGGTTTGGAGAGTTTTCATTTTGCAGGTTTAGAAATATGGTCAAAAGCTGGACAAAATTGTTATTAAAATATGATAAACAAAAACAAAACATTTAAACTGCATTTCTAAAGAAAAGTATAAATCATAAACCTAATTGATTAAATAAATCTAAATTAATTTTAAATTAATTAAAAGATTGATCAAATAAATAAGAATAAACCTAATTAACTAAAACTAAATTAATTAAAAAATATAAGTGGTAAAAATCAAATAAATCTTAATTTAATTAAATTAAAACTAAGTTTATTCTAAACTAATTAAAAGATTATTTAATTTAAAAACTAAAAGATAAAATAATAATTAAAGTCAAATAACATCCTAATTAACTAAACAAATTAATTTAATTAAAAAAAATAACTAAGAAATAAATAAGTAAATAAAAGGAGATGAATGATAAAATATAGTAAAGTTAACAAATAAAAAGTAATTTTAGTACTTTCCACTATGGAAGCTTTAAGTGCCTAGAGTTTTCTTTCGGACTCATGGATCTTTTGTTCTAAGTGAACAAAATTTTATTTATTCGAGGCAAGCCTTTTAAAGGCTTCTTTAGCTTCACAATGCAAAGTATTAAATGTAGCTTGTAATTCAAAATGAGACATGTTCGAAGAATTATCATATTTAGCATGTCGTACTTGTTTTTTCTTGTTTTTTTGGTGAGCGGAAAGACACAAATTCACAGATTCCTCCTCATCACTTGAGCTTTCATCCTCGGAGGAGTCACTATCGCTTTCCCAAGCTATATATGCTCTCCTTGGCTTTGATTGCTTCTTATGTGATTTATTTTATTCTTTTTCCTTGCCCTTTTTGTTTAAAGGACAATCCGGTTTATAGTGTCCAGTTTACAGGATCCTCTAGTTTTATTCCCCTTGGTGTCATCACTTCTAGAGTACCTAGATTGCTTTCGGAAGTTGACAAGGTTCTTCTCATAGTGTTGGATGTCATTCTTTCTCACGTAGCGGTTGTATCTCTTTACGAACAACCCCATATCCTCACTCTTGTCATCTTCTTCATCGTCACTCGATGAATAATCACTATGCTCCTTAGATTTAGACTTTGAGGAGGAAGTCTTGAGAGCAATAGATTTCTTTTCAACTATCTTTGTTTTGTCCTTCTTTTCTTTCTTTTCATGTTGCTCTAGGCTTAGGAGCACTTGTTCGTGCTCTTGCAGCTTTCCAAACAATGTTGTTAAATCCAAAATTGTGAGATTGTTAGCTTCCTTGATGGCGGTTACCTTCGGCTGTCATTCCCTGTTAAGACACCTTGATGGCGGTTACCTTCAGCTGTCATTCCCTGTTAAGACATCTCAAAATTTTGTTAGTAGCAACATCATTGGCCACTGGCCTACCTAGTGAATGCAATCTATTGATGAGACGAGTGAATCTCTTTTGCATGTCCGCAATGGTTTCCCCTTGCTCCATGTAAAAGAGATCAAACTCTTGTGTTAATGTGTTGTTCTAGCTAGCTTAACATCATTAGTCCCTCATGGGCGACTTGCAATGAATCCCACATAGCTTTTGCCATAAGATAATGAGAAACCCGATAATACTCATCAACTTCTAATGAGAAGATCAAAATATTCTTGGCTTTCCAGTCATAGTTATATTTCTTTTCATCATCATCAGTCCATTGTGCTTCGGGCTTAGGCACAATCTCATTATTCGCATTGGTCATAGTTATTTCCATTGGACCATTAAGAATAACATTCCACAGTTTTCTATCTATGGAATTTATGCGCACCCGCATACAGTCCTTCCAATAACTGTATTTTTCTCCATTAAAAACGGGAGCTCTATTATAAGCCCCTTTAGGTTTGTTAGCCATTTTCTATCAAAGTTATACTTGAAGCACAGAGTGAACCGGTGCTCCTGATACCACTTGTTAGATGATGGCACGGATCTAGAAGTGTGTGTGTGTGTGGGGGGGGTGAATAGATCCCAATTAAAAAATCAGTCGGCGCTACCAAATTAAAAATTGGTTTTAAAATTATTTGATTTGCGGAAGCGGGCGTGGAAAAATACCATCTATAACGAACCGCTATTAGAAGACCGAATATGCGTCTAGCCTTATGGAAATGATAATGAGCAAATAGAATCACCACACTAGTCACACTATTAATTGATTAATATCACTAATTAGTAAGACTAGTTCCAATGCTACACAATGCCAACCAAAATATGTAAACAATACAAGTGAATTTTGGTTTAGGCAATTTATCAAACACTTGGGTGCGAGGCACTCCAAGTGAGTTTTGTCTTGAGTAAGTGACTCTAGCTTCCTTGTACAATACACTATTGTACTAGAGTTAAAAACAATGTTAATCACTTACTCAAACTAATGCTAACTTGATAAAATTGCTTATACTAAAATTACTCAATTATCAAGCAAAAATGAAAGTGCTGAAAAATGAAGGAGACGAAGATTTGTTGAGGCAGTTCCCCCGCCGTCCTCGCTTCGGGGTACGTTTTCCCTTAATTCTAAAACTAGAATTGAGCTTGATATAATATAGATATCACATGTAGAGTTGAAATGTTTATACAAAGATAGACAAGCAAAATATACAAAAAAAATATCTGGTTTTTGATGATGCTTTCTCTCCTTATTCCTTGATTCAATTTGAATCAAGTCCTCAGATAGTTGTGAATAGACCTCTGATTACAACCTCTTTGTTGAATAACCTTGCGTTCTTCAAACCCTCGACCCAGCTGATCTCAAACACCAACAAATCGAACCTGAATCTCTCCTACGCAATTCACCGATTACCGCTACTAGATTGACCGAACACACAATTCCTCAATCACCTTCGCTCAATTGAATGTTGTAGAGACGATTCGTACCAAAAACCCCCCAAATTCGACGAATCTTGGAGGGAAAAACCTTCAAGGTTTTATTCAAGAAAAACCTACCCCAAACTCAACCTGAACCTGATTTCCAATTGATGGCTTCAGACGTTATCACCTTGAACAGACCACAATGCACAGCAAAAATTGTTGTGTGTAATTGTTGTGCTGTGAAATGTTGAGGATGAAGATGAAGAGAACTAGGGCACCTATATCACTTTTCTTGTTCTTGTATAATTGATTAAATGTTTTCAATTTGTTGATAAGAAAAGAACATAAAACTACTATATATAGTGACCAAGAACCAACAGACTTAACCACTTTTCAATCAAAGTGGAAAGTCTTCAGCAATAGCATAAATGAGCAAACGGTCGACCATAGCAGGACTATGCGTCGACGCATAGCCTGCAGTTTTAGGCAGATTCAAAATCCTAACAGCATGCGTCGACCATAGGTTAGCATGCACCGACCCGTGGGAAATTGGACTACTCCATGCGCTGACCATGCGTCGACCTGTGGTCGACTCAAAGACTGCAGATTTGCACAAATGCTTGTTTTTGTGGATTTTGTGCTTCCAGGCATGAACAATGATCTTCCACCTATATTGAATCTCAATATGGCAAGTTAGATGGACATAAGAAGGATATGAAAGATGTGATATGCATTTGCCTTGTGGTGGTAGAGTCGAAGGACCGATTCATCCATAATTGTGTTTTATCATTATCGAAACCCAAGTATGTATGGTACATGAGGATTTGCCCTCACAGTTTGAACCTACACAATTTACAAATACAACCATTGTAAATTTGGCTGCCGCAAGGAAATTAGCGGCGCTTAAATATTAAATGTCGTGCAAACTACCGTATTTTACACAGATTAAAGTGACGATTTTTGTTTGAAAATGGTGGCCGTTACAAACGTCGTATTGTTCACAAAATAAACAAATATCTTCAAATTTAAATTGCATCATTTTAAACCGTCCTAATTTACTTATGATATTAGTCAAAATAACATTATATAAACGGCCACAAGTTTCAAAATAATTTGAAAAATATCTATTTGAAATTTACTAAAATAAAATTTAATTTTTTGTCACAACTTAACAGCAACACTAAAAGTAAATTAAAATATCTATAATAAATTTACATTTATGCATTCTTATAAAAAAAATTAAAAAACATACACTAAAAGGTCCAAAATTTTTATATATATATATATATATATATATATATATATATATATATATATATATATATATATATATATATATATATATATATATATATATATATATATATATATATATATATATATATATATATATATATATATATATATATATATATATATATATATATATATATATATATATATATATATATATATATATAAATAAGTCGGTGCAATTGTTTAACTTTTTCAAAATTACATAAAAACTTTAAATTATATGTATCATAATCTATTCTGCAAGAGGAAAAGATGTGGTTTGATTTGGTTTGGTTTAGTTCGGCTCGGTTAATTTTTAAAAATAAAATCAAACAAAACAAAATGAAATTAATGTGATTTGGGTTGATTCGATTTTTTAAAAGATTTTTATTGAACCATATATACACAAGTAGAGGAGAATATAATTGCGTGTTTAGCCATTCATACATTACTATAAAATAAGTTTATAATTATTAAAATAAGTTTATAATTTGATACATAAATATGAATAACATATTACAACTTTATCTTATGTTTAAAACAGTATACATGGACTTACATTCTTAAATAAATTTGAAATATTATATTATTGTGAATCTTGTTGTGAATTACGAAAAAATTCAATATTAATTTGTGAGGCAAAGAACAATAGCAACCAAAATAAATGGTATCTAGTTCGATCAAAAGATCTACTCTAGGAAAGAGAGCAACTCTCCAATTTACTATACTCAAAAAGTTGTTACAAGAGATTACAGATGAGTTACAAGAAAATAGCCTTCGCCTCCAGGTTCTCAAGAACAACCCTGAAGAAGCCCAAAAACAACCATATTTTCTACCCAAGTGTTTTCCTATCTCTCAAACTCTCAATATATGAATCACTCAAACCCAAGGTGTAATCCAAGATTTTCTCTGTGCATAGCTGAAACCCTATGTTATACCTTTAAACCTTTGGTAAGCCCAAAATCACATGGATTCATGGACCGAATCGAAAAAAGCCCGAAAACTCAAAAATACTATTCACCGTATGAACAGCATTATCAACTGTACGTACACCACTATTCACCTGTACATATAACACTATTCACCATACAGACGGAACTATTCAGCGACCGGTTTTTTTTCTCGACTTTTCATCCGACTTTCTAAAACTTCTGATTTTCGCAGTAAATGCAATCTCCAAAATATGTTTTCTTTCTCTTCATCAATAAAGGTTTTAAGCCATATTTACAATAATCTCCACCTTGACTTTAAACTGTGTTGATATCAATCAACAACATTGTTGCTCTCTACCAAGTTGAAACTTTAATCAATAACTTTGATCAAATTCAAGCAACCGTTGAATCTTGATCTCGCAACTTACATCTACTTGTTCACAATTACCCATTTCTGCCTATGTAATTCAACAAGCCTACAAGTATGATTTTTCAACCACCATTGATTCCACTTGTTTTCAAATGGCTCCCTGAATGTTTTTCTTCTTTTATTTTGCAGTCCTTCAATCACACTAAAAACATATTATTCAAGGCTAGCATAACCGTCCATTTGAGACGCTATAATAACCCTCCTTACCTTATCATGAGTCAAATCATAATCAGATATCTATGTAACCGTTCCCTCACTACTGCTAGCATCCATAGTAGGAAACTCCACCTCAAACTGAGTTTTCTCCGTTATAGTTTCTCCCAGGTTTCTCCCTTGGTTTTCACTATTCTTCTTCTGAAGAAATTCTCTACCAACCAAGTAAGTTGTTTTAACCTCAACTCTTCCCCAAAAACTCAATAACAACTCAGTGATAACATGCATTTTTATCCCTTGATTTCTTCAAAATTCATTGTACTCATCTAAAACTTTCTCAAGGCATTCATAACGCCTTAAACTCAAATCCCATAGCTCTTCTTTGTCATCAAAGCCTCCACTAGTTAACGATGAATGAATAATAACATTTGAACCTTCTAAAACATATAGACCACATATTTTAGACCCTTTAACAATAATCAATTCATCACGCGAAATCTTCAACACTCCACGTTCAAATCTAGTACAATAGCCTAGATCACCAAACATACTTATAGATAACAAATTTCGCTTGAGTTCTGGAACATACCTCACATTGTGAATAAGAAGTCCACGATCATTAAGCATTTTAAATCTGACCGTACCAATACCATGAACCTTGCATGCCTTATTATTTTCATGGCGAACTATTCCACCTTGCACCATCTTCAAAGTTTCAAAGTATTCTATTCTTGGACATATGTGATAAGAGCAACCTGAGTCAATGACCTAACTATCTTCAGTTTCCAAACTCGATACTACTAGTGCTTCGGCATCCTCATAACTTTCCTCACCCAATGCAACTATAACTTAAACAAAATCTTCATTGACCTTTCTTTCAGGACAATCCCTTTTAAAGTGACTGATTTTTTGACAGTTAAAACATTTTACCTTTGACTTGTCATACCTCTTTGATTTGGACATTCCTTTACGCACACCCCCTCCTCTTGACACATTTAAGCCTTCACTACTATCTTCAATCTTCAAATCTTTCAACTTTGAAAATTCTTTGGATTTCACCGCCGTCTGGATTTCATCTAAAGTAAGAGTACCTTCCTTACCATAAAGAAGAGCATCCTTAAAGTGCTCAAGGGATTTGGGTAATGAACTCTACAGGAGTAAAGGCTTGTCCTCATCATCAATCTTTACTTCAATATTCTCAAGCTCATCGATAATCTTGTGAAATTACGTGAGCTGCTCAACTATGTATTTGTTCTCCATCATTCAGAATGAATAGAGTTGTTGTTTCAGATACAACCTGTGAGCCAAAGACTTTGTCATATACAATGATTCAAGTTTTGCCCACATAGCAACCGCAGTTTTCTCCCTGACAACTTCTCTAAGAACTTTATCCCTGAGTCACAAGATAATGACACTCCTAGCCTTATCCACCATCTCGGTCTTCTGTACCTGTGTAATCCCTACAGGCATCAATGCTTCACTCTTCAAAACATCGATACACTTCTCTTGAATTAAAATTGCTTGCATCTTAACTTTCCACAAACCCGAAGTCGTTGTTACTGGAAGATTTCTCGATCTGTCATCTACTAACCATGGTGTTCACTTGTCAATAATATATCTTTGCTCCGCGCTCACTGCACCACTTGTTGTGAATCTTGTTGTGAATTACAACAAAATTCAATATCAACTTGTGAGACAAAGAACAATAACAACCAAAATAAATGGTCTTCAGCAATAACAATTGATGACGAGAAAACGCATCGATTATATCGCTAGATTTCATTGACGTTTTATCGCGCATTCACCGTTTTAACGCTCGATTTCTCGAGTTTTTCTTACTATTTTGCAGGTACATCGTTATGTGAGGCCAAATCATGAATTAAGAAGAAAAGAACGAAAGAAACCACAAGAAATGAAGCAAGACAGAATCCTGCAAAAAGTCTGCATAATTTGTTACGGCCACGGTCGTTACAAGGGTGTCACGACCGTGACACCTTACTTTGGGCCATCACGACCGTGAGGAAGTAGTCACGACCGTGACACTTGAAATCATCAAATAACGAGCGTGAAGACCTTGTCACGCCCGTGACAAGGATATAACTTGATTTTGACTCAGACTACGTCAAGCCACCACTGAAGACCACTCCTCCTAGTAATTCTCCTCAAGGCAGCACGTGAGGACGACTTCTCCCATTTTCTGCTGCCACTTTCCAACATTTTCTCAACCACTCCAGCAAAGCCCAAGAAGCAAAAGACCAAGGCACCAGCCCATTGGAAGCTCTATAAATAGGACCAGCTCAGGAGAACTCAGGACAGACTTCATTATCCAAATTTCCTGCGGAAGCTCTGCCGAATTACCTTACCACCAGAATTATTATTCCAACATTATTTTATTTCCCGTCTTGTTTTATTTGTATCCAAACCAACCGTGTAACAATTTCCAACATTAGGGAATTGTTATACTTTTATTTGTTTCCAGCCTTCAGCATTCGTTTTAATTTTTATTTCCGCCTACTCCAAGCCTTCCGGTCTGTGGAAGAAGGAGTCTACTCAGATATTTGTTAATCAGGTTTTTCAATTATTGCAATTTAATTTATTTATAATGTCTATTTATTTTTCTGCCATTAGTAAGTCATTATTTAACTCTGTGTCTGATTTAACCTCGATGAGTAGCTAAATACCTTAGGGCGGTATGTAGTTATAACCAACTTAACCGGTAAAATATAACCATGGGCTAAAATAATTAATCACTTAACATTCTGGCTGATGCTTTTTAATTGAATTCGACCTTTTCGTTACGAGAGTAAGAAAAGGGTATTAGGGTGGGTCAAGACCACGAGAGTGTGAGATTTTAACCAGATAGCTAAAGTTAGGCATTTAAATTAAATACAGCGAGAGCGCTTTAAGATAAATTAGAATTATTTAGTTTCCAAAAATTACCTCTAAAC
Source organism: Lathyrus sativus (assembly GCA_963859935.3). NCBI lineage: Eukaryota > Viridiplantae > Streptophyta > Magnoliopsida > Fabales > Fabaceae > Lathyrus > Lathyrus sativus. The sequence goes on from OZ012736.1 coordinate 486,960,145, forward strand.
ACTTATGGGCTAGCGAGAGCAGGCATAGGGCTTTAGGGATAAGATCTGATTCAAGACCACGAGAGTGTGAGCTGAGGGTATTTAAACTAGTAATCTCTACCGAATAGATTAAGTGAACATCTTTATAAGCCTAGGTTAGATTGACCCACCTAAGTTAGTATAATTACATACCGACCGTCTTAGTATTATTTTATTAAAAACTTAAATTTAATTCCGCCTTCAATAATCTTAGAAAACCAACAACAATCGTGACAACTATTCGCCTTAGCTAAACTAGAAGTTCATCTAGCACTAAGTAACGATAGAATCCCTGTGGATCGATAATCTTAAATATTACTTCGATAGGCTGTGCACTTGCAGTAAGATACCGCTAGACGCATAAGTAGACACGTCTTTAGCCCATCAAGTTTTTGGCGCCGTTGCCGGGGATTCCTTAATTTAGTTACTAGTGCACTTAGGTAGCATTGTATAGACTAAGGTATCAACTATTTAATTTAATCTAATCTCCGAGTGTATGCCACGTACTCGCTCCAAAAGCGAAGACTTGCAACCTCTAATCCCTGAATCGGAACGCTTCTTACACGTAAGAAGACGTATACTCGATTTCGAAAATAATTCCAACATTCCAGATCTTCAATTAGATCCGCCTGAACCAGTCGTAAAATCAGAAAACGCAGGAATGGCTGAAGAACAAACACATCCACTCAAGTATTACGCTAATCCTTCGCAAGGTGAACCGCATTCAAGCATTGCAGCACCGGCTATCAACCGAAATGATTTCGAACTAAAACCATCATTGATATCAGCTGTGCAACAAAATCAATTCGCCGGAAATCCTACCGAGGATCCGAATCTTCATCTTTCGATCTTTGTGCAATATGCGGATACCGTAAAAGCCAATGGAGTTACCCAAGAAGCTATTAGACTACGTTTATTTCCTTTTTCGCTTCGAGACAGAGCAAGAGCATGGCTTCAATCTCTGCCTTCGAACTCAGTAACTACGTGGGAACAACTTAAGAGAGTTTTCTTGAACAGGTATTTTCCACCTAGCAAGACAGCTATGCTGAGAGCTCAGATCAACGGATTTAAGCAAAGAGAAAGTGAATCATTATTCGAAGCTTGGGAACGCTATAAGGATCTACTTAGGCTTTGTCCACATCATGGATTAGTAGAATGGATGGTCATCCATACCTTCTATAATGGACTCTTGTACAATACAAGAATGACAATTGACGCTGCCGCGGGTGGTGCATTGATGGACAAAGAATATAATGATGCCTATGCACTTATCGAAAGTATGGCTCAGAATCATTACCTTTGGGGAAGCGAGAGAGTCGCAACTGAGAAACCAACAAAGGGAGGTATGTACGAAGTAATTAGTATGGACCAAGTCAATGCAAAGTTTGACCAACTAAGCCAAAAGATCGACAACTTGGCCATAACACCTGCAGCCACCGTGGCTGCAGTAACACCTAACTGTGAGTTATGTGGAGTCCCAGGACACGAAGTCTCTGATTGTCAACTATTGGCAGGAACTCCCACTGATCAAGTGAATTATGCTCAAGGAAACCCTTACTCAAACACATACAACCCAGGTTGGAAGAATCATCCGAATTTCTCCTATAAGAATAACAATGCTTATTACGCACCAGGTCAAGCACCAGCTACATCACCAGGATATCAAAAGACTGCTCCTAACATCCCTAGAAAATCGAACCTTGAATTGATGATGGAGAGCTTTATAGCTAGCCAATCTCAGACAAACAAGGACTTCTTAAACCAAAACATTCACACTAGTGAGCAGATTAAACAATTAGTAAGCAAAGTAGATGCACTAGCTACACATAACAAAATGCTTGAAACTCAGATTTCACAAGTAGCTCAACAACAAGCACCTACTGCTGCACCAGCTGGAGTATTCCCTGGACAACCTCAACCTAATCCGAAAGGACATGCTAACGCTGTAATATTAAGAAGTGGCAAGGAACTTGACGGACCTACCGATCCAAGACTTGACAATCCAGCCATGTACCAAAAACCGGATAAACCGACTGAAGTGGTGAATGATCCAGAAGAAAAGAAAGATGAAAGTCAAGAGGTAGTGGAGAAAGAACAACCTTATGTGCCTCCACCACCCTATAAACCACCAATTCCGTACCCTCAAAGACTAATAAGTTCCAAGACGACGGGTCAATTTAAGAAATTTGTCGAACTTCTGAAACAGTTGAATATTACTATTCCGTTTACAGAAGCAATTACCCAAATACCCTCGTATGCCAAGTTTTTAAAAGAAATCTTATCCAATAAGAAAAAGATAGAGGATAACGGAACAGTTACACTTACTGCCGAGTGTAGCGCCATAATTCAAAATAATATGCCTCCTAAGCTAAAAGATCCAGGAAGTTTCTCTATACCCTGTGTAATAGGAAAATTCGTCATCGACAAAGCTCTATGCGATTTAGGAGCCAGTATCAGTGTTATGCCCTTAACGATTTGCAAAAGGCTAGACATGGGAGACCTAAGACCAACTAAAATGTTTGTTCAACTAGCCGATCGCTCTGTTAAATATCCTGTAGGCATACTAGAAAACGTCCCAGTACGTATAGGACAATTCTACATTCCTACTGATTTTATAATCATGGACATCTCTGAAGACTCCACTACACCTATCATACTAGGAAGACCATTCTTAGCTACCGCCGGAGCTATAATAGACGTAAAAAGAGGAAAGCTAACCTTTGAAGTAGGTGAAGAGAAAGTTGAATTTGTTTTAACACAATTCTTACAATCACCAGCTATAGAGGATACATGCTATCTAATGGACGTAATTGACGAATGTGTAAGAGAAATGGAACTGGAGGAGACCACTTATTCTGAAATAATGAAAACTCAAATCCCTCCAATTCTCGAAGATGATAATTGGCAAAAACCGTATCAGGATGATAGTCTAAGCGAAAGTTTAGCACTTACACCGGATCCCATGCCAAGTAAAGATAAACCTACATTAGGATTAAAAACTTTACCTAACAACCTAAGGTACGAATTCTTAGACGTTGAATGTAAAAGACCAGTTATAGTAAATTCCAGTTTAGGAACTACAGAGACAAAGAAACTTTTAGATGTCTTGAAGAAATATCCAACTGCATTAGGATATAACATATCTGATCTCAAAGGAATATGTCCTTCAGTTTGCATGCATCGCATTCTGCTTGAAGAAGATTGCAGAACCTCCAGAGAATCTCAGAGAAGAATTAACCCAACCCTTAGCACTGTAGTAAAGGAAGAAGTCAAGAAATTATTAGATGCCGGGATAATATATTCAATCTCTGATAGTGAATGGATTAGTCCAATACATGTAGTGCCAAAGAAAGGAGGTATCACTGTTGTGAAAAACGCTCAAGGCGAATCGATATCGCAAAGAGTAGTGACAGGATATAGAGTGTGCATAGATTATCGTAAACTAAACAAAGCCACTCGAAAAGATCATTTCCCACTACCTTTCATAGATCAAATGTTAGAACGATTAGCCAAGCATTCTTACTTCTGTTATCTTGACGGTTACTCGGGATTTTTCCAAATCCCTATCCATCCTGATGATCAAGAGAAGACTACATTCACATGTCCTTATGGAACATTCGCTTATAGGCGAATTCCCTTTGGATTATGCAACGCTCCTGCAACCTTTCAAAGATGTATGATGTCAATCTTCGCAGATTTTATAGACAACATCATGGAAGTGTTCATGGACGACTTCTCTGTATGCGGGCAAAGCTTTGAAGGATGTTTATCGAACTTGGAAATGGTGTTAGAAAGATGTGTAAAAGTGAATCTCGTGCTTAACTGGGAGAAATGTCATTTTATGGTCAACGAAGGAATAGTATTAGGTCATGTGATATCAGATAAGGGAATTGAAGTTGATAAAGCTAAGATTGAAGTAATAAAAGATCTTCAACCTCCTAAAACCGTTCGAGAAATACGAAGCTTTTTAGGACACGCCGGTTTTTACCGACGATTCATCAAAGATTTCTCGAAAATTACTAAACCTCTTACTGGTTTATTAATGAAAGACGCTGAGTTCATATTCAATGAAGATTGTCTTAAGGCATTCGAAACTCTAAAAACAGCCCTCATCACCGCACCAATCATGCAACCCCCTGACTGGAGATTACCTTTTGAAATCATGTGCGATGCGAGTGATTATGCTGTAGGCGCCGTCCTGGGTCAGAGAAAAGAAAAGAAACTCCATGCGATTTACTATGCCAGTAGAACCTTGGATTCTGCCCAGATGAACTACGCTACTACAGAAAAAGAATTGTTAGCCGTTGTCTTTGCGCTTGACAAATTCCGTTCTTACCTAGTTGGAGCGAAAATAATCATTTACACAGACCACGCTGCTATCCGATATCTATTAACTAAGAAGGATGCTAAGCCAAGACTCTTAAGATGGATTTTACTCCTACAAGAGTTTGATCTAGAAATAAAAGACAAAAAAGGTACTGAAAACGTCGTAGCGGACCATTTATCTAGAATAAAAAGTATTAAACCCGAACAAGTGTCGATTAACGATGATTTTCCGTATGAACAGCTGATAGCACAAATAGGAAGCGACCTAGCGAAGTTAGATATAAATGAACCAGAACCCATGGAAACATTACAGACAACTGTAGGACTGCCATGGTACGCTGACATTGTCAACTACCTCGCCGCAGGAGCTCTTCCACCAGATCTAACCTATCAGCAGAAAAAGAAATTCTTTCATAACCTAAAACATTACTATTGGGATGAACCATTATTGTTCAAACGAGGACCAGATGGAATCTTTCGCCGATGTATTCCCGAAGAAGAAATAGAAGATGTCATTGCTCAATGCCATTCATCTCCTTATGGTGGACATGCAAGCACGTCCAAGACTTGTGCAAAAATCTTGCAAGCCGGCTTATACTGGCCTAATCTATGGAAGGATGTCCACATCGCTGTTATAAGTTGCGATCGGTGTCAACGCACCGACAATATTTCAAGAAGAGATGAAATGCCCCAAAAGGGGATTTTGGAAGTAGAAATCTTCGACGTCTGGGGAATAGATTTCATGGGACCATTCCCATCATCTTTCGGTAATAATTACATACTCGTAGCTGTTGATTATGTCTCGAAATGGATTGAAGCCATAGCTTCTCCTACAAACGATGCACGAGTAGTAATAAAGCTTTTCAAAAACATAATCTTTCCCAGATTTGGTGTACCTCGACTCGTCATAAGTGACGGTGGCTCGCACTTCATTTCAAAAATCTTTGACAAATTACTATCTAAGTTTGGAGTGAGACACCGTGTGGCTACACCATATCACCCACAAACAAGTGGACAGGTCGAAGTCTCAAACAGAGAGATTAAACAAATCTTAGAAAATACTGTCGCCATATCTCGGAAAGATTGGTCATCTAAACTTAATGAAGCTCTATGGGCTTATAGGACCGCTTACAAGACTCCCATAGGTACTACACCTTTCAAACTAGTTTATGGAAAATCTTGTCACCTCCCAGTAGAACTAGAACACAAGGCTTATTGGGCGATCAGAACTCTCAATATGAACTATAATGCTGCAGGAGAAAAGCGAATCCTAGACATTAACGAATTAGAAGAATTAAGGTTAGATGCATATGAAAATGCTAAGCTATATAAGGAAAGAACCAAGCGATGGCATGATAAACGCCTATCTAAGAAAGAATTCAGTGTGGGAGACGTTGTACTCCTCTTTAATTCAAGACTTAGGCTCTTTCCTGGAAAATTAAAGTCTAGATGGTCAGGGCCCTTTGATATAACTAAAGTATTCCCAAGTGGAGCAATAGAAATCAAGGGTAGGAACAATGAACCATTCATAGTAAACGGACAGCGCCTAAAACATTATCATAAAGTTGAAAATAGAGACTATACGAATGATCTAAAACTTTTGAATTTGTCCACTAATTCCTCTGATTAGTCTAAACCTCAGCGTTACGTCAGACTTTTGACAATAAAAACAGCGCTTAGTGGGAGGCAACCCATTTACTTATTTACCTATTTTAAACTATTCTTTTCTTCCTTTTTTTTTTTTGAGCATTTTTAATTATCGTTATTACTATTTGTTTAAATTGTTTTGTTAGTTTTATTTTACATTACTATTATCGCCATTACATTTTAGCATTTCATTTTCTTATTTTTATCCTAAATCACTTTTTACAGATTTTCTAAAGTCTTTTCCACTGATTTGTTTCCACCGTATTTTCACTGACCATGGCTAACCAACCAATTAACTATATGGAAACCAAATTTAGAGGTAGGAACCAAATAATAAAGTTCGAAGAGTTATCACAGAGGCAAATGGATTTGACCCTGTATCCAAATGATAGGACTATGGAAACCTTAGGTATACATGATAGTGTCATGTACTTGTTCAACCGACTCGGATGGGAAAATGCAATGATCCAACACAAGTTTGCGACTTACCGTGAGCTCACCCTTGAGTTCCTTAGTTCCATACTTTACCTACCTGAGCGCGGTTTTGGGTCTAGAAAAGGATTCATTAGTTTCCGCCTATTTGGAATAGAATACGACTTTAACCATAAAGAACTAGCTGACCTGTTAGGATTCCCTAGTGGACCTTTTGCCTTTACTACCACACAGGTAGAATTGATGGATGTGGAGCTAGATTTCTTTTGGGGAACTCTGACCGGAAACTACCACCCTGAACCAAATGACATGAACAATGATGAGATCCATAACCCTGCTCTCCGTTACTTCCACAAATTCCTCGCCCATACCTTCTTTGGAAAAGAAGAAAACATTACCGGAGTCTCTAAGGATGAATTATTTATTATGTCATGTTTCAATACTGGACAGTGTGTTAATGGTGTACCTTTCATGATGCAAACCTTCACCCGCATCCAAGAAGAATCTGAATTACCTATAGTGGTAGGAGGTCTTGTAACCATGATTGCTGATGCCTTAGGACTTAGGTACCAACTGGACAAGTGCACCCGTCTGGGAACCATACGCCTGATGAATCTTAAATTCTGCTTCAATAGACATATCATAAGGAATTTAGGACGCCCACCTTTTGAGTACCTGATCCGGAACGAAGTAGTCACCCTGTTCACATTGCCCAATCATGCTAAAGTAAGTGTTCATAATAAGGATAATTGGCTTTATGAGCTAAACCCACCTGATTATCCAGCCACTCCTGAAACACCTCAGTCTCACAGGATAACAGATGATATAATGACCGCTGTTGAAACTGACCCCGAGACACCTCCTGGATACCATGACATTGACCCAACTGACAAAGTTCATGAAACCCCTGGAGCGAATCACGGAGAGTACGCTAACAACTTGCAGAACATCATGCACACTCTCAATGCCTATCAAACTGACATTAATCTATTCAGAGAAGACATTAAGAGTATGCGATTGGACATCGTGGGATTGACTGACATGGCCTGCGAACAATTCTATCATCTGGACTCCGCCATCGAAGACCTGAAGAAACGCCTTTGAACCGGCTATCAGTGATTTAGTTTATTAATTTTTTCTCATTATTTTTTATCATTATTTTCATTTCCAGTTAAATTTATCTTTCGCAACGATCTCATAACATAATTTGAGTTGATGTAATTTCAAATTTTCCTTATGCCATGCACCTTTTATTTCAATTATTTCTTCATTTGTAGCAGCTTATATAATTTTTCTACTTTTTCTATACACTGTGTGACCATATACTGTATGACTACATTATTTTATCTTAGGTTCGTATACTACTGTGTTGCAAATGCTATATAATATGGTGTGTGTTAATATAAGTGCTACTAAATAAAATAAATTATTATTAATTTATAAATAACGTGAGACAATGTTTCTTTTCTGGGAATTATTCAGCACAACACACCCTCACGGTTGTCACACCCCACTTACGATCGTGACGTGCTCATTTAGCGTGTCACGACTGTCACGCCTATGTCACGACCGTGACGACCTCTATTACAGAGATCGTGAGAAATAGAACTGTTTCTCATCGTGTCCACTCTTCTTCTCCATCCATAACCTACCCAAAACATTACCCACTCATTCCAAAACCGCCATAACCTCTCCACTACCCCATTAATCCACCATTACCATCAACCAATTCATTCCAACTGTCCCGTATTTAACCCGAACATCAATCTCCCTCATTCTACCACTCTTCTCCCAAAACCTCACAAAATCCTTCCACCCTCACTCTTCACTCTTGCATGTTATGGATTCCATCATTTTCAGAGAAGGAGAAGCCGGAGTAACCCAGAGAGACCGTTTCATCCGCTTCCAGAACCGCGGTCTGCAACCCACCCGGTACATTGCCACTGACTGTCTGCAAGAACTCGGTATGCTGTCCAGCGTTCAAAGCCTACTGCAAAAGGTCGGCCTGTGGGACCTCTGTCGTCAGCCACAGCCTACTTTCGAACTTCTGACGCTGGAGTTCCTCAGCTCTTACAGCTACATCACCCCTCCCGGTTCTCAGAGTCAGCTTACCGGCAGCGTAACATTCAGACTGCTTGGCCGGGAGTTCAACCTCACACAAACCAGGATCGCCGAGCTGTTAGGTTTCGAGCACGGCACTGAAGCCCACCGTCGCGTGCCCGACAATTTCAGTGAACAAGCATTCACCCTGTGGCACGACCTTACCAACACCCGTGCGACCACCTTCCAGAGCCTCAACGCCACACACATCCACAACCCGGCTATCCGCTACTTTCACCGGGTCATCTGCAACACAATCTATGCTAGAGAGAGCAACCACAAGCTCAACTCAAAGGAGCTTCTGTTTTTATACTGTGCCCTTCATGACGAGCCAATCAACGCTGCCCCCTTTATGCTCTACCACATCCAGGCCATTGCGCACCGAGGCTCATCCCCGTTCTTCATTGGCGGCATTGTCACCACCCTCGCCATTCAGTTGGGGCTTGGTGACGCGCTCGCTAATCAGCCGCACCTCGCCGCCGATTTCCTGACCATGAGCTACTGCCGGTCCGCCCACCTGATCGCGCAGCGAGAGGATGGCAGGTACAGCCCGGTTGTCAATGGCACCATTTTCCACCACATCACTCTGCCGTCCCGCACCCGCATCGACCCATCAAACCGAGCCAACTGGCTCTTTGCCTTACCAGCTGCGGCAGATCACGCCCCGATACATGATGATCAGGCAGACGCTCCAGAGGACGAGATGCAGGACGCTATGGACGCATCTGAGCCTGTCCAGGACATCCCCGAGACATCTACCCGACAGCCCCCTGCTCCCGCCGTCACACTTGAGGAGGTCCTACTTGCGATTCATCAGTAGAACCTGATGAACGCCGCACTAGAGCGTCAGCAGAAGGCACAGTATGACGCTTTACTCGGCACTATTGCTGCCAACCAGGAGGCCACTAATGAGAGGTTTGGAGAACTTTTCGGCGAGCTCGAGGCGCTCCGCATCAGCATTACTGCTACCTCCGGCACCGGCTCTGATCCCGACGCGACTCCCTCCAGACGCCGCTCTCGCACCAGAGGCCGAGCCCGCGGTCCTCAGCAGCAGTAGTTTACTTTTATGTTGTTTTTCATTTTTAGCCTTGTACTGTATTTGTACCGCATTTATATCACAACATTGAGGGCAATGTCTGATATAGTGTGGGAGAGGTACTTTTCATTTCAGTGTACTTTCAATTCCGTTGTATTCCTTTTAGCAAATCAATGAAATGAGCAAATCTGTGCGTTATTTTCTTTAATATCGAGTTTTCCCCGATTATTAAGCCATACTAGAAAAATCGTTAATTACTCGCATTACCCGACTTACCACCGAATGGTTCGTAATCACGAAGCCGGGAACGATTAAACAAGACCAATACAATCTTGACATCTTCGACCCCCTGCTTAAGAAATTCCATCCCGATCACCATTGCGAGTGCACCTTTAGTTTCAGTTCAAAAGTAACCCCCAGTAGTTTATACTAGCAGTCAGCACCGTCTGAACACAAACCACGTGGGGAGCCGATGAATATAAGCGTTTGACGCCTAATCAATAATGATCCTTCGTATCTCAATGCAAAATGAAAAGAGATTGCACCAAAGTACACGGTCGCAGATAAGAAACGAGAAATATGAGAAGGACTCCGTTTCGGGTTGGTTCAGAGGTACTGGTTCTGAACTCGGTAGGGCGTGCTACGGCTCGATCCCCCACAACCTCCGCATCGGATAAAACATGAAGGGTTACCACACTCGTGTACCAGACCCCGTGCTAAAAAAGGATCAAAATCGCTAACCGGCTACTCCACTACGTGCGTGCGAAGGCAAAGGGCTTAATGTGACTGCGCTAGAACGAAACCGGGTGAAATAAGATCAAAAAACTTTAGGTGAAATCGTAATGTGATTGGCGATTGTTTCGCTTGACGGGAAGTCGACGACATAGCTTGTTGCTTGTGTCATTAGTGTATCGGTAGTGTTCTATCAAAATACCGGACTATCCGACAAAACGATCCACCGGACGGTTTGTTATGAGTATGCGCGAATAAAATCTTGTCCGCCGATTTTCAACCGACTATTTGCTTGAGGACAAGCAAAGGTTTAAGTTTGGGGAAGTTTGATGACGAGAAAACGCATCGATTATATCGCTAGATTTCATTGACGTTTTATCGCGCATTCACCGTTTTAACGCTCGATTTCTCGAGTTTTTCTTACTATTTTGCAGGTACATCGTTATGTGAGGCCAAATCATGAATTAAGAAGAAAAGAACGAAAGAAACCACAAGAAATGAAGCAAGACAGAATCCTGCAAAAAGTCTGCATAATTTGTTACGGCCACGGTCGTTACAAGGGTGTCACGACCGTGACACCTTACTTTGGGCCATCACGACCGTGAGGAAGTAGTCACGACCGTGACACTTGAAATCATCAAATAACGAGCGTGAAGACCTTGTCACGCCCGTGACAAGGATATAACTTGATTTTGACTCAGACTACGTCAAGCCACCACTGAAGACCACTCCTCCTAGTAATTCTCCTCAAGGCAGCACGTGAGGACGACTTCTCCCATTTTCTGCTGCCACTTTCCAACATTTTCTCAACCACTCCAGCAAAGCCCAAGAAGCAAAAGACCAAGGCACCAGCCCATTGGAAGCTCTATAAATAGGACCAGCTCAGGAGAACTCAGGACAGACTTCATTATCCAAATTTCCTGCGGAAGCTCTGCCGAATTACCTTACCACCAGAATTATTATTCCAGCATTATTTTATTTCCCGTCTTGTTTTATTTGTATCCAAACCAACCGTGTAACAATTTCCAACATTAGGGAATTGTTATACTTTTATTTGTTTCCAGCCTTCAGCATTCGTTTTAATTTTTATTTCCGCCTACTCCAAGCCTTCCGGTCTGTGGAAGAAGGAGTCTACTCAGATATTTGTTAATCAGGTTTTTCAATTATTGCAATTTAATTTATTTATAATGTCTATTTATTTTTCTGCCATTAGTAAGTCATTATTTAACTCTGTGTCTGATTTAACCTCGATGAGTAGCTAAATACCTTAGGGCGGTATGTAGTTATAACCAACTTAACCGGTAAAATATAACCATGGGCTAAAATAATTAATCACTTAACATTCTGGCTGATGCTTTTTAATTGAATTCGACCTTTTCGTTACGAGAGTAAGAAAAGGGTATTAGGGTGGGTCAAGACCACGAGAGTGTGAGATTTTAACCAGATAGCTAAAGTTAGGCATTTAAATTAAATACAGCGAGAGCGCTTTAAGATAAATTAGAATTATTTAGTTTCCAAAAATTACCTCTAAACACTTATGGGCTAGCGAGAGCAGGCATAGGGCTTTAGGGATAAGATCTGATTCAAGACCACGAGAGTGTGAGCTGAGGGTATTTAAACTAGTAATCTCTACCGAATAGATTAAGTGAACATCTTTATAAGCCTAGGTTAGATTGACCCACCTAAGTTAGTATAATTACATACCGACCGTCTTAGTATTATTTTATTAAAAACTTAAATTTAATTCCGCCTTCAATAATCTTAGAAAACCAACAACAATCGTGACAACTATTCGCCTTAGCTAAACTAGAAGTTCATCTAGCACTAAGTAACGATAGAATCCCTGTGGATCGATAATCTTAAATATTACTTCGATAGGCTGTGCACTTGCAGTAAGATACCGCTAGACGCATAAGTAGACACGTCTTTAGCCCATCAACAATCCTTACACATATAATATAATAGAATAGATCTACCCTGGGAGAGAGAGCAGCTCTCCAATTCACTATACTCAAAAATTTGTTACAAGAGATTACATATGAGTTACAAGAAAATATCATTTGCCTTCAGGTTCCCAAAAACAACCCTGAAGGCGCCCAAGAACAACCCTATTTTCTACCCAAGTGTTTCCCTACCTCTCCAACTCTCAATATATTAATCACTCAAACCCAAGGTTTAATTTAAGGTTTTCTTTGTGCATAGCTGAAACCCTATGCTATACCTTTAAAACCATGGTCTCCCTTGTTGGTGAAAACTCTAAGATTGTCACACACCAAGCATATAAGAGATACATATTTATATAGCAAATACCTAACAAACAAAGCCCAAAATCACATGGATCCATGGACCGAATAGAAAAAAAACTCGAAAACTCAAAAATACTATTCACCGTACGAACGTCACTATTCATCTGTACAGATAGCATTATTCAACGTACGGACGATACTATTCACCGATCAATTTTTTTCTCAACTTTTCGTCCGATTTTCGCGGTAAATACAATCTCCAAAATATATTTTCTTTCTCTTCATCAACAAAGATTTTAAATTACATTTACAACATATATTATATAATTATAAGTAAGTGCATGTGACTATGCTAGTTTGATAATACTACAATTTCTTTTTTACCATTAATATTTATATATAAAGACATACAAAATTAATGTCAATTAAATTTTCTCTTTTAATATTATTTTTATCAACATCAATAAATTAAAAATAAAACAAAAATAAATATATAGCAATTTTATTTTGGAAAAAATAACAATATTTATGAATAAATAATTTTTTTTTGATATTTAAATTAAAATAAATATCATACAAATAATAAATAAAATATAAATAAATATACAACATCGTTATTTTTTTAAGAGATTAATTATTATATACTATCAGAGTAAAAAATTTTACACTATCAATATATCACAATCATCCTTTTATATTATTTTTTAAGTGGTTAAAATAAAAGTAAAATCTTTTAAATAAATCAGCAATTGTGATTAATTGATAGTGTAAAAACTCTTTACATCGATGTATATCAATTAAATTCTTTTTTGAGATTAACTATTATGCATTATCATTATCAAGATAAAAAATTTTATATTATCAATACATCACAATCATTCTTTTGTATTAATTGACAGTGTGATCAATTGACAGCGTAAAAAATCTTTACACAATTGATTGATGTATATTATTTAAATTATTTTTTTTAAGAATTAAACAAAATAATAAATAAAATTTTGTAATATAATATGATTTGATATGGTTTAATTTGGTTTACAAAATACTTAAAAGATATACGCACATACCTTAGCCAACCAGTTTTGGATTACCTTGTAAGTCCAACCAGGAGGTGTTGATTATTATTTATTTGAAAATTTAAATTTAAATTAAAAAATGGCGTTGATTTGAATTACCTTGTAAGTCCAACCAGAAGGATATACGCACATTCCTTAGCCAACCAGTTTTGGATCTCTCATCAATTCTTTGACCTAACTAACCACACAAACCCTTTCACCCTCCTTTCCCATTTGTTTCCATTCTCTTCACCTCTCATTTCAATTCCCAGGTATTTCCTTACTCCATTTTTACCCTCTAATTTCGTTTTTTTTTTCAATTATTCTTATTTCTCAAAATTAGGGTTTCAATTATTTCCCAATTCATTTTTCTAGGGTTTGAACAATTTTCAACCCTTTTCATTCATAGCTTAGGATCCTTTTATTTTTATGGAATTTGATTGCCTGCAGAATACTGACGTTTCTCAAAAATTGATAAAAAGTTCAGCCATAGATATAAATATAGTTGATCCGAATCCAAAATCCAATTCCAAGGAAATTTCAAACCCTGATTTTGTTAGAAATACCAAATCTGAATCTGGAAAAGGTGAGAATTTTAAGGGAAAATTGAAGTTAAAGTTGAATAAAGGAATCAAAGCCTCTGCCACTTCTTTGGACCAATCACCCGGTGGTTCTCGTGATGTGGTTGATGCAGTTTGTCGGTCCATCACTGATCTTCCTCCTGCATTGATATCTGAGATTCTCAATTGCCTTGATCCCAAGGATCTTGGAATTGTTTCATGTGTTTCGACGATTCTACATAGTCTTGCTTCTGAGCACCATGCTTGGAAGGGATTCTATTATGAAAGGTGGGGGCTTCCGGAAGCTCACGTGGCCGCATCGGAATCTGGGGTTGGGGACAGTGATACCGATGAAAAGTCATGGAAGGAGATTTTTGTGGAAAGGGAGTTTAGGAGTAAGACTTTTATGGGAAGGTATAGTATGGATGTGTTATATGGCCATACCGAGGCAGTTAGGACCGTTTTCTTGTTGGCTTCTGCAAAACTCATATTTACGTCTGGGTATGACACTGTTGTGAGGATGTGGAACATGGAAGATGGGTTGTCGATTGCGTCATGTAGACCTCTTGGCTGCACCATTCGTGCAGTTGCAGCAGATACCAGACTGCTAGTTGCTGGTGGTACTGGTGGCTTCATTCATTGTTGGAGGGCTGTTGAAGAACTGCCCCATCTGTTTGATCTTAAAGGCTCGCGGAATAAGAATACCGAGGTTCGACTTTGGGGTCATGATGGTCCAGTTACTTCACTTGCTTTAGATTTGACGAGGATTTATAGTGGCTCTTGGGACACAACTGTTCGTGTGTGGGACCGTCTCTCGATGAAATGCATTGTGGTGTTGAGGCATAGCGACTGGGTTTGGGGACTCGTCCCTCATGATACTACAGTTGTCACCACATCGGGCTCAGATTTGTATGTATGGGATACTAATAGTGGTACTTTGGTGAGCATTGTTCCAAATGCTCATGTCGGTAATACTTATGCATTGGCGAGAAGCCATTCAGGGGATTTTGTTTTTACCGGAGGTGAAGATGGTTCAATACATATGTACGAGATTGTTCGTGATAGCTTTATGACCGAAGCACTGCATGTTGCTACATGGGATCCTCACTCTGGTCCTGTGCATTCCCTTGCCTTTGAGTTTCCTTGGCTTGTTTCTGCATCTAGTGATGGCAAACTGGCTCTAATTGATGTCAGGAAGCTACTGCGGACGAGCAAGCGTGTTCTACGGAAGAGAGCTTCAAAGGCAAATAATTCGGGCAAAGTTAATGTAGAGCCTCCACAGAGGATGTTGCATGGATATAAGAACAATCTTTACTCTGTTGATATAGGAGCTGATCGAATTGTCTGTGGAGGTGAAGAAGGTGTTGTCAGGGTTTGGAATTTCACAGAAGCTCTGGAAATTGAGCGCAGAGTCCGTGCATCGAGAGGAGTGCGATTAGAGAACAGAATGAGACGGCGCAAGCTCCAAACAGAGCTCAGCAGTAAAGGTGGTAGGAGTGATCAATGTTCAGTTGCGGCCAAGAAGAATTCGGTGCCTTGTATTTGGCCGAGGGGAGGAAAGACGAAGGCGTAGCAATTGCTGACATCAATTGCTGAGGATGTAAACTATTATTTTATGTTTCTGCAAAATTGATCAATACTGTAATTTGGTTTTGAGCAGGTAAACTGACCAACTGAAGTTTTTTTTCTTTTACTATTATGATTTAATGATCATTATCCCACTCAAATAATTTTCATATGACAGTGTTTCTTTCAGAAAATTCTTTTACTAAGGTAGTAAGTAGTTGGTATTAATGGTTTTATTTATTGTTGATGTGATGGCTTGGTTAATAGATATGTAAATATTTTTGTCAGTGTTTTTTGAGTTTTAAGATATTTAATGATTTTGTTAGCAGCTTAATCTATAAAACAAAGGAGGAAACAACATTTTGAAAGTAAGATTGATATTTATATGTGATCTCTAAGTGATGTTGCAAATATGCTGACCAACATCACGAAGAGCAAAATGTGTTGAGATAACAAGGAAGAGCTAAGGATAGGAGGCCATGAGGATATCCTGTGACAAGTGTGGAAGAAATGTGTATGGCCTAGATTTTGAATTTCCTCACTGAATCGATAAGCAAAGTCGTGATGGGATGATGAAATTTGTACCAAGTAAGTAAAGAAGTCATGTGAATAAGTTTAATCAATTAGGGGTGGTTCCAACTAGAACTCTTGGATCAGGATTGACCTGAATTTTGGACTCTACCACAACATTGCAGAATGGTTTATGAGATGATATGTCGATGACGTGAGTACACCGGGGTTTGTTGGACGATGTGTCATGAACTACAGAAAGTGATCAGTTGCTAAGTCAGAATCAAGTGTAATAAAGTAAAGTTGGACAAGGTTGGCTTTGGAGTTGATAGAATCAAATATCAGATTACTCTTCGCTAGAGAATGAAGCTATCGGGTAAATAAACACTAGCAAAATCCACAAGGAAGTAGGTGCTTCTCAAATGTTTAAGAGATTACTTCGAGGGAATTAAGTCTGGAAGATCGAGGCATGAAGCTCCTTTTAATTAGCAAGCAATATTAATTTCAAGATTGAGAATGGGTTAGACCTAATGCCGACACAAAATGGGTACTTGTCGGTGGCATTTAGATATCCTATGCACGAAGTGTGGAAGAAATTATTTGACAAGAGTAGTTAGTGGTTAATTAAAGACGATATGAAAGTCATCGAGGACATAGTATGAGGGAACACAGATCAGAAGAGCGTGTTTTCACTTGTGGGGTGAGATATTTCACATATTTTAAGAAGTTTCAGCGTATAGTTTTGAGGATCTACACCATGTCGAACCAGAAGGAATGAGATGAAAGAAGAATTTTATAAAAGGCAATGACTAAAATTGGAATTCTGGTTCCTTGATTTAAATCAAGGATTAGGCTTATTCAAATCAAGAGGAAAATCATGCAATTCTGAATGTCTGATTTGGGTCATAATTTGAACCAAAACTGTCTGATTTGAATCAAGGAATCTCATTATTTGAATCAAATTCGTCTTATTCGAATAAAGAAATCTTCTTACTCGAATCAAAGCTGCTTGATTCAAGTTTGATTCAAGTTTAGGAACCTTCTGACTCGAATTAAAAGTCAGATTTTGAGTTGGATTTCAATTCAGTTTCTCTTATTCAAATCAAGGAATTATTTTATTCAAATCATGAAGTTAGAATGCGCCTAAAACCCTAATTTTTATGTTTTAACCACCAAATTAAGTTGGATAATGATTTCTTAAGTGATAGGTATAAATATAATCTTAAACATCTTTTAAAATTGGATTGGAACTTAGTTCATGTATAATAGGAAATTGTTGATCAAGTGTACAATTAAGTTTAGGATCAGGCAAGGATTGATAGGGTTAAAGTTAGAATTATATACTTGGTAGTTAGACTAAGTGTTAATTAGTGAATGCAAACCCTATTGTTTAAATCACAACAAAATATTTAGGTCAATTTTCAATTAAAATGGCTATGTAATGCCAATGATGAATCCTAATTACCGGTGTATGTTTGAACTTAACATTGACTAAAGATGCGTGAATATAATCCCATGGGATGGAATACCTCAGTTGGCTAGTATCACAACTTAGTAACAAAATCAATGGGATTATGGTTACGTGATACTAAGAATGAGGCAGGGTGTTCACCAGTGTTTTTGGCAAACAATCACGTAGTTTTAAATTTATTGCTTGAAGGATCAAACTAGTAAGTCCTAGGGCAAGTTTGTGCTAAATTTCTGAGGAAAAGAAGTGTGCATTAATGTCGTTGGAATATTTGCATTGAATGCTGATTGTTTCTAAAAAGATGATTAAGTTTGAAAATTGAATGTAACAATTGATTTCGACTGGGGCGAAATTAGTGATTTAAATATTAAATAAAACAAGAAAAAGTAAAAATTAAATGGAAAATAACTTTGTTTGCATAAGTGAAAAAGTGGTAGGCAGGTACATTTCTTCAAAAAAAAAAACTTGTTTCTCGCTTGTGTATATTGAAGTTTACAATGATTTTTGCCACACCAAATCCTAACACTAAAATTCCTATTTATAATGCTACAAAACTAACGGTCTCCAACGTTCAAATGCATTTCCATCTGACACGTCATCTCTGCATGCTTGACTAGCATTCGATTGTCCACACCTGTCATTGACATTTTTTTATAAGATCAAAAGTCAATTATCTGGCTTGAAATTTGCATCTGTTTCAGTCCAACCTTCTTTGATTTGTCAAATTGATGAATGACCAAATCTTAGAAAATTTCACTAAGTCCCAAACCAAATCCTTCAATGTCGAATGTTGTTGCTTTCTTCAAAAGTCTTTGGACGAAAGACATTCTAACCTTGCCTTGTGTTTGCATAAGTTTCAGCTAGTTTCTCTGTCGAATTTCCCCTTTTGGAATTTCTTGGCTAACGAATTTTCCGCCAAAAATGCCATTTTTTATTCATTTTTAAGAGACAGGTGACATTTTTGAAGTTCCACCAATATTCAAAGTTGTGCGCTGATGTCACAGTCATCATGGCTACTCCTTATAACGTCTCTTAGAGGCATGTAGGTGCAGAAGAGCTACCATGGCTCCGAGTTCCTAGGAAGAACGTGGATCTCACATAAAATCCAACTCCCTATTTTTTTACTTTTAGTGGGACACTTGTCAAATAGTTTGATTTTAATTTTTCTGTTAAAGAAAAATAAAGAAACCAAACAGTTTTTTCCTCCAAAACTATAAATAACATTCTATTTCTCTTCATTTGTTTTTGTCATGACTGTCAGAGTAAACCCCCTTGGTAACTGCTTTACAGGTTTCTTTTCTGACTGAATAGGAAACTTCAACTCCACGAGTTCTCGATATGGCCTTGCATCTCGTCGTAGTCCCATATGAAGTAATCTTTGTAGTTATTTAATAGTTGGATCACTCGGTTCTTTAAGCTTGGATCTATCTTGGCATTGATGTAAGTAGACCTCTTAATCAATCCAGTCGCTAAGTCCATTTCCTCTAAAGAATCCCGAGCTTAGATATTTTCAATCAAAATTATTGGGTCTTTCTCAAAGCCCAAAGGCTCATCATCATAGATGCAGTCAAGCCTTTGGTCAAGCATGTAATTTACAACTTTCACCAAATTGGCTTCACCAGCCAATTCATGGATTAACTTAGCCTCTTGGGCCATTTTTTCTTGTTTGTCGGCCACATAAGTCGTAATTACAGTCCATGCATTCGGCTCAATCATATTTTTGGCCTTGTTAGCCATTTCAGTTTGTAACTTGCCCTTTTGGGCCATTTTTGTCTGATTCTCAACCACATAGGTCGTAATCCTAGTCCAAGCACTCGAATCAGACATAGTAAGTGTTGTCTTCAACCCACCCTATCAGGGCTATGTCATCATCCTCTAATGGTTAGTCCCTCAGACTTCTTATTCCCACATGAATCCATGAGCTGGGTGAAGTCTCACCGAGTGGAACACATTCTCCTGAGGCCTGAACCTTTGGCCCTTTGGTGGGCAATGGGCATGGCGCTATGTTCGTCAGATTCTTATCAAAAGTCCTCCTACTAACATGGTTCACTTCTTTCATGTATTAGCTTTTGTCTGCTTCCACGTTCTCTACAATGCCATTTCCCTTCATATTGATATCCTTTGATGGAGATATGAGGGGAAAACACCAACACCATTTATCCATTCCCTTCTTAGAAATAAGTTATAATTCACTTTTGATGGAATGACCATGTTATGATAGCCAAATCCACCTAGATTTCCCCCAGAGAGTGGCCAGTCTTATCATCATAATTGGAACGTACCATGTTATGAGGCCTTAGGCCGGTGTCGAATTTCCCCTGTATTTATCAACATGGAATATGGCATCAGGTTGATTGTTGCGCCACTATTGAACAAAGTTTGTTAACACCATGATTTTCAACTTTTGCTTTGATGAATAAAGTTTTTTAATGGCTTTTTATCCCTAGATCTGGTTTCTCAAAAACAAAATTTTGCTCTTTGACACCGTCATTGTTCATCACATAATAACAGACTGACTTGTGCTCAACCATTTCCTCTACAGAAAACTCATCTTCTGCGTCTGTCACTTCAGTCACAGCGTCATATTCGACTGGCAACACTGATACCATGTTACAAATAACATCAAAGTGACCCTCTTATTTTGAGAAATTATCTGCTATGATTTCCTAATCTTTGTCTTTCCCCTCTTCTTTATCAAACGGAAAATAAGAGAGCAAAAATATCACGCCCAGTGGAACTCGAACCCATAATCGCTTGATTAGAAGTCAAGCACCTTATCCATTAGGGTAAAAGGGACTTTAATCCACAATCGCTTGAACATGTATACTCTTAATAATATTTGTTTTTATAAATTCAATATAATAAATATTTATACAAATTTAGTATTATTTATATGTTTCATGTTTTTTATACAAAATAAAAGAGCAAAAATATCACACACCCACTAGGACTCGATTAAATTCAATATAATAAATATTTATGCAAGCTTAGTATTATTGATATGTTTTTTGTTTTATTTGTATTTTTTTCAAAGGAGTAAAAGGGACTCTAACCCACAATCGCTTGATTAGAAGTCAAGTGCCTTATCCATTAGGTCATGGGCGCACTCTCATTATTTTTTTTGTTTTATTTTTAACTATATATGAATAAGTATATTTTTAATAATAATTTTTAGATTTAATATAATAAATATTTTTTAAAATTTAGTATTATTTATATTTATTTTTGTTTCTTTACTAGAAAAATGAGTCAAAATATCACGCCCCATGGGACTCAAGCTAATAATTAAATATAAATCAAACACCTTATCCATTAGGCTGCGTAGACTTTGTTGACACATTATTTCCAAAGTTTGATAAGTTAAATGTGAATACGAGTTTAGCTCCCTGTCTAGCAAATAAGCCTCTCACGTGTAGACCATGTCGGTGGATGTCGCATATCTAATCTAAACGGAAGTGGAGTCTAGATTGTTCTAGAAGGAATAAGAGATACTCTCATAGAAAAATTATTGACGTTTGAATAAAAGCCAACAATAATCAAGTGTAGTATGAAGCTTTGATTACAAGAATGACTTTGGCTAGAGACCTTAATGCGTCCAACCTCAGGTCCAGAAGCAATTTTGGTTCCTTGATTCAAATCAAGGATTATGTTTATTCGAATCAAGAGGAAAATCATACAATTCTGGATGTCTGATTTGGGTCATAATTCGAATCAAATATGTCTGATTTAAATTAAGGAATCTCATTACTTGAATCAAATCTGTCTTATTCAAATTAAGAAATCTTATGACTCGAATCAAAGCTGCCTGATTCAAGTTTAGGAACCTTCTGACTTGAACTAAAAGTCAGATTTTGGGCTGGATTTCAATTCAGTTTTTCTTATTCAAATCAAGGAATTACTTTATTCAAATCATGAAGTTAAAATGCGCCTAAAACTCTATTTTTTATGTTTTAACCTCCAAATTAAGTTGGATAACGATTTCTTAAGTGATAGTTATAAATATAATCTTAAACATCTTTTAAAATTGGACCGGAACCTAGGTCATGTATAATTAGGAAATTATTGATCAAGCGTACAATTAAGTTTAGGACCAAGCAAGGATTGACAGCGTTAAAGTGAGAATTATATACTTAGGAGCTAGACTAAATGTTGATTAGTGAATGTGAACCCTATTCTGTAAATCACAACAAAATATTTAGGTCAATCTTGAATTAAAATAGCTATGTAATGTCAATGATGAATCCTAATTACCGTTGTATGTTTGAACTTAACATGCGTGAATATAATCTCATGGGATGGAATACTCCATTTAGCTAGTATCACAAATTAGTAACAAAAATAATGGGATTATGGTTACGTGATACTAGGAATGTGGCAGAGTATTCACATGTTTTTGGAAAACAATCACTTAGTTTTAAATTTATTGCTTGAAAGATCAAACTAGTAAGTCCTAGGGCAAGTTTGTGCTAAATTTCTGAAGAAACAAGTGTGCATTAATGTCCTCGGAATATTTTCATTGAATACTGATTGTTTCTAGAAAGATGATTAAGTTTGAAAATCAAATGTAACAATTGATTTCGACTGGGTCGAAATTAGTGATTTGAATAGCAAATAAAACAAGTAAAAGTAAATTAAATGGAAAATAACTTTATTTGCATAAGTGAAAAAGTGGTAGGCAAGTACATTTCTTCAAAAAAAAAAACTCGTTTCTCGCTTGCGTATGGGTACTTTGAGTGTATATTGAAGTTTACAATGATTTTTGTCACACTGAATCCTAACAACAGAATTCTTATTTATAATGCTACAAAACTAAAAATCTTAAACGTTCAAATGCATTTCCATCCGACACGTCATCTTTGCATGCTTGACTAGCATTCGATTGTCCTCCACGTGTCCTTGGCATTTTTTATAAGACCAAAAGACAGTTATCTGACTTGAAATTTGAATCTGCTTCAGTCCAACCTTCTTCGACTTGTCGAATTGATGAATGACTAAATCTTAGAAAATTTTACTATGTCCCAAACCAAATCCTTCAATGTTGAATGTTGTTGCTTCCTTCAAAAGTCTTTGGACGAAAGGCATTTTAACCTTGCCTTGTGTTTGCAGAAATTTCAGCTAGTTTCTCTGTCCAATTTCCCCTTTTAGAATTTCTTAGCTAATGAATTTCCCCCCAAAATGTCATTTTTGATTCATTTTTAAGAGAGATGTGACATTTTTGAAGTTCCACCAGTATTCAAAGTTGTGCGCTGATGTCACAATCATCATGGCTACTCCGTATAACGTCTCTTCGAGCATGTAGGTCTATAAGAGCCATCATGGCTTCGAGTTCCTAGGAAGAATGTGGGCCACACATAAAAATCCAACTCCCCACTTTCTTACTTTTAGTGGGACACTTGTCAAAAAGTTTGATTTGAATTTTTTTGTTAAAGAAAAATAAAGAAACCAAACATTTTTTCCTCCAAAACTATAAATAACATTCTATTTCTCTTTATTTATTTTTGTTATGAGTGTTGAAGCAAACCTCATCATAGTCCCATATAATAAATATTTATACAAGTTTAGTATTACTTATATGTTTTTTTGTTTTTTTACAAAATAAAAGAGCAAAAATATCACGCCCAGTGGGACTCGAACCCACAATCGCTTGATTAGAAGTCAAGCGCCTTATCCATTAGGCCATGGGCGCCCTCTCATTGTTTTTATTTTGTTTTATTTAACTATATATGAATAAGTATATTCTTAATAATAATTTTTAGATTTAATATAATAAATATTTTTAAAAGTTTAGTATTATTTATATTTATTTTTGTTTTTTTATTAGAAAAAAGAGCCAAAATATCACGCCCAGTAGGACTCAAGCTAATAACTGAATATAAATCAAGCACCTTATCCATTAGGCTGTGTAGACTTTGTTGACACATTATTTCCAAAGTTTGATAAGCTAAATATAAATACAAGTTCAGCTCCCCATCTAGCGAATAAGCCCCTCATGTGTAGACCATGTCAGTGGATGTCGCATATCTAATCTAAAAGAAAGTGGAGTCTAGATTGTTCTAGAAGGAATAGGAGATACCCTCATAGAAAAATTCTTAAGGTTTGAATCAAAGCCAAGAATAATCAAGTGTAGTATGAAGCTTTGATTGCAAGAGTGACTTTGGCTAGAGACCTGAGTGTGTCCAACCTCAGGTCTAGAAGCAATTCCCAATTGATTACAAGCTAGGTCGCTGGAGATTATTATACAAAGGAGGCACAACTCGTTAAGTACCTCTAGAAGGTACGAGACCCGACAAAAAGTTCTGTTTGTTTAGGTGATCTACATGTCTAGTGAGGAGAATTCTTGAGATGACCTATTATCGAAGCTCGCTAGAACTAAAATCTTGGCCATAACAAGATACTTATCCAAAAAAACCTTATTTATCCCCAACATAAAAAATGAAGTAGTCAATTCCATTGATACTCTTGACACCATAGGGTGGATGGCACCTATCATGCAATAGTTGACAAATAATGAACTACCTCTAGATAAAGACGAGGCAAAAAGATAAGAAGATTAAGTGAAATTCACTATGATTACAAGGAAGTTGTACAATATGGGAAAGGCTTCCCCAATGCGGAGGTGCCTAGGAGAGAATGAAACAGCCTTGATACTGATGGAAAGGCATGAAGGAGTTTGTGGGAGTCAAATTAGAGGGAGAGATTTGGCTCACAAGTTGCTCACAGTCGACTATTATTGTGCAACCATGATAAAAGATATGGTTGACTATGTTAACAAGTATGACAAATTCCAGAGACGCTCTAACCTTCATGCCCTAACCTAATTTCTTCACTCAGTAACCTCTCCCTAGCCATTTTATCTTTTAGGTGTGTACATCTTAGCTTTTTTCCACTAACATCTAGGCAACTAAAATTCTTGCTCGTAGGTGTAGATTATTTCACCAAATAGATTAAGGAATAAGCGATATCCAACAACATTTTGGACATGATAAATCACTTCTACTAAAAGCAGATAATCTATAAATTCAAGATTCCCAAGTGCATTGTCTCAGAAAATGGAGCCTAGATATACAACTTTATTGTGGTAGAGCTTTTCCAATAACTTGGGATTCAAACGAAATCCTTCTTTGTCGTACACTCCCAAGATAACAAATAGATTGACTAGGCTAATAATACTATCTTTATGGTATCAAAAGGAATCTTGATAAGTTGAAATGCCTATGGTTCAAATAATTACACAAGGTTGTATGGCCGTATTACATACCACACCACGCATTCACTAAGGAGACGTCCTTCAAGATTATTTATAGTACTGGCGTCATATTACTAGTAGAGATCGACACACCCACCTAGCGACAAGAAGATTTCACTAAGGAATGTATAATTCACCAAATGATGATATTACTTCTTTAAATGCGAACCAAATTTGTAACCACTGTCCAACCTTTTTATACTTTGTTATTTATAACTTATTAAAACCAACCAAATTTTTTTATGAAAGGATTATGAAATAGGATTAAGGTGTGCAAGCGACCTAAACGATGAAGCACGAGAAATCTCCCACATTCAAGAGTATACATACAAATAGAGAGCCATAAGAAGGTAAAATTCTAGAGTATTCTCCAGAGACATGAAAAAGGGCGACCTTGTAGTCAGACAAGTTGTGGTGCATACCCAAACAAGAAAGTTGCTCCTTAATTGGGAATAAACCTTTCAAGTACATTAAAGGTTTTCATATGGCGAATACAAGTTGGAAAAGTTAGATGGTAGTCTCTTCACCAAGTCTTAGAACTGCTCATGAAACACTCTCTAGTTGGTTATAATTATGTATGGAGTTCGGAGAGAGAGTATTGAACCATGTGAAAAAATAATTGGCTAAAGAATTTAGTAAATATTTCGTCTTTAGATTTTCATTATTAGTCATATCACCGACTTCTGACTGATATTAAGCAATACGCTCGAGAGTAGACTCATAAGTGTCGCCTGCAAAATTAATGAACTTAGGAATTTTCCAACCCATGGGTAGTTAAGTTTGTAATACATATTATGATAATGTATAAACAAAATTTGGCCTATGAATACCAACGTTAAGACCATTTTAAGTTAGGATTTGTTCAACCATATTGGTTATGTCATTTTGTCCCCCAAAATTGTTTTGTCGGAATCTTCTAACTATGTGATCTGCATCTTCATTCCTTTTTACCAACACCACATCTTGGACTACCTTAAGTCTAGGTTGTTCGACTAGATGGGGTTATTAGGAACTGGTCGAGTAGATGCTTGAGAAGCCCCAACGAAGTCAACAATCTGACCTATTTGATGTGCTAATTATTGGTGACTATGATTGGTATTTTGGATCAAAGGATTGAACATTGTACGAGTTTATTGGATAAGCATCTTAACAATGTCATGGTTATTGTCATCCATCTGTTGCATCACAACGAAGAGAGAATTATTAGTTAAAGGTGGTATAACCTGAGGGATGTATTCCAATCCTCTATGAGACTGAATCATTCGACCAGGATTATTTATAGCATATCTTGATGCCATGTATAGATTGAAAAGAGAGGCAACAACCATTGCATTATCTTCATACATCGACACATTAGTATGTAGGCTTACCATCATTGCAGTTGGCATGCCATATGAATACTTCCTACTACTAAGGAAAGTGTTAAACTTGGAAGGAATGGAAGCCTAGTACATCCTACAGAGGTTTGTGTAACCACAAGATTAACAGAATATAACTAGTTTATTATGGTGGTGGTATCACTATTTCTTGCGTCGTAGTCAAAACTAATGTTTGACTCACAACAAGTGCAGTTACTCCAACCGTTGTTGAAGTGCTTACACCACCAATTGTCATTTCGATTTGTTGTTCCTTTGCATTTGGAGTGTTATTTTGGGGAAGAGGGACTCCTTGAGGGGATAAATTCTCTGATGGTCTAGACATACTAACGAATTTTCCACTACTCAGATGCATAAACACTCAACAATTAAAAATATTTAGATGTGTGAAGAACAATAACAGACATAAAAGCACACACGTTCTCTACAAAAAGTTTAATTTTTGCACAAAAGAATCTCACTGGGCATGTCAATTTATTTACTGATGTTTTTAGTAAACAATTACGAGTTTTAATTCACTTGAAGAATCAAACTCGAAAAATTCTAAAATACACTTTGTGTTAAACGTTTGAGAAAATGTATTAGTACTAAAAGGTTTTTAATGTAAATATTTAAGAAGAAAATGAAGAAGTGCTTAAATGGATAAAACAAATAAATAAATAATAATAAAGTATTTGGATAGAAAAGGCTTGAATGAAGAGTGAGACGCAAAGTCATATAGTTCTCACATATTCTTTATCTTTATAACTCGAATGTGTGAATTATAAAGAAAACAGAATGAAATTCGACCCTCATTACAAAATCGAAATCTACTTATATACGATGAGATAACTATCAATAACTATCAACAACGATTATATCTCAGAAATTCGATACGTATCTTGCTACATGGACTTTTATCTTCTGATGTGTTTCAACATGTCTTTAATTTTTGAATTGAATCGTTACTACTGTCGGCAACGTCTTCAAGTTACTTAATCATATATGTCAAAAAGTTCATTTTTCAAATGTGTGAAAAGTCCACTTAGTGTTGAAAATATAACTTAGTTATCTGCATTTAGCATTTATATACATCTCATATCCATATCTATGTTGAAATGTTGCGCAAAAATTTCAGACTAATAGAGAGATTATGAGATAAAAGGAATGTTTTAAGTCTGGTGACCTTGGGGTTAGGGATGGGAATTAGCCGGGCCGAGTTAGGCTTTGCCAAGTCTGAGTCTGACCTTCTAAAATTTTCAAAGCCTAAGTCTGACTTATGGCCTATCGTAAGCTTAGTTTTAGGCATGAGTCTGACCTTTTCGTGTTTGACCTATTAGCCTACATAAAAGCCTATTATATTTGAACATTTGTAAATAAGTAATTATATCAATGTTGAAATAGACTAACAAATTAAAAGATCAATGAGATTAAATGTTTATATTCATTGACTTGTTCAACTTTACATATTAACATAAGTTTTGTGATACTATTTGTTTGAGAGAACTTATGAAAATAACTTATAATATTGATGATAAGATTTTTTTTAAATTTTATTTTCATAAGTTCTTCAAGATAAGTAAGCATTACTTTTTAGTTTAATTCAAAATACAAATAAAATATAATAATAATAATAATAAAATTATTCATATTTATTTAAATAGGTCAGCCTGATAGACTTAAAAGGTTTTTTTTTTACGGCATCTGGCCTAGTCTTTTTAACTAAATAGGCTTATAAAAAAGCATAAGCATTTTCTATTTGTAAAAAATCCTGGTTTGACCTGAGCCTATGTAGGCTAGGTCGTAGGTCTCTGTTAGTTGGTTTGTATTCACACCCCTACTTGTGGTTACTTATGTGGATGAATTATGCATAATCATCTTATTTTAAGCATAATCATTGTAACAAATTATGACCTTTGGAATCAGAGGGATATGTCGTTGAAATTTGTGAGAATCAGAAGTCGGTCCCATAGACGACACCACTGTTTCTCGTTCTGGAACCAAAAATAATTATTAAAGTGAAATAAGACCCAGATGTGGTGGAGCAAGCTTCCGGTATAGTGGGTCGAGGCGAATCTGCAAAGTTAACACTCAAATTGGATATAGGAAAGACAATTTGAATCGCTCCAGGTCACATGTTGTGAAATGCAGACGATCCTTCGATTAAGTCTAACGATGAAAAATCACTCGAGGGTGACAAACGAGTGCTAACCCACTGAATGCATGATCACTCGACTTTCAACAATCTAACATTTTAAAATGGACCTTCTTGGAATTGGACTTCTTCATCTTTGAACTTCGACCCGAAACACAAACCATGCCCATGTAATTATGTTAAATGTGCACATGACTTAGCTGAATGCAAACATGAATAAATGTAAAATTTTAAACAAAACTATTTCTCATGTATCAAAATCATTCATTTTTTTATTAAAACTTCGACAAATTATTATGTGGAAATATGAAAATTGGGGCTAATAATGATTGTCACTAGAAATTGTTTAACTAAAGGTTTGGTAAACTTAATGGCTCTCATTTTTCTATTATTTTACCGTAGTAAATTTATTAAGATAAGAAAGAATGAAACATAAACTATGCTGATGAAGTTTGTTTAGAAATGCAAAAAATGTGAGTTTTTCTTTATCTTTATAAAAATGAAAATGAAAATAAAAGTACACATTTGTCCAGTGACAACATAGTAGGTTATGAACGAGGTTGTTTCCCTTTCTCTTTGATTGATACCTTACCAAAAACACTTCTTCAATTTTGAAAAGTTAACTTAAGGTTAAACCCAAAGCTAAACTATTTTTCAAGATAATTTTAACTTTGTTTTTCTTGTAATTTTGTGTCAAACAAGCACCTACATTCTAACTGGAATGGTTTAGCAGTGACATCAACTTTAGCAGGAAATCAACTCTTGCTCCAAAAAGTGATAAAATACAAAACAAATATAGAAATAATATACAAAGAGAAAACAATATGAGAAGAAGAGGGTCTCTGGTTTATTCTCCTCTAGGAGTTTTTATTCTAATGTGCAGGTTCATCAGCATAGTTCTTGCCCAGCAATACACTGAGAAAACCATCTCAAATGTCAATGGCAATGTGAGAAATGGCTCACTTGTATCAGCATTGTTTGTATTAGGGGATTCCTCTGTTGATTGTGGGGACAATACTCTATTCTACCCTCTGCTTCACGGCCGCCTATCTCTTCATCCGTGTAATGGCTCGGATGCCACTCTTCTTCCTCAACTTATTGGTAATCTTCTTCCTCTTTTCTCTTTTTATCTATACTTTGTGAATTTGGGGAAATAAACAAACAAAATTTCATGCAAAGAATATTTACTAAGTATCAAAATTCCAAATCGAGATCCTGATATTGCCGAATTAAGTATGATTGACGCGGCAGTAATTTGATCACGAATCATGATGAATAAGCTTGATCTTGCTTATTTATGTACATATTACCTGCATAATCTGAAACAAAAAACATTCAGTGTATTAATTTTTTATTATGAGTATAAAAAAAGTTAAACCAGGCTTACACAGATAATGACATTAGTTGTTGTGATGAAATCGTCGTTGTAGCTGAAAAGATTGGATTGACATCAATCCGACCATTTTATGCTCAAAATGGATCTCTGACTGAGGTTCTCGGTGGTCTCAACTTTGGATCAACACAAGCTACAATCATGAACCAGGGAAGCTTCAGCCACCAGTCTCTCAATCAACAACTACGTCAAGTCTCTGAGAGCATGCAGCTGCTGCAACTGCAGCTGAGCGAAAACTCTGCTACTGAATTTACAAAATCATCCATCTTTTTCCTCTCCTTTGGCAAAGAAGATTACATTGATCTGTTCCTACACAACTCTTCCAGCCCAATGTTAAACCATGACGCGCAATATTTTGCTACCATTTTGGTCAATCAGATGACAAATGCAATGAGGTATCTGTATGATGCAAATGCAAGGAAAATCATATGCTTAGGAGTTTTGCCTTTGGGATGTGCACCACGTATAGCATGGGAGTCGAACCAGACATCGAATGGCGATGATATTAATGGAAATGGTTGTGTAGATAATGTCAATGATTGGATCTTGGAATACAACAGAATGCTAGATGAACACATAGTCCAGCTTAATGCAGAGTTTTCTGATGCTCATATAGTTTTCTGTGATGTATACAGTGGAATATTAGAGATTATAAACAACCCAAGATTTTATGGTATGATTTATAAAACCAATATGCAGTTATATATTGTATGAAATTAATAATAATTCATGTGAGAAATTTTATGAAGTGTTTCTTGAATACACAGGTTTTGAAGACACAAATAGTGCATGTTGTGGACTTGGTTTGAATGGTGCAATGATAGGGTGTATCTCTACAGAAATGGCCTGTAATCAAGCTTCATCACACGTTTGGTGGGACTTGTTCAATCCTACACAAGCTGTGAACTCTATCCTAGCTGAAGCAGCTTGGTCTAACCAACCTATACCAGATCTTTGTCGACCTTTAACCATCCACGATTTGGTCAACACCAAAACCTAGCATTAAGCTGCTACTCCTGTGGCATAAGATTCATTCATAAACAGTAAGTTCGGAAAAATCACAGTGGTTCATTGTCATAATGTGAATCTCACCATCAATCCAAACATGCACCAAGTTTCAGAACAATTTGGTGTTGCAAAATAAAGCAATAAAGAGATAAAAATGACTCTGCTAAGTTTGCAGTAGAAACCATTATTAATATATTGTAGTATATTACAGCACAGTATGTCAAGATCTGAGTTTATTGTTATAAAAATGGGTTTTGGTGCTGACATGATTTGTTTTTGTCTTCTCAAATTGATTTAAACAATGCATAAAGATTTTGAAAAAGATACTAACTTTAGTAAAGGAAATGTAGAAATATTGCTTTTTAAAAACCCTAAATCACAATTATTGATCCCAAAACCCTAAATCCCCAAAACTAGATCTAAAATATTCTCCATGGCAGCGAAAATTCAAACCTTTTTACCTTCATTCTCTGTTCCAACCTCAAAACCTAAACGACGCTTCCGCTTGCTTACCATTTCAGCCTCGAAATCGAATCGTCCATCAATCGCAGGGCGTAAGCTCCGAGCGGCAGTAATAGGTGGAGGACCTGCCGGATCCTCCGCCGCAGAAGCACTAGCGACTGGTGGAGTGGAAACCTTCCTATTCGAGCGTAATCCACCATCAACACCGAAGCCATGCGGCGGAGCAATCCCTCTCTGCATGCTAGAAGAATTTGAGATACCTCACCACCTCATCGACCGCCGCGTCACACAAATGCGGATCTTCTCACCTTCAAACATCGCAGTCGACTTCGGTAAAACCCTTAAACCAAACGAATTCATCGCTATGCTCCGCCGCGAGGTTCTTGACTCTTTCCTCCGATCCCGCGCTGAATCCGCCGGAGCCACACTCATCTCCGGCCTAGTCACCTCTCTTAACCTCCCAACCTCACCAACCGCACCCTACACTATCAACTACACCACAAAAAACTCCCCTCAAAACTCCCTCGCCGTGGATGTAGTAATCGGAGCAGACGGCGCCAATAGCCGCGTCGCGAAATCAATCGATGCCGGCGACTACACCTGCGCGATCGCGTTTCAAGAACGAATCAAATTATCGGACGAGAAAATGGCGTATTACGAAAATCTCGCCGAGATGTACATAGGAAACGACGTATCGCCAGATTTTTACGCGTGGGTTTTTCCCAAATGCGACCACGTGGCAGTGGGCACTGGTACTGTACGTTCGAAACACGATATTAAGCTGTACCAGCGCGCAATCAGGGAAAGAGCATGGTCAAAGATCAACGGTGGTAAAGTGATTAAAATCGAAGCCCATCCAATTCCGGAGCATCCACGACCCGTTCGGGTCCGTGGACGCGTGGCGCTCGTGGGCGATGCAGCGGGTTACGTTACAAAATGTTCGGGTGAGGGTATTTATTTTGCGGCAAAATCGGGTCGAATGTGTGGAAACGGTGTCGTAAGGGCTTCTGAAGGTGGTGAGAAAATGATTAACGAGGGTGATTTAATGAGGGAGTATCTTAAGGATTGGGATGCGAAGTATGTGAACACTTTTAGGTTTTTGGATTTGTTGCAAAGGGTTTTTTACGGTAGTAACGCGTCTAGGGAAGCTTTGGTGGAGCTTTGTGGTGATGAGTATGTGCAACGCATGACGTTTGATAGTTATTTGTATAAGAAGTTGGCGCGTGGGAGAGTGTGCGATGATGTTAAGCTTTTTATGAATACTATTGGGAGTTTGGTGAGGTGTGGTGATTTAGGAACACATATGAAGGGTTTGATTTTGTAGAGGATTTTTGTTTCTAGGTTTGGGATTATTGAAAGTTATGGCTCTATCATCTTTGCCCTACATTGTTGGTTCTTCTATGTAATTTCAATTTGTTTCATTGTTTTGGTTATGGCCTTACTTCTACTTTGCAAGAAAAATAAAAAGCTATTCTCATTCCATGCATTAATAATTCATTTCTCATCATCTATGTTTATAATCATAAACATGATACATTTATAACTTTTTAGGTTATGTGTGTAAATTACGTGTAGATTAATCACGATTTAATTATAAAAGAATACTAATTTAAGATCATGGTAATCCGTCTTACATAACATATTTTTACATACAATTCTAAAACACCGATGTATGACTTAGATATTTAATAGTGTTAATATTACATTCAAATATTTTGTGTTGATACATTATATCAACTATGTTTCCATTAAACATAAAAATAAGAGGGCATATTATTAGTCTAATATATACTAGTACATATTTTTACAAGTTTTTAAAAAAGAATCTTAACATTGATGAATCTCCCCCATGATCCAATTCAACCAATTTTTTAATTAAAAAATTGGCATATTCAATAAGTTACAAATTGACATAATTCAAGGGCTAAATGCAACAATTACATTGACACAAACAAAATAAAACTCATTTGTCCATCCAAATCACACATCTAAGACACTCTCCCTTGACCAATAAATCAAAAGCTTTGTTGATGTCTTTAAACTCCACCTCATGTGTAACAAACTCATCCAACTTCAGTTCCTATTAATAATTGGAGAGAAAAATTAAAAAAAAAAAAATTGTTGTCATTGCTATTTTTACAATATGGTATCAAAACAGAGGAAGAGAGCATAAACTTAATTTTAAACAATTGTTTAGTACCTTGTCCATGTAGCGTTTAAGAAGAATAGGTACATCAGATTTGGGTTTGAGTCCTCCATATAAGGAACCCATGAGAGTCTTCCCTTGAACAAGGACCCCATTACAATTAAGGCTCAACATGGATTCTGGCTTGTCCACTCCTAACACAATTGTTTTTCCCCAACCCTATACACAAGTCACAAATTTACAATTCATGCTTTCAACAAGTTTATGCAACATTTAATCCTATTATTCAAAATTAATACACAGATGAATAATGTAAATTTTCAAATTAGTTAGTTCAAAACCAACATTACATTAGCCCGAATAGATTTGGACTCGAATCCGTAAAATAAGATATCAAATTCAAGTCTTGCAGATAAAAATGAAAAATTATATGCCTGAGATGGAAATAGACCTTTCTACATGAAGCATAAGCTTCATGCACCAATGATGCCATACCAACACATTCAAAGCAATAATCAGCTCCACCATCAGTCATTTCTATGATAATCTGACTCACAGATTTGTTTTCACATTCTCCAGAATTAATAAACTCTGTCACTCCAAACTTCTTTCCTGAACAAATCCATGAAATCAAACACATAATTTAGGCCTAATAATAATCATAACTTCTTAATGTGGTGATGTTATTGGACAAATGTTGCATTACCAATGTCAAATTTTTCTGGCTTGATATCCACACCTATTATCCTAGTTGCTCCACAAAGTCTAGCTCCCTCAGCAACCTAGGAGACCATTCAATTGAAATGAGCATTCTAGTATGCAAATAAGTGCTTATATAAATAAGTTCAAATAAGCCATTTTAAATAAATCAGAAAGTATACAAATGGAAAAACATAAACTATGGAGAATCCATACTGCTAATCCAATGCATCCAAGTCCAAAAATAGCTACTGTAGAACCTGGCTCCACATTTGCTGTTTTCCAAGCAGCTCCTACCCCTAAACAATGAATGTTAGATCAAAATATTGAATCAGATGAATTAAAATTATACTCAATGTGTCCGTAAATCCTAGCTCAATTTGCAGAAGCCAATATTGTCAGATTGGACACATCACCAGGGTTCGAACCCTAGTACTCACAGTACTGTGTGTGAGTTTCTAGTGGTTATTACTATTTCGTCTGCATAAAAAAAATTATATGTGGTTCGGTTTAGTTTGGTTGATCTTATACCTGTTGATACACCGCAACTGAGGAGGCAAGCCCTATTAGGCGGAATTGCCGGATCAATCTTGAGTAGATTGGCAATGTCGACGACAGTGTACTCACTAAAACTAGAGACAAACATGAAATGGTGTATAATCTCTCCATTCAGATCAGTGAATCTTGTTGTGTTAGCATATCTAAGCATCCAAGGTGAAATCTTGAAAGGAAAGTTTGAACAAAGGTTACTCTTTGTTGATTTGCAATCTATACACTCTTCACAATCAGCAATGAAGATTGGAATAACAATGTCTCCTTTTGTAATCTCTGTTACTTCCTCTCCAACACTTTCCACAACCCTGCATCACATCAAAATCAATTGAAACTTGAACATCATCAATCTCTCCTCAAAATTTATATACTCTTACTCACTCACTCACCCAATTGCTTCATGGCCAAAAATCCTTGGAAAAATTGCAGGAGGTTCCTTCAAAAGTCAAAACATACACACAAAAATGTATATTAAAACCGAATTTTCATTGAATAACTGATGTGTCTGGTTTTGGTCTATCTACTAACCTGCATTTTCCAATAAGTGATATCGCTGTGACAAAGAGAAGTACATATGATACGAATCCGAGCTTCACGTGGCATCGGTGGAGCCACGACGATCTCTTCGATGATCAATGGATCACCTGGTTTGCGACAAACCGCCGCTAAAAATTGCAACACATGAAAGTTGTTATTACCAACAAACAACACTGTTGTATTGAATGGTAAAGAAAATTATTGAAAAGAAGGTGGAAAGACACACACCTTTACATCTTATGGGTTGTGGTTGTTCAGTTGTTATTGTTGTTACTGGTTTATTAGCTTCCATGGTGATGAGTTGAGTTGAATCAAGTAAAGACAAAAAAGGATTTTTGGTTGGAGTAACGTATGAACTACTAGTATTATATGAGTGAAGGGATCAATGAAATGGATTGAATAAAAAAGGAATCTTTGGTTGGTGGATTGTGAAAGCTACCCACCAAACTAGACGGAACATGACATGTCTGTCACATGTGCAATTGATATTATGGTCTTGTACTCAAATTCATTTTGAATACATGTTGTTTGACTTAAATTAGCTAGTTATAATTAAAAGATAAATGAGGATACTTTAATGGTGGTAAAACTGTTGAATGAAATAAAATAGAAAGAAGGAAGTTAGAAATTAAAAGATAAATAAAGATATTAAAGGTAAAATTGGTGAATGAAATAAAATAGAAAGAAAGAAGTTGGTTTGTGTTGTGTCTAATACGTTGAGAGAAATACAGTAATACTTTCTTTGTAAAAGTGAAAAGATAAAAATTAAAATAATTAAAATAATAAATAATTTATAAAATAATAATAATAATAATGAGGGTCAGAATTGTGGACCTCAAAACTATATGATGAATAGTCTACAAATTAAGAGTATAAACATACCGTTCATACATATATTCCAAAGTCATATTGTCAGAAAGAAATAAATGGATGTTTGAAATTTTACACAATTGTAACCATGTTTCTCTGCAAAATAACAACTTTTACATTTGAGTTGAATTAAAATATTATATATAATTCAATTTAGAGTATATTATAGTATCTAATGGGTTCTATTTTAGAGTATTTGGTTAATTGTATACATATTTAAAAAATATAGATGAGAATTTTAATTTTCACTCTGGTCTAACGTTGTGATTTCTTACTTAAGAGAACGTTGTGATTTCTTTTAAGTAACCCGTAATGTATTTAGCCCTTGAATGAAATATGTATACAATTTTATATGAATTTGATTACAAAGAATGGTATTCCAACGTGCATTTTCTCTTAAAAGCACTCTTTTCTCACACGCAGGTACTAAGAGTAAATTTTAGAGTTTTTGTATAATTGTTGAACACCCATATTCTAAATGCTAAGTGTTTATTTATACTAAATAAAAAATAATTGTCATCTAACGGTTATTTCGCCAGAAAGCGCCATATTCTAATCTACATGTGTTTCGTCACTTCCAGGCTCTCCACGTGTCTTTAGAAACGGATAAGGGCAAAAGGTAGTTGTTGCGGTGAAATTTGGATGTCAAGCTATTGATTAACTTGAATCTTAATTCATTTACAACTGGTCTTTGATTTATCCGAAGGAAAGGTTAAAGAAAGGAAAAACCTAAAAGGGAGAGATCTAAGGTTCGGGGGTTGGTTAAATTTAGGGAAGGTATTAGCACCCTAAACTTCCGTAGTACTCTACGGGAACCTTTTGTTTATTTTTTTTTATTTATTTCATTAATTATTTTGCTTTAGGGTATATACAAAGGATTGAAAATTAAAAAAGATCTAGGGGTTAATTCTAAGTTTACTCGGCAAGACATCGCATCTTGTGCCTACATATCCTTACGGGAGTGGAATCAGAGTAACTGTAGTTCCCCTAAAGGGTTTGAGGAATTATTGACTGTGAGTCAAAGTTCCAAAGGGAAATAAGCGTTCATATGGAAACGCTTACTTGGAGTGCGAAGACTCCTATCTACGTTAAAAGTTAAATTGAAAAGGATGAAGGTATGTCCACGACGGGATGCCTAAAAAAGTGAGTACATGGACTCAAATCCTAAG
The DNA here is from genome assembly GCA_963859935.3 of Lathyrus sativus. Lineage (NCBI taxonomy): Eukaryota > Viridiplantae > Streptophyta > Magnoliopsida > Fabales > Fabaceae > Lathyrus > Lathyrus sativus. Next base: position 486,997,433 of record OZ012736.1, read on the forward strand.
GCTAGGGTGAGGGTAAAGGCATTGACACGGGGGTCAAGCATGTGAACCTTTCCTTTGGAGGGAAATATCGGTAATGGAGAATAGCGAATGGAAAATCGATGATGTGATTGATAAGCACGAGGTAATGAAATGTAGGTAATGTGTACGAAGAAAAGTGATTAGAGATTAAATGGTGAAATTATTGATTTGAAAATTAGGAGTTTAATTATTTTTGTGATTTTTGAGACTATTAAAAAAGGTATTAAACTAAGCCCTAATCTATATATTTTTTTTTATTTTGTAATTTGTTGTGAGTTATGTAATTAAAGAAAAGTTGGAAAATTAGAGTGGAATTAAGTGAAAGGAGCTAGACTAATTTATTTTTAAATTGAAAAAAGTTACTTTTTTGTGATTTTTTTTAAGAAAATAAATTTTAGTTTTAAGAGAAAGACTAACCTAATTCTATGATCCTAAAGATTAAGATCAATGGGGAGATTATGCTAATATTATCGTGCAATGAAATACCTTAACGATTACGGTCGATGGCGATCATGAATGATCGACTTACAAGGTATGAAAACGGCTTGATTAAATCAAGAATTAGTTTTAAAACAATTTAAGTATGAACAAGAATAAAATATATACACAATATTAACATCATACATCAAATGACTCAAAATAAGTTGAAACGAAAAGTGCACGGATTAAAATCATGACGCAAGTATGCAATTCCAAGTCGCATATACGAAGACGTGCAAAGACTATTACAAGAAATTAGATTTAATAATAACGATAACGACGTTGAATTATTAAAAAAAATAATACGAATTAAAATAGCAAATTGCTACCGCATTAGCGGTCATCGCAAGCCAGATCAAGAAACCGAGATAATAAAATTAGATAAAATCATAATTTGTGAATCAAAACGCAAATAGGTAAGCGCAAAAAAAATGGATTATTGCTTTGCTAAACCATCAGACGCGTATAAAATTGAAACACAACAATAGATCCGTACATAAACCAATAAAAAACATCACTATATTGCTACACTTAACGTGATCATCGCAAGAGGGACCAAAAATTGTGCAGATCCAAATTTATAAAAAAAATGTAAAGCAAAATAACTTTTAAAACATTTTAAAATAATAATGTTGCTAATACAAAAAATGCGATCATCGCAACCGGATCAAACTAACGTAAATGTCACGCACCATGCACATAAATATGCAAATAGCGTATCGACATAATTCGATCCAAACAATATAATTAAAACCAAAATAAAATAGTGATTATATGTATATATAAAGACAATATGAATATAAAAAGAAAAAAAATTTGTTATATATTCAAAAAAAGGATTTGTGAAACGTAATGTATTATGATTACTAAAGTAAACACCTAAGGTACTAATTATATATGGTGATTCTTAATACAATCATGATATATATATTATATATTATAATATGTACTAGTAGTTTAAAGTCCTATTTAAATAAAACAATGTATGTTAGTAACAATTTGAAACAGAGATTCTACGGCAGGAACAGTAGCGGCATGTTAGTAACAGATGAGAAAAAAAATCCAATGCGCAAAAAACGAAATTGGAAAATCAATATGTACGCATATGTTAGTCAATGGCAAATACTAGCAGTAATATATTGGAACTATAATATATAGTAGCAGCTTCTTACCCTGAGAGTCACACAACCTTTCTATCCTTTTGTCCCCTTGTCAACAATATAACTTAGATATATATAGGGGTCAAATTAGGGTTAACTATCAATTGTCAATAATATCCCTAAAGCCCATTTTAAAGCCCAAATTAAATAATTAGTTAAACTAAATAAAATTTAAATAACTTAAAATAAACTTTAAATTCTATTTATTTATATTAAACATTAAAAATATTATAAAAGAACAAAATCTTTTTAATTTTATGATTTTTTGGATGTTTTTATGAATAAGATGGAAAAAGTGAAAAAATAATATTTTTTAAAAATGATTTAATTAAAATACGAAAATAATAATTAAATAATAATAAAAAACTATTTTTGTTATTTTTTTAATGAAAGATAGAAAAATTTAGAGTAAAAAAAAATAAAAAACAAAAAAAGTGACAAAGGTGAGATTCGAACTCTCAACCTCTCACACTCACAACTCCTTACACATGTCCTCTTGCCAATTGTGCCATTTTTACTTTTTAAAAAAACAATGCATGCCATATGATATTTACCTGCAAAAAGTCAAACGACTACACAAATTTGTTAGTAATTGATTAAATGCAATAAAAATGCAATGAAATGCGACGACAAATCTTAGGGCAAAATTTGGGGTATTACAGTTGCCCCTATTTAAATAACTTCATCGGGTGATTTGAGCAGCGGAGACTCGAGAAATCATGGTGGAGGGATTTAAATACAGATAACCGAAAATTTTGCCTTTAGACGCAGTGCTATGCAATGATATGGACAAAACAAAACGAACTATAATGCTAAATATAATATGAATCTGATATGATGCGTATGATGAAAATGACAAATGCACGGATACAGACGAAACAACGTCACAGGGGACGACCCATCGAGGAATTGCACTAGGGAAGAAGACATGTCATATCTGGAAGAACGTCGGGTAGACACGACACAGAATTGTTGATAGGTGCCAAGTAAATTAGAAATTGTCCGCAAGGTAAGACGCGGGTAAAACACGACCTCGGGAGAAAAACACAAATGGGGATAAAACACCCATGATGCCAAGTAAATAAATTTTGCCCACAAGGTAAGACACGAGTAAAACACGACCTCGGGGAAAAAAAAAAGCAAATGGGGGTAAAACACCATGATGTTAGGTAAACCCAGGAATATCTGGTAAACGGGGAATAAAACACCCGGGATAAAGGTACATGGAGGATAAAACACCCAAGGATAGAAGGTAAGTGGGGAGTAAAGCACCCAAGATAGACATGTAAATGGGGAGTAAAGCACCCAGGATAGAAATGTAAATGGGGAGTAAAGCACCCAAGATAAAAATGTAAATGGGGAGTAAAACACCCAAGATAAAAATGTAAATGGGGAGTAAAGCACCCAAGATAGAAATGTAAATGGGGAATAAAGCACCCAAGATGTGCACATGTATAGGAATTATGCTATGACATATGATCAAATGCAAATGCAGACGTCGACGACAAGACTCGACTCTTTCTGTGAGATGACAAAACTGGAGGACTGATTCCTCAACACGAAGATCACTGTCATTCTGTTAAACTATATCAAGTTGATAGTCACTGTAGGAATGATGAATAACTGCTTAGGGATTATGCGAGTAAACTGCCCCAGGTCAAATGAACTGATAATTGCTTCAGCTGTCTAATTCATGGAATCGACTGTTTTGCTGTATCCTCGGAGGGCTTGCCCCAGTCTGAGTCTTGAACAATTCTCTGGATAAACCAAATCTGAGAAGATATTTCCTTGAACAAATCTTGAACTGATTCTTTGACAGGATGTAAAAGGAACTTGCCCCTGATAAGATCACTTGACCAAGCTTCTCATTGTTTGAAAATTCCTTAGAGGAAAGCCAGTTTGCAAACAAAAATATTCATACAAACATGGTAATGCAAAGTTCATGCGATTTTTGAAAAAATTATTTTTGAAAGATGGAAAATACATGAGTCGTTAGTCAGAACAAGGCGGTTCAAGACACTCAAAGTTAAAAATAAAAGTTTATTGCCAAAATAAATGATTCGCAAGGATCTTTTGGAGTCAGGTTACGCAATCTTGTTGTAGTATACTTTCAAAATAACCTTGCTTCAATTAGGTCTTTTGAGGGTTGTAATGTGGCCTGGTTCACGGTTTAGGAAACAAAAGATAAAGGCTCAAAAGTTATTTGTACCCACCCAATCTACGTGATGATCTTCAATCCTATGCTCAGTTAACTCATATTATGCATTCAGGTTCCCATAAGTTAGGGATTTCATTGATCGTCGCAGTGATGATTCAGAAGTCAAAGGGACCTATGAAAAGGCAGCCACTACTCCCCTATAACATTTGATTGTTTTGACATTGAGGATTTTCAAGATAAGGATTTAAAAATCTCTTTGTATTATCCCTAAATTTTGCCTGAACTGTTTATTTTAGAGTTTACAGTCAGCGGGATGCCCCAGTTTTGCCTAAGTCTCCTTCATAGGTTTTGACTTAGCGGGCTTCTTTTGATTATTTTTTGTGTGAAGGAAAGTGACTGTTTGATTTTAATGATTACGGTGAACCATCATCAACCTTTTGATTAGAAAACATCTTCGACACTTGTTTGACGTGTGCGAAGGAAAATTTGTTAATGAAAGGTGTATCGTATGAACACACAACCAAGTTAACTGAGAACTACCCATCCCAAGGTTAAAATTGTGGGTTTTTTGTAACGAAAGAAACTCCAACTTCTAGGCTCGAAGGGGGTAACGAGGGATTAACTTCCTTATTTCTCCAGTGTTTGGGAATTGAAACAATGCCTTACATCGTCAACAAGGTTTGATTGAAAGCATACTGACAGCAATTATGGGTATAACGTTTTCATCATCCTCCCTCCGATCTTAGCATATCAAAATTTTGGACAAGAAGTAAACATTTGAAAAATAAAGCATAAAGATGCAAATAAATGGACGGAAATGAATTGAATCAAAAGTCGCAATGCTTATTTCATTAATGAAAGTACAAACATAATTGAAAGCAAACAACTTAAACAAAATAAGGAAAATGCAAACAACGAGAAAAAAAAGGCCCAATGACAAAGCTTCAATTCTGATGTGTTGGCAAGGGATCTGTCTGGACGCTCGGACGACTATCCATAAAATCAAGTATTCCGGCTCTAATCAGTTCACGCACCCTAGCTTTCAATGCAAAACAATGCTCCAAGTCGTGGCCTAAGGCACCCTCATGAAAAGCACACTTTAGATCAGCCCTAAATCCAACTGGAGGATTAAGAGGAGGTGGTAAAGCCTTTGTAGTGATCAGCCCTTGTCGAACTAAGTGAGGATACAGCTCTGTGTAAGTCATGGGAATAGGATCAAAGTGATCCTTGTTCCAATTCTGGTCTTGTCTGATAACTGGGCGTTGAGGAGTCTGAGTTGGCTGTGGAACACTAACAGGTTGAGATCCCTGGCGAGGCTTCCTTGATTCAGTTATGACAGCATTGGCCTGTTCATCCTTCTTCTTATGGAAATTCCCGTAGGGTTTCTTTGCACCATTAGAAGATTCAACAGTTTTGGATACTTTACCATTTTTCAAACCTTCTTCTAACCTCTGACCAATAGTCACCAAATCTGCAAAACTTGAAGAGACATTCCCGATCATCTTTTCCCAATAGAAAGGGGACAAAGTATCCATGAACAATCCAGTTAATTCCTTTTCTGCTATAGGGGGTTCAACTTGAGAAGCTAACTCTCTCCAACGCTGAGCATATTCCTTGAATGACTCTTTTTCATTTTGAGACATATTTTGTAATTGACGGCGATCGGGAGTCATATCCAGGTTGTATTTGTATTGTTTCATGAAAGCGTTAGCGAGATCTTGAAAGCAACGGACACTGTTATGCTCTAAGTTCATATACCATTTGAGAGAAGCACCACTCAAACTGTCTTGAAAGCAATGGATGAGCAATTTCTGATTGTTGGTGTAGGCCGCCATCTTTCGAAAGTACATGACCAGATGAGCTCTTGGACATGAGTGACCTTTATACTTCACAAACTCGGGAGTCTTGAATTTGGCAGGCATAACGAGACCGAAGACTAGACACATATTGTCGGCATCTATATTGAAGAAATCAGTACCCTCAACAGCTTGGAGTCTCTTATTGATGATTTGATACTGTTCACGGGTAATCTCAGGCTCAACAAAATCTTCATGGTCTTCCCCTTGAACACTGGCAACATTGTGCTCATATAGAGGATTCTCAAAGGGAGCTCGGATAGTTTGGTTAACAGTGTGGACCACCAGTCTAGTCTCGGTAAGGACAGGAGCTTGAAAAACCGGTCTGACAGTCTGACCAATTGTAGCAGACGATGCAATAAGCGGAGAGTAGTTAGGAGGTAAACCAAACTCGGGCCAAGTAGATGGTGGCACTGGAACAAGAGGTGGATCAACATCCAAAACTTCCTGAATGACGGTCCTTTGAGGTGACTCTCCTCTGGAAATCAGTACTTGGAGCATCTCGGTGAGTTTGGTCATGCCTGATTTCAACTCATCGATCTCCATTCGGATCTCTACATTATATGCCTCTTGCTCTGACATCTTACGTCTATAATTAGCCCTGGTCTGATATCTGTGTCGAGGAATCAGCTTGACGACTCAAAGGTACACTGGAAGACGAGAGAACCGAGAATGAGAAACTGGGGGACAAATGCAATACAAAAATGTGATGCTGATGCCATGCAATGGTTTCAAGAATTTCAACGGTCGATTGCAAATATTGTTTTTTAAGAAAGTTGGAAAAAATTTTAGACTTTAAAATGTAAGGCTTTTCGAATTTGCAAAGGACTGCTGAATTCCTTGAAACTAGAAATGATATGATGCTTTGTGGATGCGAAGCACAAATACACATAAGCAAACAAAAGGTCCTAAGTTAGAGGAACAATGAATGGAGTCAAGGTCTACCCTTCCCAAAGTGGTGTGTACTATAGATTAATTGTACTTGCAGAACAAGGGTTCTAAAAAGTGCCCAAAGTCATCAGCCCGTCTTTCGGATATTATCGACTTCCCGACTGACTCGAGGGTCAATAATATTCTCAAGAGAACCTCTTTTAAGTGTAGCATCGCGTAGCAACCATTGTAGGACTACTCCCACATAGTTCCCGCACTACATCCTATATAAGGCCAAGATGGTGTAAAGGTACTACGGTTCCCAGTATCACAGACTCCAATCGATAATGGTAAAAGTTTTCACGATTACACTCGATCAACCGAACCATTTTCGAAAGTGTCTCAACTGAACGGTGTTTCTCGATTTAGCTTAGTCGGGACTCACTCCCTATAAGCCTCGTCGAATATATCAGCCATCCTATCATAAGGTCGTTCAAGTCCGGGTGTAGGACTTATCTCACAACACAGTAACTCCAAGTAAGATACCCCAATATATACATACAAGTGAGCAAAATATATAATAAAACAAATATATAAAGAAAAATAAACAAAATAGGGATAACCCTCAATAGTTAGGACTCCCCAGTGAAGTCGCCATTTTCTGTTGCGGTGAAATTTGGATGTCAAGCTATTGATTAACTTGAATCTTAATTCATTTACAACCGGTCTTTGATTTATCCGAAGGAAAGGTTAAAGAAAGGAAAAACCTAAAAGGGAGAGATCTAAGGTTCGGGGGTTGGTTAAATTTAGGGAAGGTATTAGCACCCTAAACTTCCGTAGTACTCTACGGGAACCTTTTGTTTATTTTTTTTTTTTATTTCATTAATTATTTTGCTTTAGGGTATATACAAAGGATTGAAAATTAAAAAAGACCTAGGGGTTAATTCTAAGTTTACTCGGCAAGACATCGCATCTTGTGCCTACATATCCTTATGGGAGTGGAATCAGAGTAACTGTAGTTCCCCTAAAGGGTTTGAGGAATTATTGACTGTGAGTCAAAGTTCCAAAGGAAAATAAGCGTTCATATGGAAACGCTTACTTGGAGTGCGAAGACTCCTATCTACGTTAAAAGTTAAATTGAAAAGGATGAAGGTATGTCCACGACGGGATGCCTAAAAAAGTGAGTACATGGACTCAAATCCTAAGGCTAGGGTGAGGGTAAAGGCATTGACACGGGGGTCAAGCATGTGAACCTTTCCTTTGGAGGGAAATATCGGTAATGGAGAATAGCGAATGGAAAATCGATGATGTGATTGATAAGCACGAGGTAATGAAATGTAGGTAATGTGTACGAAGAAAAGTGATTAGAGATTAAATGGTGAAATTATTGATTTGAAAATTAGGAGTTTAATTATTTTTGTGATTTTTGAGACTATTAAAAAAGGTATTAAACTAAGCCCTAATCTATATTTTTTTTTTTATTTTGTAATTTGTTGTGAGTTATGTAATTAAAGAAAAGTTGGAAAATTAGAGTGGAATTAAGTGAAAGGAGCTAGACTAATTTATTTTTAAATTGAAAAAAGTTACTTTTTTGTGATTTTTTTTAAGAAAATAAATTTTAGTTTTAAGAGAAAGACTAACCTAATTCTATGATCCTAAAGATTAAGATCAATGGGGAGATTATGCTAATATTATCGTGCAATGAAATACCTTAACGATTACGGTCGATGGCGATCATGAATGATCGACTTACAAGGTATGAAAACGGCTTGATTAAATCAAGAATTAGTTTTAAAACAATTTAAGTATGAACAAGAATAAAATATATACACAATATTAACATCATACATCAAATGACTCAAAATAAGTTGAAACGAAAAGTGCACGGATTAAAATCATGACGCAAGTATGCAATTCCAAGTCGCATATACGAAGACGTGCAAAGACTATTACAAGAAATTAGATTTAATAATAACGATAACGACGTTGAATTATTAAAAAAAATAATACGAATTAAAATAGCAAATTGCTACCGCATTAGCGGTCATCGCAAGCCAGATCAAGAAACCGAGATAATAAAATTAGATAAAATCATAATTTGTGAATCAAAACGCAAATAGGTAAGCGCAAAAAAAATGAATTATTGCTTTGCTAAACCATCAGACGCGTATAAAATTGAAACACAACAATAAATCCGTATAAACCAATAAAAAACATCACTATATTGCTACACTTAACGTGATCATCGCAAGAGGGACCAAAAATTGTGCAGATCCAAATTTATAAAAAAATGTAAAGCAAAATAACTTTTAAAACATTTTAAAATAATAATGTTGCTAATACAAAAAATGCGATCATCGCAACCGGATCAAACTAACGTAAATGTCACGCACCATGCACATAAATATGCAAATAGCGTATCGACATAATTCGATCCAAACAATATAATTAAAACCAAAATAAAATAGTGATTATATGTATATATAAAGACAATATGAATATAAAAAGAAAAAAATTTTGTTATATATTCAAAAAAAGGATTTGTGAAACGTAATGTATTATGATTACTAAAGTAAACACCTAAGGTACTAATTATATATGGTGATTCTTAATACAATCATGATATATATATTATATATTATAATATGTACTAGTAGTTTAAAGTCCTATTTAAATAAAACAATGTATGTTAGTAACAATTTGAAACAGAGATTCTACGGCAGGAACAGTAGCGGCATGTTAGTAACAGATGAGAAAAAAATTCAATGCGCAAAAAACGAAATTGGAAAATCAATATGTACGCATATGTTAGTCAATGGCAAATACTAGCAGTAATATATTGGAACTATAATATATAGTAGCAGCTTCTTACCCTGAGAGATGTTTTTATGAATAAGATGGAAAAAGTGAAAAAATAATATTTTTTAAAAATAATTTAATTAAAATACGAAAATAATAATTAAATAATAATAAAAAAACTATTTTTGTTATTTTTTTAATGAAAGATAGAAAAATTTAGAGTAAAAAAAAATAAAAAACAAAAAAAGTGACAAAGGTGAGATTCAAACTCTCAACCTCTCACACTCACAACTCCTTACACATGTCCTCTTGCCAATTGTGTCATTTTTACTTTTTAGAAAAAAATGCATGCCATATGATATTTACCTGCAAAAAGTCAAACGACTACACAAATTTGTTAGTAATTGATTAAATGCAATAAAAATGCAATGAAATGCGACGACAAATCTTAGGGCAAAATTTGGGGTATTACAGTAGTTATCAACCTTATTTGAATTATATATGTCGAATACTCTATTTCATTTCTTTTTTACTTTTTTACACTTCTGGTATTTTCTCTCTCTCCAAAGCACAAAAACAACTATTCATCTTCTCACAAGCACACTCAATAAACTCAAGTCACTTTCAACCTCAATCATCAATGGCGTCTAAGAAAATAATAACTCTTCCTAAGGATGATAAGAAACAACCAGTTCGTCATTCTATTCACATAATCATTGGCCCTCAAGGTGTATGAAATCAACAATATGTTCCAGAACCTCCCATTGAGGAAGAAAAAAGGTGAATCTATCAATCTCAGGTACGCATTCCAATTTCAATTTTTGGAAAAATAAATGCTCTTTCTGGTCCTTTACCAGATGTTAACACAGATGTTGTAAAACTTAGAAAGTTCTTCCTAACATATCATAGGTATAAACCCATAGCAAGTAGAAAAAAATATAAATCTGCTACTGAAACCAAAACTCCTGAACCACGTAAGAGAACTAATACCCAAGCAACGTCTTTGACTGAGCCTGAAGAAAACACCATTATCTTAGAATACACGAGTAATGCTCTTAAAGCATTTCACTCTTGCCCCTTATCAAAAGATCCTGAGAACTATCTATCTTGGCTGGCGAAGATAGAAAAGAAGAAAACTGAGTTTTAGAAAGAAATGGAAATTTTCGACATGATTCAGTTGTCAAAATATGGACCTGAATATTGTCAAACTATGTTACTCACTTCCTTGTACTTCTGGGACAACACACGCAACAACTTCCACTTCCTTTGTGGAATGCTAACCCCCGCTCTCTTTGACATAGTTGTCATTACTGGCCTTCGACCTACAAGAGAGTCTTTTGATCTAAACCTGATGACAGAAGACACTATTGACTTCGACGGGAATCAAGCTACTTTCACCAATTACATTTCTGACCATCACAAGATATTGAAGAAGTATCTAACAAAAAATAAATTGCTTTCCTAGCTCTTTGGTTATCTCGCTGCATTTTTTGCTCGAGGTCTTTATAGGTAGTGAAAAAAATTATGGCCATGGCTAACCAACTACATGCTGGTCGAAAACACTGCCTCATCCAGATGATCCTGGGTTGCCTGTACGAATCCTTAGGGGAAAGCGTGGCACTTCTTAAAAATATTCAAAATGGATCAAATTCAAATTTAAAAATCTAGCTGGTCCATTCTAGTTACTTCAACTGTGGCTTAATGCCACCTTTGAACCCTCATTGTCGAATCGCAACACAATTGATGAAGAAAGTGATGAGATAAAGAATAGACGGGTTAAAGGGACTCGCCTTGTCCATGTAACTCCTAGTGATGAAGGCTTAAATCTTCAGAAGACCTATACTGAATATTTAATGATGTATGCTAAGCTCTACAACTTTACTCCTTATATAGCTCCCTTCTCCAAAAGGACTCATGCCCTGAAATGGTTCACTTGAAAGTTCCCTCATATGTCAAAAGACCAAGAAGTATAATATGTAGTCATATGGGACGTCTTCCTCACACCCAAACTAATTGCAACCAGACTGCGACCCTCTAGAAATCAAACAGTACTTATAAGTTACCAACCAAACCTTGTCTCTCAATAATTTAGAATTAGCCATATTTTACCTAAACCCTTTTTCTCAAGGACAAATAAAGTCATCCTTTACAACATGCATCACATAGAATCTAAATGCATTGAAGAAATAACTCGTTACTCTGGAAATACTCAACTGACTCCTATTCCTTTCACACCATCTTATTTTTGTTGCAAAGAATATGACACTTGGTGAAAGTAATATTATCTTATAGAAATGTTCGAGGCTAATGCTTTCAATCAACATTTAACGTCTGTTTTTGCTCTTATATAGCAAAAAACCAAGAAAGGTACTTCAACTCACATCAATGAAATTCAAAGATTCCAAAAATACTTTGAAACTGCCTATCGACCTAATGACCATAGTCGAACCATCTGTGAAGCAGAAGTCGCTTTAAAAGAGAAGTTTATGCAGAAACTCTCAGATTTAAAACTACCTTCATATATTAAACCTGAACAAAACTATGAGGTAGCTTTTAACTTATATACTCCAAGATTCCCTCGACTGCTAACGGCTGATTTTGGCTTGGCTTTTAGCCCTCTGTTTTCTGAATGGTTCGTCTGTGGGGACTTTGTGAAAATACTTCAACAAGAATCTCAAAAACTGGCGAAACGGGTGGTTCCAACTAAGCATACTTTGGACACTTTCAAAGGACATCTTCATATTGGCATAGAGGAAGTTCAAGTACTCATTCCCATACTTGAAGGTGTGGAATAGAAGGATTTATTTTAGTTTATTTTTTTCTAACAGTTTTCTTGACATTTCGTCTATTTGTGGCAACTGCTTTTTACTTATACTTTCCAGTTGTCGAATGAAAGCAACCAGTTAAAGCTCCAACTAAGAAAATTGCTAGCCTAGCCAAGGATGAAGGCGATGACGAAGACACTGTTAAGACAACTACAACAAAGGTATACTTTGTGTTCTTCTTATTCTCGATTAATATATCATCCTCACATGTTGACGTCTACATTATTCTCTAGGCTAATCGAAAACCACCTCCTACTCCCAAAAAACGTAAGGTTAAAGAACCTCAAGTCCAAATAATCAACTCAGATGAAAATCTTTCGCCAGATACTTCTAGAATTCCAAAAAAGAAGAAGGCAAAAGTCTCTGATGCTACCTCCCAACCAGAATCCACTACCATAAAAATAAAAAACAAGTTGTCGACTACTTCCGAGATAATAAATGTTAGTCCTAGTCCTATCACCAAAAGCACCCCTGAGCAAGACGAAAGTGATAATTCTAACCCAAGTGTTGAAGTTCTTATGGTAATAGAACTTCCCTTCGAATTCTTTAACTAATTTCCACTTTGTTTTTATTTTAACTCATCATAATTCAATTTCGTTTGCAGGATGACGCAGGTGGTGTAACACAATCAAGTGTTGAGCACACAATCCCTATGAATACCAACACCTCTTCAAACTAACCCCCTTCTAATAAGGAATCAAACAAGGGTTCGGTTGGCGAAGTAAATGAGTCAGTTGAAGAACAACGAGAAACTCCTACTCCCAAGGGCACCACTCAGCAAAGTTAAACTACTGACTCTAATAATAAAGAAGATGAGGAAGAAGAGACTCCTACAATCAAAATCCAAAACACAATGGATATTAATAACACATAAAGATCATGCCAGATACAGCAGATGATGCTTCGCCACAGGTTTATAATCAAGGCAAATATGAAGATGCAGATGAAGAGGAAGATGACCAACGTGAAGAAGAACAATCCATGTTTGACTATGAAAACAATCCTCTAGGAGTCGAAGAAAAAGAAGAAGAAAAAGAAGAAAAAGAAAAAGAAGAGGCTGAGCATGAGGCTGAACTAGATGAAACAACCAAAACCACTCCACCCCTAAAGATGTTAAGGACTTTAAAGCTCATTCTACTGAAACCACCACCACCCTCTCCCAAGAGAAACTAGCCAACCTGAAGAAAAGTAATCCTACAAAATATTAGAAGGCTATCCTAAGTACAAGAGGTTGTTCAACTGAAAAGTGTTCCAGTTCTTCGACGGTTTCTAGAGATCAATCTGGTAATAAATATACTGACAACCTGCTTCAAAAGATTAAAGAGAAAGTTTTTAAAGTCGATCTCCTCCAACTCTTAGAGACTAATTCTTCTGCTTCCTTTGAAATCAAGGATCTCCTAAAGCAAGTTGACGTCTTAAGCACTCCTCCTGAAGTTGTGGATGATCTTATAGAGCTTTGACTGCTTATTGATCACATAATTTCATATCTGAATCGCCGAAGAGACATTACAAACAAAATTCAAAACAAGATAAGCACCTAAATGGCTAAATGAGAGGCTGCTGCCGAGTCTAACAACAAAGTTTATGCATTGGAGCAAAGTTTTGAACAAAGTCAAGAAGAACTCACAACTTGCTCTAACAACATCGCTGATTGGGAGAAATAGATTAAAGAATTGCAAGCAAAGATTAAGAAGGCAAAAGAGCGTGAATAAGAGATTCAAAAACTTGATCGCCAAGAACTCAACAAAGAAATTTAAGTCGGCGTACACCATGTTAAACGAGCTCAAGCTTTGGGAGAAGATATTGATACTCTTACTTCAAACAAATCCTTAAATGATTGTCGTCTACTTCTTTCAAAATTAAAGTAGGAACACATGAATACCTATCTACCTTTTTGATAATATTGCTTGTTTGCTTGTGATGTAATTCTTTAAAGTTTATTTTGATTTTGGATTTTAGGTTTGTAATGACTTAGCCATTTTGGCATTTAATTTTAATTACCATTTCGGATATAAATTTTGCATATAAATTACTTTGCTAATATCTTAACCTCTTGAAGCATATGCCTATATCTCTTCAAATATTTCCCATTTACTCTTAGGAGTCTTCGATCCTCAGCTAATTCTTCGATTTCATACGCATTATTAGAAAATAATTGCACGACTTGGAACAGACCCTCCCATTTTGAGGACCACTTACCAAAAGTTCTATCTTTCTTATCCATAGGAAAAATCATTTTCAAAACTAAGTCTCTAGTTGAAAATGACTTGACTTTTACTTTCTTGTTGTACGCCGTTTCTACTCTCTTTTTATGCCTCTTCGATAATTCTAAAGCACTTAACTTTTCTTCATCTAAGTCGACCAGTTCACCTAACATCATATTCCAATACTTTTCATATGGGAGTTTACTCTGTCTTTGGATCCTAGTCGACTAAAGGTAAACCTCGACTAGAAATACTACATCATGTCCAAAAGTCAGTCGAAAGGGTGCAACATTTGTAGCCTCTTTAGGGGATGTCCGACAAGCCCCTAAGATTTGGTCTAAGTCTTATGCCAATTTATTAGATTTCTCCTCACATGCTTCTTTATCAGTCCAATAACCACCTTATTTGCTGCCTCAACTTGAGCATTCTTTTGGGCATAATAAGGCATCGATGTCAACAACTTGATCCCTACATCTTTGGAAAAATTCTGGACTTTTCAACCAGTAAACACTGATCCTTGGTTAGTTGTAATTGTCTATGGGATCTCAAACCTATATATTATATGCCTTTAGATAAATTTAATTACTGCATCATGATCAACATTTATCAAGGGGATACCTTCGATCCACTTAGTGAAATATTTAATACCACAAGGATATACTTGTGACTCTTTGAAGATGTTGGTCGAATCTCACCAACTAAGTCCAATGCCTAGCCCCTGAAAGGCCAAGGCTTCACAATGGAGTGCAACTCGCTTGCAGGAACATGTTGTATACCAGCATGCTTTTGACACTTTTGGCATCCTTTGGCGAACTTAATGCAATCTTTCAGCATAGTGGGCCAATACATTCCTTATTGAAACAAGAGCCACTTCATCTTATGGCCTACTTGGTGAGCATCACATGCCCCACTATATACATTCAACAAAGCTAGACAGGCTTCAGCCTCACTAAGACACTTAAGTAATATTCCCTCATGCGTCTTCTTGAAAAGTTCATTCCCCATCAGAGTATAACTCAAAGATCTATACTTGATTTTTCGCTCCATGGACGCAATTTTATTTTTCAAATAGTCTGCAATAGGTTTCCTCTAATATGAGTCTGTCAAGCTGTCGATTGCTAAGATTTTGAAATTCTCATCATCTGTATAACCCAGCTTTATTGATTCTAAATCCGTTGGAGACAACCTTGTTGCCATTAATTTTCCTCGAACCTCGATCATGTATTCTAACTTTTCTTTCGAAACCTTGTAGCCATAAGAAATCTGAGCCAAGTCATTGGCCTCCTGATTCTTCCGTCGAGGGATATCCTTGATACTCACCATGTTTAACCATCGTAATAGTCTATTGGCTATTACAAAGTATATTATCAAATTCTTCTTAACACATTTATACTCTCTCGTTATCTGTTTCACAACCAATTTGGAGTCGCCAACGATTTCGACTCTAGTTGCCCCCAATTCAAACTAAATTCCAAGACCAGCTATTAAAGCCTCATATTCAGCCTCGTTCAAACAAGGCCCTTCAATTCTATATTTGAATCTCATTATAATTTTATCAGGAGAGACAATCAATATCCCAACTCCTGTTCCATCTTTATGACTCGAACCATCGAAATATAATTTCCAAGATTCAAGCTCGAGATAATTTTATGGACTTTTGACTACAGAGTGGTCGACTATAAAGTCTGCAACCACTTGTCCCTTCATGACCTTTAAAGGAATATAAGTTAATGAGTACTTTGTTAAAGCGAGTTCCCATTTTCCAATTCGACTATGAAGAATTGGCTTAGAAAGCATATGTTTAATAACATCATAATGGGAAGAAACATAAACATCAACTAGTTTTATATAATACTTCAATTTTGTACATGAGAAATACAAATAAAGACCTAACTTTTCAATCATGTTATACCTAGTTTGAAGCCATTTTCATCTTCTTAAGCCAACATGTTCCCTATTGTTACATTCGACGCAAAAATATACAATTTCATACTTCTAATCCTACAAGGTGGCGATACAATTGGAGGGCAGACAAGATACTCTTTGATTTTGTTAAAAGCTTCTTGTTTTGCTTGCCCCCATTCGAAATCTCCATTCTCTAGTCTAAGTATAGGAGATAAGGCTTGAGTCTTGCCGCTTAAATTTGAAATGAATCTTCTTAAGAAGTTAATCTTCCCTAGCATCGACTGCAGTTTCTTCTTCGTCGATGGCGCCTTCGCCTTCAAAATAGCCTTTGTCTTATTCTGGTTTATTTTAACTCCCTTCTTATGAACTACAAAACCAAATAAATCTCCAACATGTACATAAAACATACACTTTAGTGGATTAATCTTCAGACCATGCTTCCTCATTATTTCGAATGCTTGTCGAAGATGATCTATGTGACCGGATCCTGAAACAGACTTAACAACAATATCGTCAATATAAATATGCATAAAAAATTCTATAAAATTATGAAAGATCGAACTCATTTCCCTTTGGTAAGCTATCCCAACACTTTCAAAGCCAAAAGACATCACCACCCATTCATAGGTGCCTAAGGCTCTAGGGAATCAAAATGCCGTTTTGGGCACATCTTCGTTAGCAATGAAGACCTGATTATAACCAGAGTATTCATTTAGGATTCTAAGATACTTGTGGCCTGCAGTAGAGTCGACAAGCATCTCTACCACAGTCATTAGATACTCATCCTTTAGGGTTGCAACATTCAGATCCATGAAGTTGATGCAAACCATCAAAGTCCCATTCTTTTTAATAACAAGGACTATATTAGCAATCCACTCAACATATCTAGTTATACGAATAAACCTACATTTGAGAAGTCTTTCAACCTCTTGCTTGATCTTTGAAAAAATCTCTGGTGCAAATCTCCTTAGATTTTGCTTGATTGGTTTCCTTCCAAGTTTGATGGGCAACTTTAGTTCGACCAACTCCCTACTTAATCCTGGCATTTCATCATAATCTCAAACAAAGTAGTCCTTATACTCCTTCAAAAGCTGGATCACTTCGACCTTGAGTTCTGGGCCAAGGTTAACACTTATGTACATTCGCCTTTTTTCTGTACCTTCTCCTAAGTTAACTTCTTCCAAAGGATCCTGCGCTAGCATCTTTATATTGGGTGTCAGTCGGTCCCTTTCGAATCCCAAAGGCTCTTCGTCATAAATTACTTTGAGCCTCTGGCCTTGCACTTCCTATTTATCCCTATCAGGTGGCTCTGGTTTAAAGTATATGCCAAACCTCTTAAGGTGCTCACCATTTTCTTTGGCTTCGATAAACATGTATTTAACTTCGGCCTCTAAGGCCGCTTTTAATCTATTTTTGGCTACGTAAGCCGAAATCCTTTCCATAGTCTTGGATTCAGACATATCCATAAAATTTATCTCCCCAGCCAGTTGGCTGGATGTATGATGTTCCTTCAAACTTAAGGTCCTCACCTATCACCTCTCTATCCCACTGGAACCCATAAGTTGGGTGTAAGTGAAAGGAATAATATGTTGTACCCGTTGGATCGAATGCAAAATCTGTAGGTCGACAAGGGGCAATATTTGCCAAGTTCCTGTCAAAATTTCTTTTATCCATATGATTTACTTCAGCTAAGAAATAACTTTGATTTGCCTTGATATTCTCCACTATAACGTCATTTCTCCATATGGTAATCCTCTGATGCATTAAGGATGGTACCGCTCCAATACCATGGATTCACTAACGACCCAACAACTAACGACCCAACAACAAATTATAGTTAGCTTTCAACTTGACAGCCATAAACATTGTCGGTCTAGTAATTGTTCCAATAGTAAACTCCAACTGAATCACACCCAAAGTGCATCCAGTTTTCCCTTCATAGTTTGATAAGACCATATTGTGGGACTTAAGGCCCGTATCAAACTTTCTTACTTTTTACATCATAAAGTACGACATCAGATTAATTATCACTCCACCATCCACAAGAATCTTACTAACTACCACATTCTCAACCTTTCCTCTAATAAAAAGAGGCTTAAGGTGACTCCTCATAGCTTTATCTAGCCTCTCAAAGAAGGCATTTTGATATTCAACACAACCATTATTCATAACATAATAACAATCCGTCCTATGTTTGGCCATTTCGATTTCCATCACATCTCCAGGTTCTTCGACCTCAGTAATCTGGTCGTACTCTACGGGTAACACATAAACCACGTTGCAAGTTATGTCCAACGAAGATTCTAATATGTATCTTCAAAATTGTCAATTAACATGTCCACATCATTCGCTATATCCCTCAATTTTGCTCTTGAGATCTTCCAATTGATTGGGGAACAACTTCCTTCCCACATTTTTCTTTTCTTCGACTCCATTTTTCTCTGAAGGCTGATTGGTACTTGATTCAGCCATTGCATTTTCATTGGTCTTCCTCTCAGCTTTCCTCCTCCTTTGTTGTTTTTGCCATTGCGACCTCGACATAGGATTCTTTCCTTTGTAGTTTTAATATTTGTAGTCTTGTTGCTTCAATACCTGAAACTCCTTCCTATACCCCATCGAAGAACATCTACCTACCTCAAAGCTTTGCCATTATTCCTGGCCTATTTCCCTTTTTTCAGCAGGCCTCACCCATTTCCTTTTGGGTGATCAACAATTGGCTTAAAGGTAGCAGGTCTATTTGGTTGAATACTTGGGCCTCCATGCTCCATCCTTCTATGAACCCCCATATTATCAAAGGTAAAACGACTGCGAGTATCTCTCCAATTTCCTCTTCGACTGGCTTTTTGAACTCTTTTGAGGTTTTTAGTAGGTTTCTCGTCAAACACCGAATTGCACCTGGGTCACAACATAACCTCATATTTCTTTCTCTGGCAGCGGTGGACGAATTCCACAAAGGTTTCATCAACCTTAGTGTAGGCCACCGCTATTTGTTGCTCACTTCGACGAACACTCATTCGTCAGCTTGCCTTTCACCACTTACTTCGACCATGTAGACTTCTAGGTTGGCACCATCATTGACCTTCAACTCTTCCAACTTAACCTTAAGTACTTTAGTGGCCTCATTCATATCCTTAACTTTAAGGCCCTCAACATCCTCATTCATGTCTTTAATCTTAAGGCCCTCAATGACCTCAATGTTATATTCAATCTTAAGGCCTTTAGTATCATTAGTCTCGTCCTCGACCTTAAGGCCTCCAGTAGCCTTACTCACGTCTTCGACCATAAGGCCTTCAATAGCCTTATTCTCATCTATCTCTTTCTTGAAATCATCAGTAGTTCCAATCCTCTTATTGACTTCGTTGTAACTTTCAGATGCCTCGACCATGTTAATGATATTTGGTTCAGTATAATGGGCATCCCCCACCTAAAAGGGATCTGAGTCAATCTTTATTTGAGACTTCATCTTGTCTTCGAGTTTCAGCCTTCCATCCTTGATAGCATTTTGCACCAAATCCATTAAAAGGAAACATTGTGAGGTCTTATGGCCTAAAAAGGTATGATATTTACAAAAGTCATGTTTCTTTCGTTGCTCTAATGGAGGCATTTTAGTGCTAGGAGGCACTATCATTTGGCCATCTTTAACTAACAAGTCGAAGATCTCGTCACATTTAGTGACATTGAACGTATATGTTCTCCTAGGGAACTTATCATTCTTCTCTTGTTCGACGAGGTTTTTGATGCAACCGTTGAATATTTTAGAGCGGAAATGGGATAACATTTCCATGGATTTGGTGACAGGTCTGCCGAAGACTTCGAAGGGATGCGATTCAATTTGGGTGATTGTTGATAGGTTGACCAAATCGGCTCATTTCATACCGATGAGGATCAATTATTCTTTGCATAAGCTAGCCGAATTGTATATTGATGAGATTGTGAAACTGTATGGTATTACTTCAAGTATTGTGTCTGATAGAGATCAGAGATTCACATTGAGGTTTTGGGAGAGTTTACTGACATCTTTGGGTACTAAGCTGAGGTTGAGCTCTGCTTATCATCCACAGATAGATGGTCAAACAGAGAGGATCATCCAGTCGTTGGAATATTTGACGATGGCTTGTGTGCTAGAATAAGGAGGTGCTTGGGATAACTACTTGTCGTTAATTGAGTTTACCTACAACAACATTTATCATTCTAGTATTGGAATTCCACCATATGAGGCATTATATTGTATGAGGTGTAAGACTCATTTGTATTGGTATGAGTCAGGCGAGAGTGTTGTGCTCAGACCTGAGAATGTTCACTAGACGGCTGAAAAGATAAAGATGATCCAAGAAAAGATGAAAGCGTCGGAGAGTCGTCAGAAAAGTTACCATGATAAGAGGAGGAAATCACTTGAGTTTCAGGAGGGAGACCACATGTTTTTTATAGTTACGCTAGTAACTGGTGTTGGTCGAGCTTTGAAGTCTCAGAAGCTCACACCGTGTTTTATTGGTCTGTACCAGATTTTACAGAGGATAGGTGAGGTGGCCTATCAGATTGCTTTGTCGCCGCCACTCGCTAATCTTCATGATGTGTTTCATGTGTCTCAGTTGAGAAGATACATTCCGGATCTGTCTCATGTGATCCAAGTGGATGACATGCAGGTGAGAGATAACCTGACTGTGGAGGCATCACCCATGTGGATAGCCGATTGAGAAGTGAAGAGATTGCCTTGGTAAAGGTAGTTTGGGGAAGACTGTCTGATGGGAGCATGACTTGAGAATGTGAGGACTAGATGAGAGATTTATATCCGACTCTATTTTCCTCAGGTAATTTTCGGGGACGAAAATTTCTTAAGTGAGGGAGAGTTGTAACACCCCATTTACTAGAAATTAATTTATTTGATTTAATTGTAATTTTTTTGGTGTTTATTTAATTATTCATTATGGTTAAGTAGATAAGTTGAGAAGTGAAAGTGTGTGATCACGTGGTGAGGAGTAGGGAGTAATTAGAGATTGTAGAATAATTGAGAATCATTTTATTAATTAAAAATAATTATTCAATTTTATTAATTAAATTAAATAAAAAATTAAATGTGTAGAGATTTGAGAGATTTTATAAAGGGAACTAGAGAATAGGGAAGTCAATTTTACAACATACATGAAACATAAAGCAAAAGGTGAAAGAGGTTAGGGCAAAAAGTATCCATCCATTAGAGCTTGAAGATATTGACTGCTAGGAATAACAAGGTAAGGGTGAGGTTCTAATTATCTAAGGGATTACATGATGAATGATGGGTAGATCATAACATGTAGGGTTTATATTTTCTTCTTTATCCATGTTCTTGATGAATGAATGATTGTGTAAATTATGAAATTATGATTGAATTACATGTTATGTGTTGATGTTGTTGTTGTAATTGTTGTTATAATGACACATTAATGCAAATGTTATTGTTGAAATCATATGATTGATAATCCGTATGATGTTGTAGAAGTTGTGGTTGCGTGTAATCGCGAGTCAGAGTCAGAACAAGTTATGAGTGAGTTTGAATGATAAAGAATTGGTGTTTGGGAATTTTGAAAATTGTTTTTTCGTGTTAAAAACATTTTCAACGATTTGGGGGGAAAATGGGGTTTTGGGATGATAAAAAAATGATTTTCGTGTAAAAATATAGTAGAAAAGTGTTTATGTAGCAGATGTAACCAATTACCCTAAATATAGTAATCTTAAAAACATGAAAATTAGATTTTTTTTTTTTTGTGTGTGTGAGGGGTGGGGGGTGGGGGGGGGGGGGGGGGGGGGGTGTAACCGGTTACCGGTTTTGTGGTAACCGATTACACTGGGAGGAAAAATAAATAAAGAACTTCAAAATTTCATAACTTTAGTTCCAGATGTTCGATTGACGCGCCGTTTGAAGCCGTAGAAAGCTGAGACAACGTACTTTCATTTAAAAATAGTTTCATTTTTAATAGAAATAATTTAAATGATATGTAATAGTGTTGTAAGGTGTTTAATTTTAGGTTGCGTTATGATGTCTTGTTGTAAATAATGAAACTTGAGTGTTGTTGCAATGATGTTGCTGTGATGTTAATGATGGTACTGTGACTATGTTTTAATGATATGCATGTTCACACACACACACACACATACACACATATAAATGTTATGTTATTGATGATGATTATGTTGTTGATGATACACTTGACTAGTTGGGGTCGAGCATATGTGTGTCATTGTTATTGCATGTCAGAGAGTCTATGCATCCATGTTGTAGAATTGTTGTTCTGAGTTATGTTGTGACCTCGTTTCCTATGGTATGGTTCAAGTGCGAGTAGCTAAATCCTTCGTCCGGGGGTTTAATGAAGCATTACTTATGGTTATGGTAGCGATTTGGTGTACTCCAGTTCTAAGAGGGAATCGATCCTATGATGGGGGTCATGTAGTGAAATGAAACTAAGTGTTCGTGTTATGGTATCACATGCGTCGTGTCGGTGTTGTTGCATTAACATCCCATGTGGCATTGCATGAATTTTGTTGATGAATTATGATGTGATAATACTACTCGTGACATGTTATGTGATTCATGTGGGAATTTGGTGACGAATATGATGTGATATATATATATATATATATATATATATATATATATATATATATATATATATATATATATATATATATATATATATATATATATATATATATATATATATATATATATATATATATATATATATAATGAATGAAGGTGTGATTAGATGTTGTAATGATGATGTCAATTGTAGACTATATTTGTTGAAGTTTACTTTTCTCTTATGTCTTTTGTAATTTGTTATGATTACTCACCACTTTTGTTTGAATGTTGTCTCCACGTGGCTAATGTGCAGATATCCCGGAGTAGCTTGCTCAAGTAAGGATGATAGCTCATTAGAGAATTTTAGCAGCTACCGTTAATTTAGAAGTTTCTTGCTCTGATATGTAACATCATATTGAGAATGCTTGGTTGAATGTTTTTTGTTATATCTATGTTGGAACCTTTGCAAGGATTATTGATTATTGAACTATTTGGACTTCAATTCTATTATGAGACTAGATGTCATGAAATTGAAAGTTGAGAACATTTATTTAATGACGATTTATACTGTGGTGTTTTTAATATAATGGTAAGTTGCATAATTATAATGAATGTGCATGTTTATAAAAAGTTAATATTATTTTTATAATCCGTGTTACGGAGCAAGATTAATTTGTGTTTTTATGACGTATGAAGCCCTTGTGTGGTGATTCCAATTAAAGTATTCGTGAATTCTATGTGGGATTTAGAAGGGTGCTACAATGTTCATTGTCTTTTATTGTTGTTTCTTTTTATTCTTCTAAACTATTTGTTGCTCTAATAATTAGTATCAAATGACGATTAGTTTTTGTGCGAAACTTGAAGTAATAGGGTTCGACGAGACATGTAATTTCAGATTATAGAAAATGAGGATTGATGATCTGTTGGCTCAAAAATGTTTACAGAAAACACTGCGTGAGATGAAATTGAATGCCATGGAGAATACCGATTGAGTAGTGATGAAGGATAACTCCACGTGATTGATTCATTTATATGTTTCGTATGAGGTGATGTATCATATCCTAAACCAAATGATACCAGAAGAGGTTTGAGACATATTAGAGATTCAATTTATGTCAAAGACGTTGATGAACAAGTTGGTCGTAGAGCAATGACTATACAGCCGAAAGATGTAGGAAAGATCTGATTTGAACCAACATGTCAATGTCTTCAATAATATAATCAACGATCTTGTGAGGCTTGAGGTGAAGATTGATGAAAAAGATAAGAAAATTATCTTGTTGTGTTCGTTATCAGATTCTTATGACTACTTGATGACTACTCTTACATACGGGAAAGACACTGTCAATCTTGATGTAATTACTGCCACACTTTTGTCTCATTCTCAAATGAGACAAAATGTAGAGGAAGGAACTCAAGACAATGGCCTGTATGTGAAAAAAGGTCAAGATCGTGGGCAAAATAAGTGTAATGGATATTTTGTAAAAAATGGGTCTAAATTCAAGAATCGAAAAATAACTGAGTGTTATAGTTACAAATAGCTAGATTAGGCATTGGAAGAGGGTTTGTCCAAACCAAAAGCAAGGCTCATCCAGTTCTACAAATGTGGTTTAAACTGTTGGTTATGGAGATGGAAGATATATTGTGTGTTTCATCAAGCAAGTGGACATATGCGTGGAATTTTTACTTTGGTTGTTTTTACCACATGATGGCGCACCAGGAATGATTCACTACATTCAGTTTAGGTAATTTTACATTCATTTATCTGGGTGATGATAAAGCGTGTACTATCACTGAAATGAGACGAATTAAAATTTCTATGGACAATGGTGGTATGCAAACATTGAACGATGTCAAATATATTCTAGAATCTAGGAAGAACTTGATTTCCCTAGGTACTTTATAAGCAAATGGTTTCTCTTACAGGTTTGATGAAGATAAAGACATTATGATGGTTAACAATGATGTATTTATTGTGATGGGAGAAAGGAGGACGACATGTAACTTCTACAAACTATTAAAGAACATGATAGGGTTAATTATGACTTGGTTAGTTTGTTAGAATAAATATCCTACTTTATAGGGCTGTTAGCACAGCACTTGGATACATTTTGATTTAGTCTTTATTAGTTTCTATTTTCTAGATAAGTTTTAGGATAGTCAGTTTGTGTAATCAGCTATATATTAGCTTTTCTATTATTCAATAAATTAAGTCAGTTATCAGAGTTTCCTAACAATCTGGTATCTAGAGCTTCATATCGAGAAAAAAAAGGAGAGAGAGTTCGTAAGCAATGGCTGAAGGAAATAATGTTTTTTCTCAACCCTCTATTCCGAAATACGATGGTGATTATGACCACTGGAGCATGGTCATGAAGAATCTACTCCGATCCAAGGAGTACTGGAGTGTTGTGGAATCTGTCTATTCACAACCAGGTGCTGATGAAGTGTTAACAACATCACAAAAGAAGACACTGGAGGAAGCGCAACTCAAAGATCTAAAGGCGAAGAATTACTTGTTTCAACCTCTTGACAAGTCAATTCTTAAAACAATCACTCAGAAGGAGACATCCAAGCAACTTTGGGATTCCATGAAGATGAAATGTCAAGGGAATGCTCGAGTTCAAAGGGCTCAACTCAACTGTCTTCGCAAAGAGTTTGAGGTCTTAGCTATGAAACAAGGTGAATCAATCAGTGTTTATTTTAGCCGAGTGATGATGATCGCAAATGATATGAGAAATTATGGAGAGGATATGGATGATATAAAGATTGTAGAGAAGATCTTGAGAACCCTCACTGAAAATTGGAACTATATAGTTTGTTCCATAGAAGAGTCAAAGGACATTGATGAACTCTCTGTTGATGCCTTGCAGAGTTCTCTTCTTGTCCATGAGCAAAAGTTTAAGAAAGATGGAGACGAAGAACATGCTCTCAAGGTGTCCTATGATGAAAGAAATGGTGGAAGAGGACGAGGAAGAAGCACTTTCAAAGGAGGAAGAGGCAGAGGCAGGGGTCGGCAAAGTTACAACAGGGCGACCGTTGAATGCTACACATGCCATCAGCTAGGACACTATCAGTACGAGTGTCCAAATTTAGGGAAGCAAGCAAACTATGCTGAGCTTGAAGAATCAGAAGAGATGCTGCTTATGGCATATGTTGAATCTTCTAGAATTAATCAACAAGATGTGTGGTTTCTGGACACCGGATGCAACAACCATATGTGCGGTGATTCTTCACTATTCATGGATATGGAGAATGGATTCAAAAGAAATGTCAGATTGGGCAACCATACAACAATGAGTGTTGTTGGAAAAGGAAGTGTGAGGTTAGTTTTGGAAGGAGTTTATCACACTGTCAAAGACGTGTTCTACATGCCAGACTTAAAGAACAATCTTCTTAGCATTGGACAACTACAAGAGAAAGGTCTTGCTGTTGTGATAAAGGACAATCAATGTCGGATCTACCATCCTACAAAGGGTCTTGTCATTACCAGCAAAATGACAGCCAACAGGATGTTTGTGTTGCTCACTAATACACCTTGTTGCAAGCAGGAAATAAGTGAAGAGTGCTTTCAAGATGATGTCCAAGATCTAGCTCAACTTTGGCACCGTAGATATGGTCATCTAAGCTATACAGGCTTGAAAACTCTGAAAAACAAGGAAATGGTGAAAGGGCTGCCACATTTTGCTGAAACCAATGTTGTGTGCACTGGCTGTTTAAAAGGGAAGCAACATCGAGAAACTATTCCAAAGAAGGCGATATGGAGAGCTTCAGAAAAACTAGAGCTGATTCATTCTGACATTTGTGGTCTAATATCTCCTACTTCCAACGGACAAAAAAGGTATCTCATTTGTTTCATTGATGATTTTAGTAGAAAAGCTTGGGTGTATTTTCTTACATATAAGTCCGATGCGTTTAGTGTCTTTAAGCAATTCAGAACCTGTGTAGAGAAAGCATTTGGTTTGTCCATTAAATGCTTAAGAACAGATCGTGGAGGTGAATTTACATCAAATGAGTTCAAAGAATATTGTAGAGAGAATGGCATTAAGAGGCAGTTAACCACAGTTTACACACCTCAGCAAAATGGTGTTGCAGAACGAAGAAACAGAACTGTAATGAATATGGTGAGATGTTTGCTGGCTGAGAAAGATGTGCCGAGAAATTTCTGGCCAGAAGCTGTGAATTGGGCCTTCTATGTTCTAAATAGATGTCCAACATCATCACTCAAGGACATGACCCCTGAAGAAGCTTGGAGTGGGGGTGAAACCTTCAGTTGAACACTTCAAAGTGTTTGGTTCTGTAGCTCATGCTCACGTCCCTGATGCTAGACGAACTAAACTGGATGATAAAAGTCGCAGTTATGTTCTGTTTGGGGTGAGTGCAGAATCCAAGGGATATAAACTCTATGATCCTTTGAACAAGAAAGTCATAATCAGTAGGGATGTTGTCTTTGAGGAAGAAAAGAAGTGGAATTGGGATGAAAGTTACCAAGATTTTATTAGACTTGATCTAGAGGTGGGAGAAGAAAATGATGAAAACATCCAACAAAATCATGACACACAAAGCAACGAAGAAGAAGAAAAGGAGATGACAAGTGATGCAATTGAGGCTGTTGTACCTAGTGCCAATCCTACAACTTCTAATGCAAGAGAAATCAGAGTTAGAAGAGCACCAATATGGATGAATGATTATGTTATTGGTGAAGAAGAAGAAGATGGTCAAGTACATTTTGCTTTCTTTGCTAGCTCTGATCCAATCAGTTTCGAAGAGGCAGTGCAAAGTGAAAAATGGAGACAAGCAATGGATTATGAAATAAGTACAATCGAGAAGAACGGGACATGGCAGCTAACTGATTTGCCAAGAGGTGCTAAAACCATAGGAGTCAAATGGGTATACAAGACCAAATTGAATCAGCTGGGAGAAATTGAAAAATATAAAGCTCGCTTAGTGGCGAAAGGATATGCTCAGCAACAAGGGGTTGATTATGATGAAGGTATGCTCCTGTAGCTCGTATGGACACTATACGTATGATAATTGCTCTTGCAGCTCAAAGAAGTTGGATTATTTATCAACTTGATGTGAAATCTGCCTTTTTCCAAGGAGAATTATCGGAAGAGGTCTATGTTGAACAACCTAAGGGTTATGAGTTGAAGGATGAAGAAAGGAAGGTCTACAAGCTTAACAAAGCTTTATATGGACTCAAGCAAGCACCGCGAGCATGGTTCAGTCGAATAGAGTCATACTTCAAGCAGGTGGGATTCGAGAAGGATGCAAGTGAACAAACATTATTTACTAAAGTGAATAAACAAGGTAACTTCTTAATTGTTAGCCTATATGTTGATGATTTGATCTATACTGGTAATGATAGTGCTATGATGAGAGAGTTCAAACAGTCCATGATGAAGGAGTTTGACATGTCTGACTTGGAAAGGATGAAATACTTTCTTGGTATAGAAGTATTACAGTTTGATGAAGAGATATTTATCAGCCAAAAGAAGTATGTGAAAGATATGTTGAAGAAATTTGGAATGGAAGCAAGCAATTCTGTGCAGAATCCAATGGTTCCAGGTTTCAAAATTCACAAAGATGAAGATGGTGTGAAAATGAATAGTTCAGTCTACAAGCAGCTGGTTGGAAGCATGATGTATTTGACAACTACAAGACCTGATGTGATGTATTCAGTTAGCCTCATTAGTAGATACATGTCAAATCCAACTGAGCTTCATCTTATGGCAGCCAAAAGGATATTAAGGTATTTACAAGGAACCACTAGCTATGGGATTCTCTATAGGAAGACAGGAAATACAGAGCTGATCGGATTCAGCGACAGTGATTATGCTGGAAGTATGGAGGACAGAAAAAGTACATCCGGGTATGCATTTATTCTGAGCAATGCAGCTGTAGCATGATCTTCAAGGAAACAACCTATTGTCGCACTGAGCACCACAGAAGCAGAATTTGTAGCTGTTGCAGCTTGCACATGTCAAATGATATGGATGAAAAGAGTGTTGAAGAAGCTTGGCTATAATGGCAGTAGCAGTCCCGTTATATTTTGCGACAATAGTTCAACAATTAAGCTATCCAAAAACCCTGTGATGCACGGAAAGAGTAAACACATTGATGTAAGGTTCCACTTCCTGCGTGATATGGTGAATGAAGGAGCTGTACAACTGAAGTTTTGTGGCACTGAACAACAGATAGCAGACATTTTCACTAAGCCTCTCAAGTTGAAGACATTTCAGCATCTTAGGAAGAAACTTGGAGTATGTGATGCACCTAAGTTAAACTAGTATACTGTCTAGTTTAAGGGAGGAAATGATAGGGTTAATTATGACTTGGTTAGTTTGTTAGAATAAATATCCTACTTTATAGGGCTGTTAGCACAACACTTGGATACATTTTGATTTAGTCTTTATTAGTTTCTATTTTCTAGCTAAGTTTTAGGATAGTCAGTTTGTGTAATAAGCTATATATTAGCTTTTCTATTATTCAATAAATTAAGTCAGTTATCAGAGTTTCCTAACAGAACACTCTTATAAGTTAGGTTGCATCAATTGTGTTTGATAATGATGCAATCAAATCCGAATGAATGAGATAATAAAATTTCATAAAAGAAATTTATTAAAGGGTGTTCGTAATTGTAAAATGGATTTATAGAAACATTGTGTATTTGAAAAACAATATCATGTTTACTTCAATTAAAATAAAATCAAATAGAGAAAATTTTAGATGATGTGCATTCTCACGTATATAATTTAAATTTAAATAAAAAAAAAACTTTATCATATATAAAAAAAAAAGCAAATAGTGGAACCTGTCTTTAATATATGTAAATTTATTTCTTCTCCCACTTTCTTCATTTTAATCAGATTTATCTCTCACTCTCGTCTTCAACACTAGATTTTTCTTCCAAATTTTCGGTAATGTAGCAACCCTTTTGAATCCTCTACAAGAATTTACAATCAAAATTCCTATTTCGTCGATCCTGCTCATAAAGTTTCAACTTTTTCTTTCGGATACTAAATAACAATGAATAGTTTCACCGCCGAAGATCTGTCCACAATCGGAGGTATCGCAACCGTATCGATTCTCCATTCGTTCATTCCAACACACTGGCTTCCGTTTTCCATCGTGGGTCGTGCTCAGAAATGGACCCTTTCTAGAACCCTCCTTGTTAGTATGTGCTTCTTTTTTCCTTCTATCTCAGATCTCTTGTTTGATTATTTGTTTTCTTGGTTCTTAATTAGTTTTACGATGCAACTTTAATTTCTCTGCTTTTTGCTTTGTTTTGTTTTTGATTAGTTGAAAGGAATGTTATTATAATTGAAAATTCTTGAAGTTTTTGGTTTATGGATGTTGATTTTTTAAGGATGTGAGATCGAAGAGAGTAGAGGGGAATTAGTTCTATGCGTAAGATTTGGGTCTGTTTGGTTAAACAACTTGATTAATGCTTATAACTAAAGCATTTATCTGAATAAGTGCTTATGTAGAAGCTATTTTCATGAAAAAGGTTACAGTAAGTTATATGCTGATTTCATAAGCTATCCTGAAGAGCTTTTGAGAATAAGCTGCAAACAGTTTATAGACATGCCGTAGGTTGTTTCTATAAGTTCTGTCATAAAAATTGTTGAGATAAACTGTTGTTTTTAAACTGGAAAAACATTTGAGATAACATGGAACCATTTATTGTGTTTTGGCACATTACTGACATAAAACATTTGTCACTCTTGGTTACATTTATAAGGCGGGCTACAACATATGGTCCAGATTTGTTGCGGTTAAACGGTAGCTAAATAGAGTCTCATAAAATATTTGTTATTGTTAAACTGTAGATAAATAGGACCTCTGATAATTTTATCATGATTGAATCGTGGCTAACCTACATAAGGCCTCAAAAAACTTAGACGGCCCTAGTTATATTGTTGAATGAGTACGAATTTTCTGGATAGATACAACTTTGGAAGATTATGTATGTTTGGAATTTTGTCGAAAATCTTTAAACGTATATTTGAACCCAAAGTATCTATAGAGTTTCTCTAAAATAACATTTGCAATATGAGTCCAAACATATACTTATGTCAATAGTTTTTGTATTAGAGTTTTTATCACTTCCTTAGTTCCTTTTCAGTTGTTGCTTTTGTCTAAAACTTTTGTTCTTATTTATTTGTCATTTTTAAAGTTTCAATGCAACATTGATTATTTTTTTTGTTAATAATATCCTTAAATGTTACTTATTGCAGAGAGAGAAGTTGGATATTTAATGGTTATGGGTATTATTCCTATAAGATAAAGACAAATAAATCTATCAAAAACAAAATTTGTTAGTTTCCTTGACATATGTAACTGGTGCAAGTACGAGTAGTTACATATAAATTGAAATGGCTACCGTTTACTTTTTTAATAACATAGAGGCAACCAGTTACATCAATGTTGCCTCAATATTTCAATCTTCAAAGATATCTTCAGAAGATTCTTCATGACGTATCTCCGCAATTTTCTTTTCATGCAGCTGCATTTGGAGCAATTTTGCATGTAATATCCACTTCACTGCTTGGTATAACAGCAATTACCATGGCAAACACCATTGCCGGCGAAGAAACAGTGCATAAGCTTGCTTCACTTTTGCTCGTATTTCTCGGTGGTATGTATATTGTGCTGTTTCTTATGGGGAAAGGCGGCCATAGTCATTCTCACAACCAACCCATGGAGAAAATGGCAGTAGCTGGCCTTATTCTTGTTCCTGCACTATCTCCTTGTGCTACAACACTTCCGGTATTTCTTGCTGTTGGAAATTCATCCTCCATGATGGTGCTTGCCATCATAGTTCTTCTATTCAGGTATAAGTCAACTGTGTTACACATTCAGAATATTTTAGATCCTGTTTTTCAGTGCTTCGATTGGCAACACTGAAATTAAGACCCTTTAGAATTGCATCATGTCAAGATCATGGTTTTAAATTACGGTTGTGGATGGAGTTGCGACTGCTGTCATTGCAACACATTGTAGCTGCTGTGGCATGAAATAGTTTTAAGTTTTCACAAACTATATAAACTGGTATTACTGTGCCACTACACTATTTATCCATCTTAGCATTAGCATAGTCTAAGTGTACACGCACTCAGTAATAATGATTGAGAGGTGCTTAAAATACATAGTTTAGAGACGGTTAAAAGTAAGATTTTTCATTATATATGAAGAATATTGAGATATAGGGTTCCAAAATTCTAACTTTTTTGAGATAAGTTTGAAAGAAATGGCCGAAATTTTCTGATACCCGCACACGTGATTTAAGATCACATCATAATTGCGGTGCAGCAGTGCTGTTGCAGAGGCTATCACATCAGAATCATAAAATGTGTCTTGACCATTAGGACAGGAATACACAATTCAACTAGCCTAGAAGAAAAGAGATGAATTGCAGTCCAACTATTTTTGCTGAATTTGATGCCTGAAATTCTTTCTTTTACTCTCTTGATCCTAGTTTGGTTTTAGAGGTCTGTTTGGATAGCCTTTTCTCAACTTATCTACTGGTATAATCACTGCGGGACTGTTTGGAAGAGCTTATGTAACCAATTTAAGACACGTCCATCCGTTGTTTCCGGTTTATTTCTCTAAGCACTCCGAAATAGCTTAAAAAAAATACTAATATTTATATGAAAATCACTTGACTAGATTTTATCTATTGTTATAGAAATAGTTGATACATAATCACTTAACAGATAATCGGTTATTCATCTAAACAGTTCCTATCTGTCAAATAAGTATATATGGATGTTTTTGTTTGAGGATTTGCTACTGTTTACTAAGCTTTAACACATTGCATTTACAGCACAATCTCTGTGATGACTTCACTAGTAGCATTATCATTTTATGGAGCCAGTCAGCTGAAGTTTCATTGGGTGGAGCGGTACGACAAACTTCTTGTTGGTTCAGTACTGTGTTTAGTTGGATTGTTGACCCTATTTTTTCATGATCATGATCATGATCATCATATTCATGGAGAAGTAGCTTCAGCTGGAGAGCACTTGCATAGAAAGATGTTTTCCTTATGAGAGAGTATATAATAATTTGACACTTTTGAGGATTGTCACTGTATTGTTTCGATTTTGTATGATACAAAAGTGTTGTTATCTAGAGACATGATCATTTTAAAGTTGTAGTAAACTAAGTTTACCATGTGAAGATAATGATGTTTTCCAGAAGTAATTGATTATACTGAGTTCATGTAGTTACTAATCAAAATGAATTGAATTTCAAATTGGATTCATCTACAAAATAGATAAACAGTATTTGTTGAGTATAACAAGTGTGTAGTATGGAAGTCCCATATTGGTTAGAAATGTGGAAATTTGACTATTTATAAGTAGGAGAATACACCTATTATCTTAAGATTTTGGATGAATATGAAGTGTGTTTTGTCACAAATGTTTTTTTATATGTCCTCAACTTTGACTTAAAATTTTTTAAGACTTAACAACTTTTATATAGATTAAATGATTCATAAACTAATTTATATTTATAAGCAATTTACTTAATCACTCTTTTGTATCTAATTAATTATTTAAAACCAATTAAATTGTTAATAAACTAAAGTTTGTATTATAAGAATTTTTTTGGACACAACATATTATAAGCAACTTAATTAACGAGGATTAAGTTAAAAATCAATTTTAACAGTTTAAACTATAGTTTATTAAAAAAAATACAAATTTCTAAAAATATAAAAAAGTTTGAAATGTTCTTTTTCCAAAAAAGATTTAAAAATAAGTTAAATGTTTTTTTATAGGAAAATTTAAAAAGAAAAAAGAAATGGTTTATTGTAATTTAGAAAATAAAATATTATTTTTTCTAAAAAGTAAAAAAATGTTTATTGAAAATTAAAAAAAGTATTATTTTACTAAAAAAAAACCTTTTTTTTTCTGAAAATACAAAAATATTTTCCCCTAAAAAAGAAAAAAGTTCTGAAAATTATAAAAAAGTGAAAAAATGATTTTTCTCTGAATTTTTTATTATTAAATAAATTTATTTTAAAATAGATTAAAACATAAAATTGATTTATAATTATAAACTGCTTTATAAATATAAATTGATTATAAATTGATTTTGAATTAAATTCAAACCACTTCAGTAATTAACTTATATATTATTGAAGTGATTATTAAAAATTGAACTAAATCATTAATATAGTTTGATTTAGTTCAATTCATCAACCACCGACCTCCACAGTTTTAATGAGCATTTGGAATGTGATGATTAAATATGGAATCAATCTTATAAAAATGAGTCTAGTGAAATTTTAATCAATCAATCTTAATAATGGATAAAGTTCATGTGTGTGATATATATTTTTTCTTCTATTTAATCCTTGAAAATGTATTATATTTTGTTTTTGGTCATCAATATTTTAGTTATTATAAAATTTGTTAGTTTTGAAATTGGTATATGTAATATGCATTTTTGTTTTTATTTGCAATAACTAAAATTATATATATATATATATATATATATATATATATATATATATATATATATATATATATATATATATATATATATATATATTAGTCAACTCTAATTTATATTTTTATAAAAACTAAAACCAAATTTGAAGGACCAAATATTAAATGGATTTACAATAAATAAACACAAAATATTTTAGAGATTAAAAAATAAACAATAATTATATTTGACTAAGAATATATTTAAATGTGCATATAAGGTATCCTTGAAAATGTCCTTATATGTTAAAAATATTTTAGAGATTAAAAAAAATAATTATATTTTACCGTGCTTTTCTTTTTATTCATGTATATGAATTTTTAATGATATTCTGGACCGACAAAGATCCAAATAATCAAGGTTAAATTTATCTTAAATTTACTTCACTTGATCCAAAATATAAAAACAATTCATATACTAAAAGCAAGATACAATTTCTGATTTTCATTTCTAATATACACCTTAAATTTTAAACTGACTTGAGCGTTGAAGTATTAACTATGAAGATTCACATCACACCACTACAAAGGAGATTAAAGTCATTGTTCAAGATCATACAATTTTCAATTGCATCTATTTCTAGTTCCCAAACAGAACGAGTGATATATATATATATATATATATATATATATATATATATATATATATATATATATATAACCTTCTAATAAGAAAGAGATTGTACTAGGAATCACACAAATCCAATAAAAACAAAACAAAGAGACTCAAAACGAAAACTACAAAATACCCTGACTAAACAACCGTAAGATCCTCGTAGGTCAAAGAAAAAACCAACTGAAAATATAACAACAAACCAAAGACCAAAAAGTTAAGACACTAAAAGAATCTAGAAAGCTACCCAAAAAGACCGGTTGAGAGGAGACGAGGAGTGTAATACTCCAATTTTTAAAATATTTAATTTTATTGAGTTTTAGGTGTTGATGTAACTTACTAGGGGTGCTATGTGTGTTTTGTGAGATTAATTGAGTTGAGATAGAATTTATATTATTTATCACTATTTTTAGTTAATTAAAATAATAAAATAATAAAATAAGAGATATTGAGATATGAGAGAAAAGTAGTATTCTTATGAAATTGGTCGGACAAAGAGAGAATTACCGAAAGTTGAGGGGGGTCGTGGTGATAACTAAATTAAATAGAAATATTAGTTTTTTTTTTATTTAAATAGAAAAAGAATGAGAAGAATAGGTTTATGCAGTACGTAAAATTTTGAAGCATAATAGGAGTTTAAGAGGCAAGAGCAAAATCTAGGATTCCAAACAAAAGCTTCAATTTTTCTGCAGGATTCAGGTACGAGAGATTATTTATCTATGGGTGTGTTTTTCATGAAAGATAAAAAGGGATTCTAACCCTTTTCCTTGACGTTTTCCCTATCCTCCATTGTTGTGGTTTTTGAATCCTTGAGATGGTTGTGCAAACCTCTCTGGATCATGATGTTATGAATATATTTTTATGTTATGATTATGTGTTGAATTCGTATGCAATTTATATGTGAAATTCAAATTGGTGTTGTTCTTTGATCTTACCTGATCAGAAAGGAATCAGTGACCTGCCACGCGTCGTTGATCTGCTAGCTGTTCACCGAAGGTATGGAAGAGGAGGGGGTGTACCTGAAACACACTCCAATGCAAAATTAAGTGACGAGCAGAGTGGGAGCAAGTACAGAGAGAGTAAGAGAGTTAAGTTACATGACCCTCTAGTGAAGAGGGTATTTATAGCGAGCCCCCAGCGCAGGGCCAACGGTTACCTAGAATTGGATTGAGCTGTCAGGTCCAATGTTAGTAACTGCTAGAGCTGACGTGGCATCGTGAAGACCAGCACATGGTCTTCGCCCTAGGGTAACTGTTCCGCACTAGCCGGGAGAAGGAAGACCCTGAATCTCTAGAACATGAGTAGTTACTTTATGACGTGTCCCTGCGTGAGGGACACGTAGAGAACGTGGAGGGAGGTCCGAGGAGCTCCCCGAGCAGGCTGGACTCAGCCCGACGAGGGGAGGAAAGAGGTTGGCTGGTCGGCTTCGATGGACTTTTCCGATAGCTGTTGGCCTATGCCCGCCGGGGGGGGGGGGGGTTGTGCCCGACGAGTCTTCTGCCCGTCAACGTGGTCCTATTGGGCCCCGCCCTAGCGGGGTTTGGGCCTGCTTGGCTGTGGGTTAAGCGTCGACCCATTCCAGAACATTCTTGTTTATGTAGTTTTGGTGATGATGAACATATGATAAAATTCATGAAAAATTAATGTTATGAGTATTCAGTGTTGATTTGATGTGTTATGTGTCCAATATATTATGTATGATATTTTCTGTGCGATTTGGGTGTTATGGGATCAAAATAGGACCTTTGGAAGAGCTCCAATGGTGACAACGTTGTTTCTGTGTTCTGCACATTGGTGGCGGGCATCACCACCATGATGATCCAACCGTCACCGTACTGAGAGAGCTGACAGGTTGGCCGTTATGGCCTCTAGAGTAGATGACCTCTCCAGATGTCACCTGAGTGACAAGTGTGTATGGGAAGAGGGATGGCAAACACGTCACTATGCACATTAGCAAAGAAACAAATATTTCAACACCCCTAGATTTTGGTGTAGCAGACCTCGATCTCTTCAGCTGTACCCTAGACTTACTATCACTATGCATATTCGCAAAGGAATAAATATTTCAGAAAATGTCATATTTCATTCATAGTTGCAAGATATTCCTGTGCATAAGGAATATGATGATACAATCACAACATTTAATATAAATGAGAAAAAATGACATAATCAGGTGGGCTAACCGCCACTTATTCCTTCTGATCACTTTTGTTAGTCTAGCCACTTCTTGAAGGACATATGTCTATCCTGCTAATCTGATCGGTGAAGAAAGCTACATTAATCTCCATGGCCATGACCTATGATTTTTTTAAAGGGCTTGATAAATTATTTTTTCTCCCTCGAGGTCGACGTTGATACTGGTTGGCTTCATCTACCAGTTGTGATACTTGAGTTTGAGATGCACTAAGAAGGCAAAGACGTCTAACGTGGCTGTAAAAGGTATTCCCAAGATACCTTTATAGGTGCTCATACAAGGGATAACGAGGAATTATGAAGTGGTTTCCTGAGTGTCCTTCCCATCACCTACAGAGACTATCAGCTCAACATATCCCCAAGGACGAGTGGTTGTTCCATTGAATGCCTGGAGTTCAGAGCCTTCATACAACCATAGGTTGCATCTATCAAACACATATTCTCGAACAATTATGAGTACATAATATCACAAAAGCTTCAGTCATTGATGAGGATCAAGGATACATCAAACTTCCCGACTATAGCAGTGATTACCAAGGGGAAATTTTTTTGGGGACCCCTCTTACCTTCTTAAAGTTCCGAAACCCCAACATGGGCCGATCAGGAATCTTCATTGTCGTACCTACATCCTTTCTGTGAACGAAGATCATCTCAGTGGTTTTCCTCTTCATGATTCCCTTGGATGAGAAATTTTTCCAGGGCACTCATCTAGTGATGAAGGTGATGTACGAGCGCTTCCCTTATTGGGATCTTTGCTCTCGCCACTAGTTCCAACCTCTCCAATCTTTTGAGGGGGTTTACCTTTAGGTGATTCCTCCCCATCTCTTTTGCCCCATTTGACTTATTCGGTCGACCGACCCTTCTTAATCAGCTATTTGATGGCATCCTCCAGCCGCATGTGATCTTTAATATTGTGGCCGTAACTTATGAAAGCGACATTACTTCGTTTTACCAGTGTGAGATGTTTCCTTGAAGGGGTAAGGATGTCAGACTCCCTTTCAAAATTAGGTGTTGGAGAAATCATGGTAGATCTTCTCTCGAGAAATAGTCAAAAGGGTGTACTTGTCATACTGCCCTTGCATACCCCAGTCAGATTCATCTTGGTGCTGATAGGACTCCTTCTTGAACTAACGACTAGAGTGGGCCTCAACCATAGCGAGATTGTCGAAGTGCATATTTAACTTCTCCTATAAGAGCATGTAAGATACAACCATGGTTAATATCTCTTGGATGGTCTTCACATTCTTCCTCTTTATCTTTAACTTGAGAGGATGGTCCCTTAGAAGGCCATTCTCAAAGATCCAACACTGAAGTCCCTCTCTGACCCCTTTGAATTCGACAACAACTTGCATGATAAGACCACAAGCTTTCCTTCTTTCCATAGACAATTCCTCTTAGAGCGACTTAAGTCATCGACCACCTCTTCCGGGATGTGAAGTATGCAGAAAGTCACTCACAAATATCCGTTCAGGATACAATGCTCCCATCTAACAAGCCATTGAACCACAACATGGCTAGTCCGATCACATTTAATGAAAAATAATTTGCATTTAAATGCAACAACAATGCTGAAGTAATTCAGTCGGTCATTGACGAGTTGCACATGCTCGTTAGGGTCTTCCTTTCCATCGCATTCTTTTTGCTTGGGAGGCTTCTCCATGGAATTTGGTATCATGCTTTCCAAAATCCTAATAGACAGTGGATGCTTTGCTGCACCTTTCCTGGTTGATTCTCTACTTGAGTCGGGGAAGGAGCGTGGCTGCCATGGTCTCCCCCGAAGCTTTAGGGATAATTCTATTGATTTCGGATCCTATGATAATCTCTCAATTTAGGAGCTTCTTCTTTCTTCACTTAGGTCGGCTCCGGGACAGAAGTATGAGTCCTTCTTGACGCAACCTTTTAGATAATGTTTCACCAAAGGAGATTGTTGTGGAGGCTTTCTTTGAGGCGTTGTAGCCTTTCTTCAAGTGCATGTGAATTTTGTTGTCAAATGATGTTGTAAACACTATTCAATAGTTCTTTAGTATCTTGCACTATAAGGCTCACTTGTATCACTTAGATGTCACGTAAGGTTTCTAGTTGCATAACTGGAGGTAGAACAAGAGGTTCAATAGACTTACTTGAACATATCTTGCTATCTATGGAGCCTAGACCAAATCTGGATGTAATGGAATCATCATTCCATGTTTTTCTATGCCTTAAGGAGGAGGTATAAGTTGTTGCCTTGATTGTTGCCAGACCAGCAACAACAACTTTGCACAACGGCGAATCGAGTAACTTTATATTCAATCATATCTTGAAGTGATAAGAACTAGATATCTAGAAATTTGAGTAATCAAAATTGAGATGATGCTTGACTGGATCAAACATGATGGATCCTCGTGTTCAATTCAATATTCTCTTGATTAAGTAACTTGATGAGGTTACATACTAATAAATCAGGAAGCGACCGTGAAATTATGGAAATTGTATGAATTATAAGTCGTTTCCCACAGACGGAGGCACTATTTCATTTTGAAACAAGAAATAGAGTGGGGATCAAAAGTGATGGTGGATATCAACTTTTGGTGTGGTGGAGTGGAGGGACCTGCAAGGTTAGCACTTCAATGCTCAAGTCTGTATGCATGGAAGAAGAGTGAATTAAAATCACTACTACAAAAAACACATGTAACCGCAGACGCGAAGTTGATTTAACCTCAGTTAAAGAGGTGAGTTAGCGAAGGGCGTCGTGAAAAGCTGCCACTTTACTCCTTCGATTTAAAAATAACTGATGGGTTAGTTTAAAATGGTCTTGAGTTTGAATCCCAGCAATAACTTTTTTATATTTTCCAAACTAGTATCATATACCTCTTGGTTTACTAACAAAACTGAGGGGATGTATACACTCACTCACTCACACACACACACACACACACACACACACACACACACACACACACACACACACACATGCGCGCGCGCATGCACGCACATGCGTATACATTATTTGCACAGAATATTTATAAATTAACTTGTTTACAAACTACATTGTTTACACAAAATATTAAAGAAAAAATATTGTTCTCCACCATTGTCACTGTCGGTGAATAACAAATGCTGGATATTTTAGAGAAGAGAAAATGTTGGGTATCCTCATTTCGTTGATCTTGAGGAAGATCAAATGTCTGATATAAAACAAAAAAAATGTTTGATAAATAAAATAAATGGTTAAATATGTTTGTGGTTCTCCTAAATATCTCAAATTTCGTTTTTAGTCCCTTAAAATATTTCCTTCAAAGAATGGTCCTCCTAAAATTTCCCCCCACACTTTTGATCCCTAATACTAAAATCGTCGCAAATTCAGTCGCTAAACTAAAAACCATCGGTAAAATCGTCTTTACTATGTTGCTAAATTGTAAAAATTGTCACTAAGTTGCAGGAGGGACAAAAAATGTGGATTAAAAATTTTAGGAGGACCATTCTTTGAAGAAAATATTTTGATGGACTAAAAAAGAAATTACAATATTTATGAGCACTATAAACATATTTAACCCTAAAATAAATATCCTGTTATATGATTATTTAAGAACACAAACCTTGAATCCAAATAATTTTATGCTCTTGCAATCTATCCTTGAGAGATTTTCTCAACAAAATAATGAGAACTCATTCTTGCCTTTTTAAGTTTTAAAGCTTTCGTGTCAAATTTGTTCTCATTATCAATTTTTAATATTCAGAATACTTTTATAATGGGGGTTTTTAGATTTCACGAGGATCACTAATAGAGTGTCTTGAGCATTGATACTAATTAAATGAACAACGAATATTTGTTTAAGGGCCATGAAGAAACTGAATAAACACGCTTATATTTTACCTCGGTTATTACTCAAAATCGAGGTAAAGTGTATTTTTCTTTAAAAATAAAAAACAATAAAATATGTTCTAACCCAAGCGTCACATACCTCTCGGTTTCTGTTAAAAATCGAAAGGAAAACTATTTTTAATATATTTTTATTGTTTACACAAAATACTAAAATAAATTGTT
Source organism: Lathyrus sativus (assembly GCA_963859935.3). NCBI lineage: Eukaryota > Viridiplantae > Streptophyta > Magnoliopsida > Fabales > Fabaceae > Lathyrus > Lathyrus sativus. The sequence goes on from OZ012736.1 coordinate 487,038,589, forward strand.
CAAACAAATCAAGAGTTTGAAAATTGATTCTTGGAGAACAACTCATCTTTTCAAATTTCTGATAAGTTATATGTTACAATTAAGAGATTTTTTTCTATACTTGTGATCCATCCTAGAGAGATTTCATTATCTTGAGCAAATATTTTTATGACAAATGCTTTCACATAAAAGAGAACTTGAAAGAGAACGTGAAAGAAAAATGGATGATTGTGTTTATAAATAAAATTTTCAATATTGTCAACCGAGAAAAACAATAAATTTCTTAATGTTTATTTTATTGAAAACATAGGAAGGTTATTATGAAAATACAACAACAACATCATTATGTAAGATAGATTGCCAGGGCAAAAATTATTTTTGTTCAATATTGAAGAACATTGAAGATTTTTTATGTCTTGCAATTCATCCCAAAGAATGATGCTAAGACTTTGGAGCGACTACATATAAGTTAGGTTAGGGTAAATCTAATTAACGAGTGATTTTATAGTAAAATATGATCTAATTCATCGGTTATTTAATATAACCTAAGAAATAGATCATTAATTTAAAAATTAAAAAAAAAGACATCACTTTTAAAGAACTAAAAACTTGTCCCGAATGATTTTTCTCCTCGGTTTTATTTAGAAACCGAGGGAATATGTGGTTTTATTAAAAAGTAAAAATTAAACATGACACACCTTGGCTTTTTACCTTAATTTTTGATTGGGTGAGATGAGTGTTTTGTCATGAAATGTAGTATTTATAATAGTGAATCGTGCTTGGAAAATTCTTACCTCAATTTAACGCCTTACACGCATACACGCAAGCACGCGCACAAACACTCACACATGCACATACACACGCATGCGCACACACACACACATACACGCTTATATATATAAATGACGAACTCGCTATTTATTAGGAGCGAGGCATGACAATGGGGCGGATCGAGGACAATTTTTACCTCCCAAAACCCAAATTTGAATTTTTAAACAATCCCAATTTCCTGCCCCAAACGCAAACGGAGATGGAGAATTAAAACCAAACTCGTCCCAAACGAATTAGAGTATCTCCGCCCCGCCACCTCCATTTAGTAAAATCAATTTTTTTAATAGCAATATTACTTTTTTCAAAATCGAATTAAATTACAAGTAATAAAATAAAACAATCTAAAAATTTTCATACATACATTTCAAATATTTTAAATAATTAATACAAATAAAAATACCAAAACATTGAGCATATATTTAATATTCCAAATTAACAAAACTAAATAATAACGTACATAATGATGTGGCGGGTTCGAAGTGGGTATTAGTGTTTCCATTATCCGAACCGTTCCCATATTTTTTAATTGGGGAAAACCCAAACCCAATCAAAGTGGGTTTTTCCCGTCAACATCGGGGCGGGTTCGGGTGGATACCCGTGGATATGAGTTATGTTGTCATGCCTAGAAATGAACGGTGTAGAGCCATTGGATGCACTGCAGTTAAGATCTTTGTTATCATCACAAGGAGAATTCTCGTGTGCTAAGAAGATTTTGAAATAATTACAACTTCCTTAGCGGTGAAAACCCGGTTTGAGTGGGTACTGTTGCACCCCAAAATTTGACCAACATTAATTTACCCATCAAGTGTTTGAAGGTTGATACCTTTATCAGAAAGTTCAAGAGATCCTCAGAGGAATTGATTGAAACCAAGGTTGTGTGTCTCATAACTTGAGAGTTGTGGGTGCTCCTCAGATGATTCTGAGACTTTGAGAATGGACGTGAAGCTTTGAGAAAGCTTATGAGATGTATTGAAAGCCATCATGAAGTACAGAGAGGTCATTATGCAAGAATTCAGAAGATTCAACCATGAATGGTAGAATTAGGATTTGACTGGGTCAACCCTAGGTCAACTGAAGATTTGGAGAAGGTTGAGACTTAATCCAAGGGCCATGTGATCATGGAATGATGTATTGAGATACTATAAGGATGATTCCTAGACCAACTCATCATGATTGAGGAGTTTGAGAAGTTTTAAGCTAGGGTTTTTAAGGATGGACGGTGTAAAATCCCCTAGTTTGATCCCTATCTTCCAGGCAGTTTTAGCTCAAGATGTGATTGTCATCTCATCTTCCCCATAACATGAATGTTGTAGAGCTTGTTCTTAGCTTTAATTTTAGTGGTAGAAGTCCTTTATAGGATTTGCAGAGCTCAAGTTATGGTTTTGACAAATTACAGGTCATCTGAAGTATGTGAATCTGGGTCCTTGAAAGTCACCCAACTTGCAGACACCTTTTGCCCTAGTAGGATGATTCCTATGGTCTCTTGGTCAACATGAATGTTGAATAGCATCTTCTTAGCTTTCTAGAGAGTACTAGAAGTCCTTGATAGGATTTGTAGAACTCAAGTTATGGCTTTGACAAGCCAAGGGCATTTTGGTCATTTTGAAGTTATAGGTCATTTCAAGCATGTGGCCATATCTCCTACTTCCAAGCTTCAAATGGAAAAACCTTCAACATAAAAGTTGCTTAGAATGATGTTTCAAGGCTAGTAGGGTGGTCATGAGATGTTGGAAAAGCTCATAGCAAAAAGTGATAAAAATGGCCTAAAAATGAGGCATAAGTTAATTCAAGTGAAATGGAAAATCCTAAAATCCAAGCTATAAACCCTAACCATGGCATATGATAGGTCATTTTGACTCCAAATGGCATTTTAAGAACAATGGTTCAGCCACAATTTTGATTTGAGGCTTAAATTTTGGAGTTGCTTTGTAAAAGTCTCACTTGCATAATGGGGTACCAAGCCAAAACAAGGAAAAGCTTCATAAACAAGGTGTTTAAGCTTTGTATCTTGTCCAAAATACCACTTAAGGAGAAAATCAAGTTAATTGCTCAAGTTATAGGGTTTTTGTCATGATATCTCATGTGGTGGGAAGTGAAATGCAAGTTACCATATCATAGAAAATTCAAGTCCTTTCTAGATTGATCTAGATGATTCTAGATCCTTCTAAATTAGTCTATATATTGAGTGCAATCTCCATTGGTGAAGGGTTGGTGATTGTTGATGTTCATGGTGGTAGAGAAAAGAGATTGAACCAAAACTTTCCATTTCGCAAATTGTATTGAAACTTCATTTTTCTCTTCATTACCCTTCCATTTTCTTCCACAAATCATCACTACAAACCTCCCTGAACATGTTCATGCTAGAGTAAGGTTCCATTGTTGAAGAATTGGAGCTTTCCAAGTGAAGTTGCAAGAGAGCAAAAAGGATTGGATCTGAAGATACAAGCCATCTCCATCAAATCTTGTGCAAGCAGAGTATTGTTCATCACTTGAGGACCATTTGTGAAGATCTACAAGGCCTGATTCGAAGCTTTCCAACACCTACCATTGCAAGAGTCAAGGTAAGCAAAATCACTTCCACACTTTGATTTAGGCATGGCTAGGATTAGTTCTTGTTCTGAAACCATTAGAGACCATTAGGTGATTCATTTGGATGAGTTTAAGACCAATTAGTGAGGTTTCATTAATGGAGGTTGATTCTTGATGGAGGTAGAACACACTATTTAATGGATGATAATGCACGAATTTTGGTTGGTTTTAATCAGCATGGCATAGGGATTAATTATATATAAAGATTGTTGAGTTTTGTGATGGTTGAAAATTGAAGAAAGTTTGGATTCTTGATGTTGTACTGTTCGGGTAGGATGATAGAGAGAGTTTTAATGCAATCTAATGGCATGGTTGGATTCTACATAAAATTCTAGTCAAAATTGGTTCTTGGATCATGGCATTTGGTGGAATAATGAGAGAGAACGAAGAAGATGAAGTTGCATGCATGAAGTTGTTTTTCATGGAGTTCTAAAACCCTAAGTGTACTAAGGTTGAAGACATAATCTAGACCATTGATGGTGTGCAAGACTTGTTGACTTGGAAGACCATCCTGCGGCTGGGATTAAAACACGAAAATGGATTAGTATATCATCATGGGCCTTAGCGTGTTACTTTCCCCACCCCCATATTCTTGGCCCAATTGATTTTTAGCTTAATATCATTGCTTTTCATACCCCTCATGCCATTTCTCATATTATTTCTTCTCCAAATTTTATTAAACTTCAAAAATTCATAACAAAATGAAAAATGCATATTTTTTAATGAAACTTTTTTTTCCATTTTCCATTTTCTGTCTAAAAAAATATAAAAACATAAAATAGTCATTTTATTTCATTTTTATATTTTTTGCACATTTATACTTTTAATTGCTTTTTTTAATTCTTTTAGTTGGTATACTAACTTGTAGAATTTAATTAGGGTAGTTCCCTTAGGATTTTTAATTCAATATTTTTAGGATGATTAGATGAATGGTTTAGGTTCTCCCTGAATTAATTTCATAATTTTGTGATAATGTTTAGGGTAGTTTTAATTAGGTAGTTCTAGGTAGTATAGAATTTGATCAAAACTTTAACATAGGTTCATAACAATTTTAGATTTAGGTTTTATAGGGCAATTTAGTCTATGGGGAATATATGGGACTTAAGGATAGTTATGTAGGGTCCCCTAGCATTTATATTAGGATTTAATATGATAATATACTATTTTTTGTTGATTTTTGAATTGAATGATTGTTTGTGTGGCCTTTAGGGCAAGTTTTGTTTAGTTTGCTTTGCTTTGGAGTTTTCCTTTGGTTGAGGAGCTTGGTATCTCATTGTGGAGCATGGTGGAGCATACTAGAAGATTGGAAGAGGCTTGGAGGAGATTGAGGAGCTTGTTCTTATTTTCTTTTTGTTGCTTTAGGGTTAGGATTAGGAAGAGCTTAGATGTAGATAATTTCTTTCTTAAAAATGGATAGTATTCTTCACATCCATTCCTCCCTGTGATTCAAAGTCCCCCAGGGTATACACCTCTCTCCTTTGGAGGGATTAGTGTTATACCCAGGAGGTAGAACGTTTGAGGGAATCCTTCACCTGATATTGAACCCTTATAGGTCACCTTTGGTGATCAAATAAGCAGTTCAATATCCCCCAGCTTATCCAGTAGTGATATTTCTCTGTTTGATTGTCTTGAGAGCTGTCAGAGCCTGAGCATGAAGATAGAGACTTCATTAGAGATTGTTGAAGAGGATGAATCCTTGAAGACTGCCATTCCAGCTGAAGCTTGAAGAGCATGAAGATCAAGTTGATACTTGAAGATCTCTGAAGATGGTGAAGCCTGAAGGTGGAGCTGATCAAGGAAGCTGAAGCTTAAGGGGAGAAGATGAGTTGACACTCATGTTGTAGGGTTGATACCTGGAAAGCAGTTGATGATTGAAGTCTGAAGATTGAGTTGCTGCTGGAGGAGCTGAGGCTTTCTTCTGTTTTTCTTTTCTGTATTGTATGTTTTGTCTGATTTGTTTGTTGCATTAGATTAAGTCCATCTAGAATAAGTAGAATCTAGGAGCATGATTGCATTAGAGGTTGAGTTGCTCCCTCTGCTTGTATTGTTATTGCGTGGCTTTGCTTGCGGGTATTCGGTAGAGCCTAGCTCCCTTGCCCATGTGGTTTGTTTTCCTGATGACAATTTCATTTCTTTTATCTGTATGATTGCAGTTTACTGTTTATTGCTTGACAGCATATTGTTTATTTTTCAGTATGATTACTGTTATTTCATGATTGGCTTGAGGTTGAGACGAGCTTGTGGAGGCTGAAGCCCCACACACATTTCCTCCCTCACTTGCATTGCATGCATTTTACTGTTAAGCTGATGCTTTGTCTGTTTTGGTGTATCATTGACATGATCCCTTAGGACTCTCATTTCCTTTGATAAGGATTTGATGATAGACTTTTAGGTTGAAACCTATGCATGACAACTTCTAGGAGTTCCCTGTTCAAACCTCAACCATAGGATGAATCCATGGCATGATAACAGTAGGACTTCATAGTCTCCCTCCTAGTTGGGCTTGTTCTCTTCTCATCTCAAAACAATTTAAGATACAGTAATCATGAATGATTTCTTTCGTACGTTACGAGCCTTAAGCTATCTGAGAAAGGATTGTGGGAGAGTTTCTTTTCCATAGTCTGGATGTTTAGTATGGTACCCTTTGGGTGACGTGCGACGCATTCACTCTCAGGTCATAGTCTCTAGTGCGGTTGAAATCGCAAACACAATAAAAAAACACTTCTTTCGTAAAACAGGAATTAAACCGTAGTTTCCCGAACTACGTGAGCTCTGATCTCTCATGCCTGTTGAGAGTACGTAGGCACAAGATGGTGAAGTCTTGGCGAGTTACCTTCCCCCACAACCCTTCGTAGGCCGAACTACGTTGACTCTGATTTCTCATTCTCTGATGAGAATACGTAGGCATAAAGTGTGACGCTTTGCAAAGTCATTTTTCTTTTCTTTTTTAGCCAGCCTTGATAGGTAGATAGAATAAAACCAACCCGTCCAAGTAAACAAACAAGCGAGGATCCCGTCGAGTACGACGGACGTGAGGGGTGCTAATACCTTCCCCTTGCGTAACCGACTCCCGAACCTAGACAATGGTTGCGATGACCTTGTCTTACCCTTTTTCGTCAGGTTTTTCCGATCGTTTCCTTTCCCGCTCTGAGGGATAAATAACGAAAGGTGGCGACTCTTCTGTCATGCCGGCACCTTATTTTCGCGCAAGCGACAGGTACGGGTGCGGGTGCGGGGAAAACCCGATTTTTAGTTACGGGTGCGGGGAGACATTAAGACCCGCCCGCACGCGGCCTGCCCCTGTCTCCGAATAATGCATTTTAGTTTAATTCTCTTATTTTATTATTTTAATATTCATTTATTAATTATATTTTTAATTAAATTATTAATACCTTTATTGCAATTAAAATAATTAAATTAATCAAATTAATATTTATTTACTAATTAAAATTTTAATTAAATAAATAATTAATTTATTAAAATAATCAATTTTTTAAATTAAATTATTAATTTTTATTGCAATTAAAAAAAATTAATTTTTTTCCGGGTGGGGACGGGGTGGATGCGGGTGCACCCGTTCTCTATTGGGGGCGTGTCTGGGCGGTAAAATTTTTACCCCCGATTGGGTTTGGGGGCAGGGGCGGGTGTGTTACATGGAGGCGGGTGCGGATGCGAGTATAGTAAAACCCGCCCCGTTGCCATCCCTAACGTCAGCCCTAACAGTTACCAACGTTGGGCCTGACAGCCCAGCACAACGCATAGTAACCGTTGGCCCTGCGCTGGAGACTCATTATAAATACCATCTTCCACTAGAGGGTCAGGTAATCCAATTCTCACTCCTTTCTCTCTGTGCTTGTTATCACTCTGCTCATCACTTACTTTGGCATCGGAGTGTGTTTCAGGTGCACCCTCCCCTCTGTCCATCAAGTCAACAGTTCGACAGCTCAGACACGTGGCAGTGCAGCAATCTCTCTGATCAGGTACGATCATATATATATATATATATATATATATATATATATATATATATATATATATATATATATATATATATATATATATATATATATATATATATATATATATATATATATATATATATATATATATATATATATATATATATATATATATATATATATATATATATATATATATATATATATATATATATATATATATATATATATATATATATATATATATATATATATATATATATATATATATATATATATATATATATATATATATATATATATATATATATATATATATATATATATATATATATATATATTAATCAAATTTAATTTATATTTTCAGAAAAAACTAACACCAAATTTAAAGGATAAAAAATAAAATATATTTACAATAAATAAAAACAAAAAATATTTTAGATATTCAAATAAAAAAATTAATTTAAATTTAAATATAATGTATCCTTAAGATTGTCCATATATGTTGAAAATATTTTGAAAATGTCCTTATATGCTAAAAAAAATTTTAAATAAAGAAACGATTTTGTTTCCTCTATGTCATCCTTCTTATTCATTCAAATAAAAAATCTCGATGACAACTTTATTATAGATTAAAGTCAAAATTCTAAAATATTATTTGTATAATGATTAAATATATTTTTAGTCTCTTTAAATATAATTATTTTTAAGAAATTTTTTAGGAAAATTAAAAATGAAGATGTATGAAATGTTCACTATTGTTCCTTTTGACAAACCAAATAAATTTTTAGAGGATAAACATTGTTGTTACTCTTAAAAATTATCAGAAAGACAGTGGATCATGATGCTGTGAGAATGTCAAATTCTTCTAGCAATTTTACCACATTGACTAGAAATGTAAAGAGTAATTTTAGAGTGAATATTCCTCCTGTTAGTGGCTTGGTGGCAAGTAAGTTTTTTTTTCCAATTTTCTTCAAGAGTCTCACAAATTATGGATAGGAGATATTTATTTTAAAACATTATTCGAATATAAAGAAAATGTAATTGGGTGCGGTATCTTTCGCATTAAAATTAAAAAAGATTTAAGAATGTTCGTCTTCTTTCTTTATTAATGTGACTATTAATTTCTCTCTCTTATTAACTTGAATTTCATCTCTCTTATTAATTTGATCTAATGGTTGTTGTTTGTTACTCTCATCTCTCATTTAAAATCATTCTCATTTGATATGCTCTCATATATATATATATATATATATATATATATATATATATATATATATATATATATATATATATATATATATATATATATATATATATATATATATATATATATATATATATATATATATATATATATATATATATATATATATATATATATATATATATATATATATATATATATATATATATATATATATATATATATATATATATATATATATATATATATATATATATCATATTAATCAAATTTAATTTATATTTTCAGAAAAAACTAACATTAAATTTAAAAGATAAAAAATAAAATATATTTACAATAAATAAAAACAAAAAAATATTTTAGATATTAAAATAAAAAAATTATATTTAAATTTGAATATAATGCACCTGTAGCTAGGCTAGAAACCATCCGATTAGTTATTGGCATTGCAAATAACAACGATTGGAAGATATTTCAAATGGACGTCAAATCTGCCTTTTTGAACGGTCCACTTGATGAAGAGGTTTATGTTGAGCAGCCTCCCGGATTTGTAGTAAAGAATCAAGAGATGAAGTACTACAAATTGCATAAAGCATTATATGGTTTGAAATAAGCTCTAAGATCCTGGAACAAGCGCATTAATGGATTTCTTGTTGACATTGGTTTCAAGCGGTGTGTGTCCGAACACGGAGTTTATGTGAGATTAGATGCAAATGATGGTGTGATCATCCTTTTCTTGTATGGATAATCTATTTATTATCGACATCTGTGAGAAGAGTATATCTAAGTTCAATAGTGAACTTATGGATGAGTTCGAGATGACGAACCTTGGCATTATGACGTATTTCCTTGGCATAGAGTTCTGAAGGTCAAAAACGGGACTATTCATGCATCAAAGGAGACATGCTCTTGAGATCTTGAAGAGGTACAAAATGGAGCATTGTTATGCGTTCATTACACCAGGTGAAGCAAGGTTGCATCTGTCCAAGAGTGAGAATGAGCAAGATGTTGATCCAACGCAATATAGGAGATTGATTGAATCATTGTGGTACTTGTGCAATACGCAACCGAACTTGCCATTTAGTGTCGGTATTACTAGTAGATTCATGGAGAGATCTAAGGTGTCTTACTTGGCAGCGGTCAAGAGGATCCTTAGATATGTTAAAGGAACTCTTGGTTGTGGAATTCTTTTTCCCAGATCGGATACGGGCCGAAAATGCGATTTACTTGGTTTCACCGATTCCAATTGGTGTGGTGATAAAAATGATAGAAAGTCAATGGTTGAATACATTTTTATGTTTGGTAGGACACCAATCTCTTGATGTTCGAAGAAAGAACCGGTGGTAGCACTCTCGTCTTGTGAGGCCGAGTATATTGCGACATCGTTATGTGTGTGTCAAGCTATATGACTCATAAATCCATTGAAGGAGTTAGGTAGCAATGAGGGTGAGGCTACTACACCTTTTGTTGATAATGTTTCTGCGACCAAACTTGCGAAGAATCTGGCACACGAAAGGAGCAAGCACTTAATTTTGGAGCTAGTGAGTGAAGGCAAGTTATGATTGGGGTATTGCTGAAGCGAAGACCAAGTAGCGAATTTGTTGACTAAGGGGGTAACAAATGAGATGTTCAAGAGGTTGAAGATGAGCTTGAGCATGCTAGACTTGGACCCACTGAAATGAGGTGGTGTGTTGAAAAGTTGTATTTTCTGCCATTTCTGTTGGTGTAACCGATTACCCTATTTATGGTAACCGGCTACATGGTGGCTTTTTAGTGGCAGTAACGCTTTCAATTGGGTGTAACTAGTTACCCAGATTATGGTAACTGGTTACCGCTATAGGATTTTCAGTTTTCAGCTTATTTTTTAAGTTGTTTTTCTTTTCTCATTATTTTAGATATGTTGTATAAAAGGTCTTTAGTGCTCCCAATCTCTCTCTCCCTCTCTCTCTCTCTAAATTCTTAACTTCATATTCTCCAAATTATCCTAATTCTCCATTAATTCACCTTAATCGAATCTTTTGTGTTCTAACAAAATGACGCGCTTCTTGCTTATATAATAGAGCTGATATAATTATTCGTTGATTTTTATACATAAATTACAGAGAGCTGTTAGATAGATCTCTTGTTTCAAATTGCCTGCATACTAATATAAAATAACAGTCTTACTCTAGAAAATGGTTATTTTTGTCTTTTATGCTGGATTTTGATATATATATATATATATATATATATATATATATATATATATATATATATATATATATATATATATATATATATATATATATATATATATATATATATATATATATATATATATATATATATATATATATATATATATATATATATATATATATATAAAAAGTATTTTCTATAAAATTCAACAGTATATTGGGGGTGTAGAAATAATTTTTTTAACATATAAATTATTATTTTTATTATATTTTTATTGATACATGCTTGAATAAATATTTGTGGGGTGAAGAAAATATGGTAATCGTTGTTCAAAAATTCAAAATTTTGATATAAAATATTATCACAACCAACCTTTGAGTTGCTACAATGAGGACTACGAATTTATCATACTTTAATTTCAAATAATAATTTAAGTTTAATTAATAACTTTTCTACATAAAATATTTAATTTATGTACATTTTGGGTATAAAATTTTTCACACCTTCAATCAATTATATTTGTCTTATCATTTAAAACATTTGATTTTGTTCATGAATACTTTTAACAATGTAATTGTTTCAAACATAATTTAATCTTTACTTTTTTACTATTTTATTTGTTTCTAATATAATTGATAGTTGTCATTTCATAAAATTAATTTTTAATATAATATATATTATATATTTTGTCATCAAACCTATTATGTCACCTTGTTTTTATAATATTAGTTAAAATCTTCCAATTAATAATTTAGATTTTAAAAAAATTATCTAAATTAAACCACATAAAATTATATAGAATGAAATCAATTTTTTTTCTTAATAATTTAAAATGAAACTGCGAGTAGTTTTATCTTTCAACCATATGAATTTTGTTTTAAAATTGATTTAAATTGCACAACAAATATATTAAAGTCATAAGACCATAACTTTATTTTTTTTAAAGAGTTTTATTAAATACTATGAAAACTGTCTTTTAATACAATATAGTAAACAAATATATTTTTAAAGCTTTTTAAAATGTGAAAAAACTTATTAAATTTCTCAATTTGATTTTATTTTATTAAATATTTGATTGTGTATAGTAAATTTATATTTACTTTTTAATATAAGCAAAAAAATTATTAAGTAAAAAAAAGAAAAATGGAGACATAAATCTAACCCATAAAAGAAAAAGAAAAAGTAAAGCACAATACATATAAAGAGTTCACACATATTAAGTAGATTTTCTACCTTCTGATAAATTTTAAAATTCTTTAATAGAAAAATTCAAAATATAATTTGAGTCACTATTAATATTTCCCTTCTTATCAACATCGTTGAAATTTTTTTTCAACCATTAAATATATATGCATGGGTAATTATTATTTTTTTTTTGGTTTTTCACTCTCTCTGATTTTTAGGGAAAGGGACCTTAGTAATTTAAAATTCGACATTAGAGATATGTGAACTGACTAATTATTGCTTTTACTAAAAATCGAACACAATTTTCTTCAAATTTTTATTCTTTAGTAGAAGCTCGTTTACCACTTGATTTTTATTTACATTGCAAAACTTATTTAACATGTAAAGTATTATTTAATATAAAATCAGGTATAATGGAGAAGGAAAACTGTTATTGATTAAAATAATATTTATGATTATTTTATAATTATCATTTAAAACATTGATTTTGAGTAAATTACAAATTTTTATTGCAAAACTATTAACTAAAATAAATAAAAATTTATTGGAGAAAAATATTATATATATATATATATATATATATATATATATATATATATATATATATATATATATATATATATATATATATATATATATATATATATATATATATATATATATATATATATATATATATATATATATATATATATATATATATAATATTTTTCGTTAATAAATTGACGAAAAATATAATATAGTGACTAAATTAGCATTTTCACTTATAACCATTCGATTAAATCTAATTTAAAAGGTAAGATTGTGAAGTAAGTTATAAAAATTAGAGTAAGTGGATACTATATATATATATATATATATATATATATATATATATATATATATATATATATATATATATATATATATATATATATATATATATATATATATATATATATATATATATATATATATATATATATATATATATATATATATATATTACATGTAAATGAAAAATAATATAGATTATATTTAGTGTGTTGTTATTGTTTAATTTATTTTAATTAAAATTCATAATGAAAATATAAAAACTCTAAGATATAATTAGTGCACAAAGAGAAATTCAAATTTTTACTATATGGTCAAAAGAAAATTTAATATCATTTAAAAAGGAAAATAAATAATTTATGATATACTTAAAAATTAAGGTAATTATTTTTAAATTGGAAATTTTGAATATATATATATATATATATATATATATATATATATATATATATATATATATATATATATATATATATATATATATATATATATATATATATATATATATATATATATATATATATATATATATATATATATATATATATATATATATATATATATATATATATATATATATATATATATATATATATATATATATATATATATATATATATAATATTATTATTATTATCTCACCAAAATAATAATAATAATAATAATAATAGTAATAATATTATTATCTCACCAAAATAATAATAATATTAATAATACTAATAAATATAATAATATATAATAATAATAATAATACCCCCACCAATATTACTATTATTCATTATATTATCATATTCACACCAAAAATCATAATAATATAATAACTATATTAATAATAATATTATATTCTCCATATTAATAATATAAACATAATAAAAATTCATTCTCATGTTCTCACATAAAAATGACATTCTTATATAATACGTCATATATATATATATATATATATATATATATATATATATATATATATATATATATATATATATATATATATATATATGGGGGCTAATAATGAATTTCACTCATTCAATTGTTAAATTATATATATATATATATATATATATATATATATATATATATATATATATATATATATATATATATATATATATATATATATATATATATATATATATATATATATATATATATATATATATATATATATATATATATATATTAAATACTTTTACTTTAACAATTAAATATATAAAATTTGTATTCTACACCAAATTAGTAAAGATATAATTATGTTATATTTCTCATTAGTGTCAACCAATATTGATTATGTACAAACACTTGGTAAAGAGATCTTATTTTCTAATTAAAATGCAATGACATAAAGAAATTCAATATATTATTAAGTGGATAAAACATCAAATATAACAAAGAAAAGTCTCTCTAATGAAAATCAAAAAGACAATTTATTAAAGGAAAACAAAAGACAATTTATTAAACGAAAAATAAAAGACAAAATTTATTAAATAGAAAAGATATTAGATACTTATTCATCATTTAAAGGTGGAGTGAGAGATCCAAATTCTCCTCATCTTTTTCATTGGTTTCATTAGTTTTAATTATTGAACAACTAGGAATCACATTCTTTTCATCCTTGAAAATAAGTACTGCTTTCTCTTGATTTGCCACTGGTTCATAACAATCATCAGGGGAGACAAAACTCTTACCTTTCCTTTTCCAAGCCTCAGTATCTCTAATGTCGAACTCATAACTTTTTGGCTCTTTATCATGAGTTGGATCTGAATCTTTCTTTTGAGTAATACCACACGAGGGAGGACTTGTGATAGATAGACGTGGAGGATTGGTGCTAGGATAAATTATAGGAGGCATTTTTATTATATGACGCGTCGAAGGAGTTGTGATTGGTATAACATCATCTTTCGTAACATTCAATCTATTCAAGTTGACAGATAGGCGAGGACACGCAAAAGAGTTATTCATACGACTAGAACCTTCGCCATAAGGAAGAAATCGATAATTCTTTGGATTATGAAAATTTGGTCTAGGAGGATTTGAAAAATCTCTTGTGAAACCTTGGAAAGCAACACCATTGGGGGAAGAATTTTGAATGGAGTTTGCACGATAATGATTAATTTTGCGTGGACCTGCATATGGTTGTTGATTAACAACACTCATATGTGGCTGTTGTTGGATTGAGTTTGCATGATAAGGAGTTATTATATGTGGTTGTGTATTAACAACATTCATATATGGCTGCTGATCAACAACAGTCACATATGGAAAATTGTTAAGACTTGCAGTACGATATTGGGATCTTTGCAGTATGCTTTGGGGTGTGGTGAAAAGGTTATTTTGTGATTGATGGATAATGGGGATTTGATTGTCTCGCTCACTTTGATTATTACGACGTGTGGTTAAGAGGATATTTTGTGATTGATGAATAATGGGGATTTGAGTGTCACACTCACTTTGGTTGTTAGGGAGTGTGGTAAAGCGGCTATTTTGTGGTTGATGGATAATTGGGATTTGATTGTCACAGTCACTTTGGTTGTTATGGGGTGTGGTAAAGTGACTATTTTGTGATAGATGGACAGTGGATATTTGATTGTTATGGGGTGTGGGAAAGCAATTATTATGTGATTGATGGATAATGGGGATTTGATTTTCATGCTCACTTTGATTGTTACGGGGTATGATAAAGCGGCTATTTTGTGATTGATTGAAAATTGGAATTTGATTGGTGCGCTCACTTTGAATGTTACGCTCATCACCACGACGAGTACGTCCATGGTTTTGAGCATTTTCTCTATGATAAGCCCAAAACTGACTCACCATTGCTACGAAAAATAATACTCTAGTAGAATCTCAAACAACTCAATGGAGCTAGTTGATTGTAAGATAAAAATTTCACACTCCCCACCCTTATTTATAGTGAAAAAATGTTTTGATTAATATACAGGGATAGTAATATAAGAATGCGAGAGTGGCCAGATACACATCCCGAGAGTTGGTCAATGTAATTATATATATATAATACTCAAACACATTGAATAGGTTAATAATTTCCTTCTTATGATATCAAAATATTTTTTTGAACAAAATAAATTAAAATTTATATACAGCTTCAATGTATAATTATTCAATGCTGATTCCGAATGTATAAAATAAAAAGCAAAAGAATAAAGAAAAGAAAAGATCATAAATAACTTTATTCAAATCATATTTAAGAAAATATTGTAAATGTAATAGTACTTTTAAAAGTTACTTCTAGAATAAATGGATATATGCCAGATACATATGATCCAGATTCCATGTAGTCGGTAAACCACGCTTTCACATATTACAGTGTAGTTGACCGTCCGATCAAGATTGGATGGTTCTGATTTAAAGTTGTTAATTTAGGAAGATCAAATTTGTGTTTTATAAACTGTGCAATCAAGATCGAACAATTGATAAAGTGTGATTGTTAAAAATTGTAATTATAGGAGATTCAATTTCCTATTACATGGCATTTAGATTGATGCGTAACTTTTCAATATGACACTGTCATAAATTTTTACAACATAGATATTAAAATTTCATCAATACATATTTTTTTTGAATCAAAATTCCTTTTTAATTTACAAGAACACACAATACAACTGATCCCAGTGGATCCATGTACAATGTTACTACACCAACCTCAAATCACAATCTCCTAATTATTCAATACAAAGAGTGACACTATCTATATGCAGGTGATTTTTTAGTTATCGCATTTGTACCACTCTACAAGAAACTTCTGCAAACATATTTAGTTTACCTTATCACACAATTGTGTAAGGGGAGGCTTGCAACCAATATGTTGTGATAGAAAAGAGCATACTACGAATTAATCACATATAAAGTATCATCTATGAATGGTTATGATACACCGATGGTGTAAAATTTTGTACACTGACAGTGCATGTCAATTAATCTCATAAAATAAATCCAAACAACACATAGTATGACACATAAGTGAAAAACAAGTTAAGAGAACCTGCTGATGTGGTCTTAAGGAAGGCACTCACGAAAGTAAAATGGTTATGGTGATTTATTTCTTTGGTAAATTGTCATGTTCTTCAAGAGCAATATTTATCACATCACTGTAAACAACAATTTTCTTCAAGTGGCTTCAGCTTTCTTGTCTTGCTATATTGATTCTTTGCCTTTTAAGTTCTTGGGAGTGCAGGTTGGAGCAACTCCTAGAAGATTCTGGTTGTGGAAGTTTGTTATTTCAACTATGAAGAAGCAATTGTCTTTGTGAAAAGGAAAGTTTTTATCAATGGGGGGGGGGGGGGGGAGTAGTGCTGATCAAATCAATGCTTAACTCCATCCTAATTTACACAATATCCTTTTTTTAAAGCCCTATCAAAGTTCTGAAGGAGATTACTTCAATTCAGAGTAATTTTTTGTGGCACGGTTCTGATAAAAGGAAAATTCACTGCTACGAATAATACAATTCATGACAAATCTTTCACTTCACCAATAAAAAAAACTAAGGTATAATGCCAAGGTGCTGTTTACCCCTAATTTTGGTAAACAACCACTAGTCTCTTTAGAAAAGCTTACTTGAAGGATTGACTAGTAAATTGTTGGACATATATGCATAAATTCTTAAAATAATGTTTGACTGCTTGTTGTGAACATAACATGAATTCTAACTTTTCAAGAAAATAAGGACGAAACTTGTAAAGAAAGCAAAGGAATTTCGACAGAGTCAAAATCTTAGAAAAGTTGAAGATAAAAACAAGTAAATTTTTGGACAAGAATGTGAAAAGCAAGAAATAAAAAAGTTTGCTTAAGTATGTAAATGATGGTATGCAAAATCATACTTTTTCTTACTGACTCGTTTCTCGCTATCGTTTGGGTACTTTGAGTTTTGTGAAGTAACTCTGTAGTGATATTGCCACCCTGAATCTTAACACTAGAATCCCTATATATAACTACCTTTAACAACTCTATTCCTAACAATCGACATATATCTAATTGCATGATTTCCACCTTTTTCGCTTTCCTCCATGTGTCTTTGCTGCATGAATAAGACACTAAAATAGTTACATGATATGATCACAACACTTCATTTCAAATTGCCAATGCCGATCATGTTGTCTCCGGTGAATTCCTGAGAACATACTCTGAGAACAAAAATTCTAAGTCCTTAACTTCAAGTTCAACATGACTACTTCGATGCACTTGGTCTAAGATCCTATCTGTCAAAATGATATCACCCATCATCATTTTCTTAAGTCTTTTCTGAATCATGTTTCCTCGTGTTAAGCCCATGATGTCGAAATTTCACCCCAACAATGCCACTTTCAGCTAACTAAGAGATATGGGCGTTTTTGAAACTTCTCACCACTATGTAAGGTAATGGGATGATGTCATTATCATCATGGCACCTTTAGCGAAATGTCTTCTCAATCATGACTCCACTTTCCTAGGAGAGCATGACTCATCAAGATCTACACCACTTATTCTGCCTCTAATTGACGAACACATGTTCCAAAAATAAGCGCCATTTGTCAAAAAAGGAAGAAATGAAAATTCTTTTCCCACTTCTATAAATACCAACTTCCTTTGTAAATTTAATTTCTTCTTCTTTCGGTATCTTGATTTTTTAAAACACCATTTCTCAACGTCATCTTTTCCATGCTCAAACTTAACTTTTCTACAACTATGGTATCTTCATCAAAATCAAAGATATCATTACCACCTACTACTAAGATTAAGGTTTCTATTACTGCAGGGAACCAAGTCTATGTTCCAGAGCCTCTCTTGGAAGAAAAGAAAGCAAGAATTTGGAAATCCCAGGTACTCATTCCTTTCTCAGTTTCTGAAAAAATTCATGCATTTCTGGGTCCAATCCTTGACCCTAACGCCAAAACTGAAAGGTTGAAGGAACTCTTTCCTTCTTACCATCGTACTAAGCCTATAGTCTGCACTATGCAACCTATTGGCCTAAACTACATGATCATTACCTTTTATGTTTTTAACTATGCTTCCTCTACAAGGAATAAAGAGGATTACATTGATTGGCTAAATAAAATATAATCTAAGAAAGCCAAAATATGTTTATCGCCTCATTGTACTTTTGGGAAGGTTAAATTAACACCTTTCAATTGCCTTGTAGGATGATAACACCCACTCTAATGAACGTGGCAGCCATCACTGGCCTTCGCCTAACTGAAGAAGTGTTCAACCCAACTGCACGAGATGAAGATACCATTAAATTTGACCAAAAACATACTAGCTTCGCCAAGTTAATTATTGACCATCATGACACCCAAACTAAAGAATTATTAGACAAAGAACACATAGCCTTCTTGACAATGTGGTTGTCACGTTTTATTTTTTGCTAGAAATCTCTGAAGGTGGCTAAAAGGTTCCTTACCTTAGCCAACCAATTGCATGACGGTAGAAACATTTGTTTAGGCTAGTTAATATTAGAATCTCTCTATGATTCACTAGGGCTTGAAACTTACACCCTAAAAAACCTTGACCCTTCGGCCAACCTTTTACTTCTTGTCCCCAATTGTTTACTTCAAGTTTTATTGAATTCCATGTTTGAATCCTCTTTTCAACTGGATACACCAAACAACCAAATCGAAGAAATCAAAAATTGTCGAATTGAAGGCACTAGACTTGTGTTAGATCCCAAATATTGTATATATTTGGCCTCTTTTTAGTAGTATTTTTACTTGGTTTTTATCTAGTATTGTTTGAATTAGTAGTTGAATTTGTTTAGTTTCATTTTGTTGTGATTCAAGTGAATGGTGTTTGTAATATTGTTGTTAGTGTGCAGGATTGACACTAATAGGGGTACCTTGGAAGGGATGAGTCATAGCTGCCAGAAGAAGTTGAAAATCAAAGCATTCGCCTAGCGAGTGCTGGCGAGGCAAAGTGAATAATTCAAATTAAACTCCCAAACCAAAAAAGCAGGAAGTTTTCCAGGTGAAGGTTCCAGCGAAGCTTCGCTATCATTTGCCTGGCGAAGGTGCTGGCAAAGAAGTCTTGGCTTTTCTCTTGGCTATTCCAGTAGCAAACCAATATGAAGTTCGCCTGGCGAGTGGAACCAGCGAAGGTTTGCCTGGCGAATGATTCTTTCGCCTGGCGAAGCTGCGATATCACAGAGGGCGGTTTGCTTGCTGAGGCACTTTGAAGTGCCTTGTTACTTTATATTCGCCTGGCGAACGTGCGGAAACAGAGCTACTTTTTGTACTTTATTATTGCTTTATAAGTGTCATACTTTGTACTATGTGGGCGGATAATCTTGGAACATAAAAACTCAGACCTAGAACTCAAGATAGAGTAGTTTTTCTCTCTTTGCTCATTTTTGTAATCAAGAGAAGTGGAATCACATCCTTCATCGATTCTTCAAAGTGGATGTTCTTCATCTTCTCCCTTTTCTTCTTGTTCAAGCTACCCATGAGAATGAGTAGTTAAGTTCTTCTTTTTGTCAAGGTTAGATGTAGGTGATCATCAAGCTTTGTATGTAAATGTATTGATCATCATTTGTAAACTCTTGGTTGATGAATGTATGGTGAAAACTTTGCTTTCATGTTAACTCTTTGTGTTGGTTTATGATTGAAAAATGTTTTCCAACTCTTAACCTAGGTTTTCATCCATCTTTGTTCTTAAGTTAGAGATAGTTAAGAATGAAGTTGTTCACTAAAATGTTAAACTTTAATGTTGCCATTTTGATAGATTGTGTGAGAAATCAACAATGGATCAAAATGGTAAAACCCACAATGTGAGTTAGAAATAATCACATTGAGAGGATGTTGTGAATGTATTTATCATCTAATGGAGTTTATGAATCTTGTTTGATCGAACATGTGCATGCAAAGCGATCATCGAACCCTAACTTCGACAATCTTTCTTTAAACCGTAAAACTCTAACTTTTACCGCTTTACATTACTTTTTATGCAAGAAATAGTTACCAAAACCAAAACCCCCCCTTTTTTTACTAATATTTAAGAATTTTACAACTGTCAAACTGCGGCAATATCTTATATTCCCTGTGGATACGATAACAAAAACCTGATACTCTACTACTGTTCTAACAAAATGGCACCGTTGCCGGGGAGTATAAATTGATATTGTGAGCATCGCAATAGTTGCTGAATTTTTAGCTTTTGAATACTTGACTTGTGCTTGTTAATTTGTTTGGTTTAGTGTGCAGCTTTCGTTTTATACGAGGGCAGATTCCTGAGGACCAAATTCTTTTTGATCCCGAGATCGAAAGAACCACAAGGAGACTGAACAACAGAACAAGACGGAGGAGGCAACAAGCTAGACAAAGACAAGAGCAAGGAGAAAGTTCTTCTACACCACCACCATCACCACATTTCACACCAATTATGGCAGCACCTCCACCACCACCTCCAGTTTTCACTCCATGCACGAACAGTCCAAGACATACAACTCAGTTCGCATGGAATCTTCAAAACAGAAGACAAGCTGAGATGAAAACGGGAATCCTAGCTCTAGTCTATCAAAATCCTTTCACGGGACTAGACCATGAGGATCCGTTCACCCATCTTACAAAATTCTATGAGATTGCTGGCGCAACGGGAGCAACAGAAGTTGACGAAGAGTCATTGTTTAGGAGACTATTTCCTCATTCCTTGATTGGGAAAGCGAAGGAGTGGTACCTTGATCAATCGACAACAATCATGACGGATTGGAATCTTCTAGAAGAGAAGTTTCTTGAACGTTTCTTTCCACATAACCGATTCATGGAGGCTAAAACTGTGATTGCGGTGTTTTCTCAAGGAGCTAGTGAATCACTAAACGAAGCTTGGGAGCGATACAAATCTATGTTAAGAAAGTGCAAGGGACACGGTTTCGACGAGCTCACTCAAGTTCATATTTTCCGCAATGGACTCCTTTCGGTTCACAAGACCTTATTGGATGCTACGGCGGGAGGTTCTTTGATGTTAAAAAGTGCAGACGATGCAATTGCAATTATTGATAAGATGTCACTTAATGATCATCAAGGGAATCATAACCGTGGGGTGACTCAAAGAAAACCGGGTGTGCTCGAGTTAGGGACAAATGATGTTATTCTCGCCCAAAACAAACTCATTTCGCAACAAGTGGAAATCTTAACTCAACAAATAAAAGAGTTGAAAGATCCTTCAAAAGCTAAACAAATAGCTTGTTGTGAACTTTGCAAAGGTGAACACGATACCGAATTTTGTCCACCTCCCGTATTTGAAGATGTGAATTACATGGCAAATCAAAGAGATTACCAACCAAGGCAACAACAACCACCGTATCAACAACAATCTCACAATTAATAACAACAAAACTATCAAGGAAATCAAGGATACCAACCAAGAGGCAACTATCAACATAACCAAGGTTAAGGGGGTGGTTCTTCTAACCGTCAAAATCCTTATCAACCTCAACAACCGCCGGTCGTAACTTCAAAGTTGGAAGAGACATTGACGCAATTTATGCAAATGTCAATGGCTAATCAAAAAAGCAATGACACGACAATCAAAAATCTTGAAACTCAAGTTGGTCAACTTGCTAAGCAATTAGCGGAACAACAATCCGGACCATCTTTCTCGGCAAACATGCAAACAAATCCTAAGGAGCATTGTAAGACAATAAAGACGAGAAGTAGAAAAGAGTTGGTTGACGAGAGTGAAAAAAGAGAGGTAGAGAAAAAGGATGAGAAGAAAAAAATTGACGATGAACTTGATGGTAGAGTTGGGGAGTGGAATGAGGATGAGGTTGAAAAGAATGAGAAAAATGGTGAAGTTGAAAATAAAAAAAAATGGTGAAGTTGAAAATAAAACAAGTGAAAAAGTCATGGTGGAAGAAGTGAAGAAGAAAAAAGAGCGAAATTCTAGAGCGTCTAGAGGAAAGGAGGTAGTGAGCACTACTCCGATCCAAAACCTACCATATCCACATGCTCCTTCTAAGAGAGAAAATGAACGACACTACGCCCGGTTCATGGATATTTTTAAACAACTACAAATAAACATTTCGTTTGCCGAAGCTTTGGAACAAATGCCAAAGTATGCCAAGTTCATGAAAGACATACTAACTAAAAAACGGAGGTATACGGAGCCGGAAACAATTGTTCTTGATGCTAGTTGTAGTGCCATCATCCAAAGGACTCTTCCGAGAAAAGAAGTTGATCCGGGAAGAGTTACTTTGCCGGTTACAATTGGTGATGTTTATGTTGGGAAGAGCTTAATTGATTTGGGATCAAGCATTAACCTTATACCTTTATCTATTGTAAAGCGGCTTGGCAACATTGAAATTAAAGCCATCTGGATGACGTTGCAATTAGTCGACAAGTCAACTACTCATCCTCATGGGTTAGCTCAAGATGTTTTGGTAAAAGTGGATAAATTCTTTTTTCCGGTTGACTTCGTTGTTATTGATATGGAGGAGGACGATGATGCGCCACTCATTCTAGGCCGACCTTTCATGAAAGCCGCATGTATGATGATTGATGTTGACGACGGTTTGATGAAAGTGAGGGTTCTTAATGAAGAAGTCACTTTTGATCTTTTCGGAGCAATGAAGCATTCTAAGGATAGAAGAGATAGCTTTCGAATTGACGTAATTGAAGAAGCAAGTTTTGAAGTATCTAAGCATATTCATGAGATATCTCCTATGGAGTTAGCTCTTGATGACTCTTTTGAAGTTTTTACCGTTGAAGAAGAATAAGCCCTTGAAGAATGCCTCAAGGAACTTGATAGTTTGAAGGAGTTACAACCATGGGAAGTCGAGGAAGAAATATTGAAGGAGGATAAAGTAGTGATAAAGGATGTGAATGAAGAAAAATCATCAATTAACTTGAAAATGCTACCTTCTAATCTGAAGTATGCATTCCTCGACAACACCGATGAAAAACCGGTAATCATAAGCAACCTCTTGTCTCAAGATGAAGAATCCCGTTTGATTGATGTATTGAAGAAAAATCAAGGAGCTATGGGGTGGACTCTTTCTGATCTCAAAGGGATTAGTCCTCCCTAGTGCATGCATAAAATCTTAATGGAAGAGGATTTTAAGCCGGTAGCTCAACCTCAACTCCGCTTAAATCCTACCATGAAGGAAGTCGTGAGGAAGGAGGTTGTTAAATTGTTAGATGCGGGGATGATTTACCCAATTTCAGATAGTCCATAGGTGAGCCCCGTGCATGTGGTTCCAAAGAAAGGCGGCATAACCGTAATCCGGAACGAAAAAAATGAATTGATACCGATGAAGGAGAAAACGGGGTGGCGAATGTGTATAGACTATAGGCGGTTGAATACCGCTACGCGAAAAGACCATTTTCCATTTCCGTTTATGGACCAAATGTTGGAAAGACTCTCAGGAAAACAATTTTATTGCTTTTTGGATGGCTATTCTGGGTACAACCAAATTGCGGTTGACCCGACCGATCATGAGAAAACGGATTTCACATGTCCGTTTGGAATTTTCGCCTATCGAAAGATGCCGTTTGGGTTGTGCAATGCACCGACAACTTTCCAACGATGTGTTCAAGCCATTTTTGCCAATCTCATAGAGAAAACAATGGAGGTGTTCATGGACGATTTCTCTGTCTTTAGAGGTTCTTTTAGTCTATGCTTAGAAAACTTGGAGACAGTGCTTGAAAGGTGTGTAGAGGCAAATCTCGTGTTGAATTGGGAAAAATGCCACTTTATGGTGACCGAGCGGATAGTACTTGGCCACAAAATATCTTCAAAAGGGCTCGAGGTTGATCGCGCTAAGGTTGAAGTGATTGAAAAGTTGCCTCCTCCGGTAAACTTGAAAGGGATCCGAAGCTTCTTAAGGCATGCTGGTTTCTATCGGCGCTTCATTAAAGATTTCTCAAAGGTGGCTAGGCCTTTGAGTAATTTGCTCGCCAAGGACCAGGTATTTCTCTTAACCAATAAGTGTTTACATGCTTTTGAAGTTTTAAAAGAAAAGTTGGTTACCGCTCCAATTATAGTAGCTCCCAATTGGAATTCAAATTTTGGACTAATGTGTGACGCGAGCGACTATGCTATTGGAGCGGTATTGGGGCAAAGAAAGGAAAAAAAATTTCATGCTATACACTACGCAAGTAAAGTACTTAATGAGGCTCAAATTAATTATGCCACAATTGAAAAGGAACTACTTGCGATAGTGTATGCACTTGAAAAGTTTCGGTCCTATCTCATTGGTTCCAAAGTGATTGTGTACACCGACCATTCACTATAAAATATCTGCTCACCAAACCGGATTCGAAGAAAAGGCTCATCCATTGGATCCTCTTATTGCAAGAATTTGATGTTGAAATAAGAGATAAAAAGGGATCGGAAAATTTGGTGGCGGATCATTTATCGTGCCTTGTGAATGTGGAGGTTACTGCCTTGGAAAAGGAAATCCGAGAAGATTTTCCTGATGAAAAACTTTTTAAAGTTCAAGTTTGGCCATGGTTTGCGGACTTTGCAAACCATAAGGCAAGTGGATTTGTGCCTCCCGACCTAACTCCGAACCAAAAAAGGAAATTCCTCTCGGATAGTAAGTATTATGTGTGGGATGACCCCTACTTGTTCAAGTTAGGTGGTGATAATATTTTGAGAAGATGTGTTATCGGCAATGAAGCGCAAAGTATTCTATGGTACTGTCACAACTCGCCTTACGGCGGACATTTCAATGGGGCTAGAACGGCAAATAAAGTCCTTCAATTAGGATTTTTTTGGCCTTCTATTTTTAAAGACGCAAATGCCCATGCGCAAAGTTGTGACAGTTGCCAACGAAGTGGTGGAATAGGTAAGAGAGATGAGATGCCTCTTCAAAACACTCAAGAGGTTGAATTATTTGATTGTTGGGGTATCGATTTTGTCGGACCATTTTCACCCTCTTTTGGAAATGAATACTTGATGGTTGCAGTTGACTACGTGCCAAAGTGGGTTGAGGCGATTGCCTCACCTCGGGCTGATTCAAAAATGGTCATAAACTTTTTAAAGAAAAATATTTTTTCCCGTTTTGGAACTCCTCGGGTATTGATTAGTGACGGAGGGTCACTCTTTTGTAATGCACCATTGGAAAAAGTTTTGCAACATTACGATGTAACGCATAGAGTGGCAACTCCGTATCACCCACAGGCGAATGGTCAAGCTGAGGTTTCTAATCGCGAGATCAAGCGAATACTTGAAAAAACCGTGTCTAACTCTAGAAAAGATTGGTTGCAAAAACTGGATGAAGCTCTATGGGCATACCGCACTGCCTATAAAGCTCCAATAGGGCTGGCTCCGTTTCAATTGGTTTTTGGTAAAGCTTGCCACTTGCCGGTTGAAATGGAGCATAAAGCCTTATGGGCTTTAAAAATTTTAAACTTTGATCAAGAGTTAGCAGGTGAAAAGAGAAAGGTTCAGCTTCTTGAGTTGGAGAAGATGCGCAATGCCGCATACCACTCAAGCTGGTTGTACAAAGAAAAAGTTAAGGAATATCACGACAAGAAGCTCAGAAAAAAAAGAATTTGTGCCCGTACAATTGGTACTGTTATTCAATTCCAGGTTGAGGTTATTCCCGGGAAAATTGAAATCAAAATGGTCGGGGCCATTTCACGTGATCGAAGTAAAGGAGTATGGAGCTGTCGTGATAGAGGATTTGCAAAAGAAAGACAATTGGACGGTAAATGGCCAACGTTTAAAGGTATATCTCGGTGGCCATGTGAATCGTGATAGTTGTGTCTTCCGTCTAGATGTTCCGGAGTGAGCATCTTGGACCGTCGAACTTATCCGACGTTAAACAAGCACTTGTTGAGAGGCACCTCAACATTGTAGATATTTACATGTTTTTATGTTCATTTTTGCTTATTGTGAAAGGTTGGTTGTGGCTGTGTGAAAAAGAACAATGCAGCAGACCCTGTTTTTGTTGTCATGTTCGCTGACATTCGCTTGGCGAATGAAGGCGAGTATTTGCCCGGCGAGCCAAAGCGAAGGTTCGCTGGCTTTCGCCTGGCGAAGGAGGCAAAACAGGGTGTGCCACATCAGTTAAATTTGGGAAATTGGATGGGTCACTTGGGCCCATGAACCGTTACACTTTTGTTTTCTGAAATCCTAACCTCCCTTTGCCTCATTTGCATTGCCTCACTTTCACACTTCCTCCTTCCAACTTTCTCTCTGGTTTTTCTTTCTTTGAATTACTACATTTCAATCCAAAGGTATGTTTTCTAATTTTTTTCTTTCAATTTGTACATTGTTATTGTTTCTTTCTTTTACTGTTGTTCTTCTATGTACATCTTGTAATTTGGATCCATGAATTTGCTTCTGAAATTGTGTTAGGTTTAGAAACCCCTTTCTCTTTTTCTGTTTAAATTTAGTACGTGCATGTTTCATTTGCATCTGGTAAAGAGAATAGGGGATATAACACATTTGGTTTGAACCTAGCACTATTGCAGAAGCACTGTTTTTCTGCATTTTTCGCACCTTCGCTGACATTCGCCTGGCGAGTGGTAGCGAATATTCGCCAAGATTCGCCCAGCGAACCAAGGCGAATGCAACAAAAAAATTTCTTTCTTTGCTGTTTACTACTGGCTGTTTCTTTCTAACATCTTGGTTCTATTTTGTTTGTTTTTAACGTTGTTTTCATATGGGACCTAGGATGATCAACTCCAACAAGAGAAAGGCCTCCACTTCTCATACCGTACCGATCCTCTTCGATTTAGACAGGTTCCGCGCTGCTACTCAGGCCGACCACTACGAAACTCTCGAAAGGAGGAATATCGTGGCAGAAAAGAGGTTCCAATTGAGTGACACTGGATCGTACCGTGCTATTGACGCGCTTTTTGTGGCGAAAAAGTGGGAGTGTCTGATGACTTCTCTGGATGGTTACAATGCTGAGATAGTTCGGGAATTCTATGCAAATGTCCTCCCGGATGATGGTGAAGTGTTTAATTGGGCCTCGACAGTCCGTGGTGTCACGGTAAGGTTTGATCGGCGAGCTATAAGTAATGTTTTGGGTAACCCTCTGTCTCTTTCAGGAAGCCAGATAGATGAGTACCACCGGGACCTGAACAAGCATCGTGATTTGGATGCAATGACCAGAGATTTGTGTTTAGATGGACGCACTGTGGTGCGTAATTCTTCAAGGGTGGCTATTCGGTATCTTCCCACTGATATGAAGCCTTTAGTGCAGCTGATTTTGTTGTTTGTTCTGACGAATGATGTGCCAAGGTCCCACCATAGCTCGGTGCCTATACCTATTGCCCATTTGATTCATTCGATCCTGCAGAATGTCCAAATTGACATTGCTCGCATCATTGTTGATGAGATGCGTTTTGTGGTCTTAAGTGGACGTGGTAGGGTAGCGGCTCGCAAGAATTGCCCGCTAACTTTCCCGTGCCTTATTATGTCGCTTTGTGCTTATGCCGGTGTGGATATCCCTCAGGGGAGACAGGTGACCATTCCTGCTGCGATTGATGATAAGTATGTTGACAAATTTTGTAGAGCTAGGCCTGCTGTTGGTGAAACTTCTGCTGCCGGTACTGATGTCGGCAGGCGTGCCGGTGGCATTCCTAGATCTGGTCAGGTTCCTCCTTCTTTCTACCCATTTTAGCAGGAGATTTGTACTTATATTTGGGATTGGATGGCCGCTCAACAGCATGCCACTTGTGATCTTCATGACTCCATGTAGCTTTTGCAGCTGCAGATACGTGATCCTATCGGGAACCACACGATGATGACTAGGGAGCAATTCCTTGAGCATGCTGCATGGCCTGTGAACAGGCCCAGTTTTGGTAGGGGGAGGATGTAGAGGATGATGACCCTGCTGGTGATGAGGTAGATGATGATGATGATGATGACGGTGACGAGGGTGATGATGACGATGATGATGGTTATGACATGTCCGAGGAGGAGGAGTGATCTCTGTGTGTTTGTTACTTCCTTTGTGCTACAAAGTGAAGTTTTTATCTTGTTCTTGTTTTTATCTTGTATTTCGATTCAGTTGTTTTGTGATGTACTTTGGATTGAATTTCTGTTTTGTACTTGTACCTTTTAAGGTACCCTTGACATTGTTGGTGTTATACACCATTTTATCATTCAACATTATTATTAATATATTTGAGTTTTTTAAATTATTTTAGTAAGTTTTACGTGAAGTTTATTCAATGGTGGTTGTGAATATATTAACACCCTATTGTCGACGTTTAGTGTCTTTTGTAGATATGCAAAAATTTCGTTCAAGTGGGACGACGATGATATTATCGTTCTCACAAATTTGTTGACAAGGTTCTTAGTTACCTTATTCCAGAATTTAGAATGTTTTAGAACTTGTTATCCTTTGAACAATTTTTGTAACTTTGCTTCTTTTTGCAACTTTGAGGATTGATATGTCATTTAGGTTCTATATCACAAATGTAAGAATCCTCCTTTTAATTGTACATATGCTATGGATGGCTGATGAATTTTGTGTATACTTATAATTCATGTTCTATCTCTTGTTCTTTATAATTTTGTGGAAGTTTTAGAGAGGATCAAAGCACTTATTTGTATTGAGCACAAACATTTCCATATACGTCCCGTGAGGAGTGTGACTTTCGTTAGCCCCTTTTGAGCCTTTTTGTTTAAGCTCATCTTTTGAGCTTCTAATTTTCGGTTTCTTCTTGAACCTTGAGTCTTGATGTAAAAGTTTGGAACAATTCACTTTGGGTGGAGTTGGAATTCAGTTGGGGAGAACAGAGAAAGTCGAGAAAAAGAAAAGAAAAAAAAAGAAAATTGTGAAAATCTTTCAAGCAAGCGGTGTGAACAAAGATTGATAAAATAAAATAAAAAAAGAGAAAAGAGAAAAATAATACAATGGTATAAAAAAAGAGAGTATGCTTGCTTGAAGGAAAGAAAAAGAAAATAAGTGTGCAAAAGGGTTGTGAGGGTTGGCATTTGTAGGAATTTGATGAATGAAGTGGTGATGTTGTAAATACTTGTATAGTGAGTGTTCCTGAGCATCGACAATTTCGTTTCAATGGCCTTATAAATGACCCTTTGTTGTAACCCGACCAAGCTACAACCCTTGAAGTCCTATGTGATCTTTAACTTCCATAATTTTGTTGTGAGCATTTAGATATTGTATGAATTGTGTAGTATTGCATTATTTGTCATTGGAGTGAATTTTTGTCCCACGCTTGCATGTACGTTTTACTTTAATCCTTCTTCGAAGTGGAGTGTTAGAATGACATGTCATGAGATTTAGTTGTTTCTTGAAGCATTGTTTAATTTGTTTTTAGAATCAAGTTCTTGTACATTGTCTATTGTGGAATTGTGTAATCTCTTGCCTTGTTGCTTTTGTTGTGTGTTTGAGCCGAATGTTTTCACTTGGGTTGAATTGGTTCTTGAGCAAATCCTCCTTTTTGTTTTGTGAGGCATACTTTGCTTGAGGATATGCAAATAAGTTAGTTGGGAGAGTTGTTAGATCCCAAATATTGTATATATTTGGCCTCTTTTTAGTAGTATTTTTACTTGTTTTTTATCTAGTATTGTTTGAATTAGTAGTTGAATTTGTTTAGTTTCATTTTGTTGTGATTCAAGTGAATGGTGTTTGTAATATTGATGTTAGTGTGCATGATTGACACTAATAGGGGCACCTTGGAAGGGATGAGTCATAGCTGCCAGAAGAAGTTGAAAATCAAAGCATTCGCCTGACGAAGCTCAGCAAGTGCCAGCGAATGTTCGCCTGGCGAGTGCTGGCGAGCCAAAGCGAATAATTCAAATTAAACTCCTAGACCAAAAGAGCAGGAAGTTTGCTAGGCGAAGGTTCCAGCGAAGCTTCGCTACCATTCGCCTGGCGAAGGTGCTGGCGAAGAAGTCTTAGCTTTTGTCTTGGCTATTCCAGTAGCAAACCAATATGAAGTTCGCCTGGCAAGTGGAACCAGCAAAGGTTCGCCTGGCGGATGATTCTTTCGCCTGGCGAAGGCGCGATATCATAGAGGGTGGTTTGCTTGCTGAGGCACTTTGAAGTGCCTTGTTACTTTATGTTCGCCTGGCGAAGGATCCTGTTCTCCTGGCGAATGTGCGGAAATAGAGCTACTTTTTGTACTTTATTATTGCTTTATAAGTGTCATACTTTGTACTATGTGGGCAGATAATCTTGGAACATAAAAACTCAGACCTAGAACTCAAAATAGAGTAGTTTTTCTCTCTTTGCTCATTTTTGTAATCAAGAGAAGTGGAATCACATCCTTCATCGATTCTTCGAAGTGGATGTTCTTCATCTTCTCCCTTTTCTTCTTGTTCAAGCTACCCATGAGAATGAGTAGCTAAGTTCTTCTTTTTGTCAAGGTTAGATGTAGGTGATCATCAAGCTTTGTATGTAAATGTATTGATCATCATTTGTAAACTCTTGGTTGATGAATGTATGGTGAAAACTTTGCTTTCATGTTAACTCTTTGTGTTGGTTTATGATTGAAAAATGTTTTCCAACTCTTAACCTAGGTTTTCATCCATCTTTGTTCTTAAGCTAGAGATAGTTAAGAATGAAGTTGTTCACTAAAATGTTAAACTTTAATGTTGCCATTTTGATAGATTGTGTGAGAAATCAACAATGGATCAAAATGGTAAAACCCACAATGTGAGTTAGAAATAATCACATCGAGAGGATGTTGTGAATGTATTTATCATCTAATAGAGTTTATGAATCTTGTTTGATCGAACATGTGCATGCAAAGCGATCATGGAACCCTAACTTTGACAATCTTTCTTTAAACCGTAAAACTCTAACTTTTACCACTTTACATTACTTTTTATGCAAGAAAAGGTCTGGATACCGCACGACGATAGGAGATAACAACAGTTAACGTGACCTGGATATCACGAAGCATCAGATAAACTACCATGGTCTGGATACCATAACTGCCATCATCGGAGTCTGAATACTTAACGGAGAAAGTACAAACAAGATTCAACAAGGTCTGGACACTCAACTGACTTTACCGGAGTCTGGATACTTGTCGCGGTGAAAATCGGATACCAAACTATTGATTAGTTTGAATCTTTAATTCATTTTGCAACCGAACTTTGATTTGTCCAAAGGAAGGGATAAAGATCGAAATTCCCACAATGCAACGCAAATGCAAGCTTAGAGAGTTATAGGTTCGAGGGTCGGTTAAACTTAGGGAAGGTACTAGCATCCTAAGTTTCTGTAGTACTCTACAGGAACCTCTTGTTTTATGTTTGTTTATTGCTAAGTGTTTATCTGCTTAAGGTATAAAAGACCCTAGTGGTTTATTTCTAAGTATACTCGATAAGATGTCACATCTTATGCCTACATATCCTTATGGGGAGCGGAATCAGAGTATTTTGTAGTTCACCCTAAAGGGTTTGAAGAGTTCTTTGACTGTGGTCAAAGTTCCTACGGGTTTAGGGTAGTTGGTTGATTGATTTTAGGAGAAGAGATGTGTCTTCATTTTAAGGGAGATTTAACCGCCACAAGGTGTAGGAAAATAGTCTTTGCATCGTCTTAAGAAAAGGGCTTAAGTACTCGGATTGTTTGACGAGTATGCCTTTATTTCTCTTAAGGAAAAGTCCCTACGGCTTGATTGTATTATTGTGGGGTGGAGATTCTATCTCGCTTAAGATGATTTGGCATCTTTTCTCTATTGTGTTTGAAGGTATTGTTTTGAGTTGATTGTTTGTATATTGAGTTGATTGTTTGAATATTGTATGTTGAATTGTTGTTTGTTTTCCTATGTTGTATGATAAAGACAAAGGTCCTTCCTATGGGTGGGATCTATCTTAAAAGATCAACTTGAATGAGATCAAGGATCAGGAGGGATAATGATGTAAATGATGTGCAACTACACTCAACGTTGAATTATGTGTAGGTTTTCCCTTTGGACGGAATGCAATTGCGGAGATATAAATTGCGGTAATGTGAATTACTGTAAGATAAATTGCGGAGAAAGTAAAACATACACATACGCATGAAAGCGCTGAAGTGTGTGAGAGTGAAAGTGTCGTGGATGTGAATGTGCACGATTAGGTTGTGTTTTACGCGGTTGATTGATTTTAAGAAAATGTTAATTAATTTGGTGAGGTTTGATTTTATAAAAAGTTGAGTTAATTTTAAAAGGTTAGATACTTATGAGAAAAGTATTCGATTGTTATTATTATTATTTCGAGTGATATTAACTTAGGAGGAAAAAAAACTGATGAGATTGATTTTAAGAAAAAGTGTTAATTTTAAATTATGAGTTTGAATTTATAAGTTGATTGGTTTTGTTTTAAAAAAGAAGCTTTACGATTAGAGAGGTTAAATAAAAGGTTATATTATATTATAAAAGGGGTGGAAGTAAAAATCGTTTTTTATTTTCCTAGTTATCGAAAAGTAAATTATTATATATATTATGAAAGACTGATTTAAGATAAAATAGTTTTTCTTTTTATTATCATAAAAGAAGGATTAATTATCCTAAAAAATTTATTACTAATTACTTTGCTAAGTAAAATTTATTTTAAAATAAAAGAGGGGTTTTCTTTTAGAATGCAGATTATATTATTATGAAAAAAAAAAGTGGATTATTAATTAAAAAAAGGATTATTTTGTTACGGTTACTGATTAAGGACTAATAAAACATTCAGGTGGTTAATTAAGGGTTGAGCTGGGGTTGTGTGTGTGGGGGGGATAATCACGTTACAATCAGAAAGCACCAAAATTGAAAGAAAGAAAAAAAAGAACTAAACCCTAATTACCAATTCAAATATCTCCTTCCGATCGCCCAGTTCCAATTCTCGATCGGCCACCGTTCTTCAATCGATCCTTTTTAGCCATCTCCCCCTCTCGATTGCTTACGCCACCTTGTTTTCTTTGCTTCCTCTCATTCGCGTTTCTTTTACCTTCTCCAACTTCTGAATACCTGCAAAATCGACAAGAATCGAATAGGTTGTCAATGTTAGTTAAACGAAAACCCACTTTTTGATGGTTTGATGGCGGTAGCGAATGGGCTTCTGGTGGTGGTGGTTGATGGATTCGCGCAAGCGGTTTTCCGATGGGTACCGGTGATGACGGAATGGATTGAGGTTCGCGGTTCACGGTTCACGGTGGATTCGAGGAAAGATAAGTCTCTCGAATTTTATGCCTTCTAGGGTCTTATTTGGGGATTTTGGAATTCATGTGATGTTTATGTGTTTTCTGTATCGGGTTTCTCGTGTGATTTTTGTGAATCTTCCCCCGTGACTGATTGTGGATTTCTCTCCTTCTTATAGTGGATTCATAAAACATTTGAATTGAATGGGGGTAACATTGTCGGGTCTGGTTTTGGTAAGAAACTAATGCTTGTCTAAACATGTCTCTGAGGCACTAAAACTCCTTCCACTTTTGTTTCAGCATGTTGTGCTTGCTATGGAAACCGGTTGATTCTTGATTCTCTTTTCAGGATGTTCATTGAGTCCAATATTAATGATTAGAATGAGACATTGAATTTAGTTTTGAGAAGTTTCCGTTTTGACCTAAGCATGTATGGAACACGTATCTGATCTTTCTGTTCGAATTTGAATGTTTTATTGTTTGGTTGTTTTGGAAGGTAATTGAACATTTCTTTATGGTACTAAAAAGAACATTCTATTTTGATCCAAAACATGTTTAGACAAAGCTATAACTCACTGTTTTTTCGGTTTGATATGTTGGGATGCACTCAGAAAGAAAATGAACCAATTATGATGTTATGCGCTTCACTTGGCTTAATTGGAGAAGGTTGACTTCTTAATATTGCTGCTCTTTTTTAGGTAGCTCAAGGCTCTTGATAGCAGTTAGTGCCGTGCAAAAGGATATGAGGGAGAGCAATCGAGATGCTTGGGGTGCGGATTTGTCTGGCGCAAAGAGGATTCCTGGCATAAGGTAGCGACCTACGAGGATTCCTGGGCATAAGTGATTCAAAGCTTATGATAGTCTGTGATTTGAACCGATACTGCTTGTGACTTTAATGGTTATTCTTCCTCGGTATGACTGTATTGCTAATGTGCAGGTGAAAGAGAAGAACATGTTCATGATGCGGTATATCAGAGCTCGCACTTTACTGCAGGTTGGATTATTTGTTTTGAGATTATTTGTGTGATAAAAAAAAGATTACTTGCATCTTGTGAGGTAACACTTTGCATCCGTTCCACTACAGGTCCTTGTTGCTTCAGCTCTATCTCAGATGAAGGTTGCTCTCATGGATCTACTTTATTCACTATAGACGCAACAACTTTACTGTGGATATCTATGAGATTATACAAATGACGATGCCCTGGAGTGAATTTCTTTGTTCCAATTGCAACGTATCAAAACTGACAGAGCGTGCACGCAAGCTTTCGACCTTCTAAATAGTTCAGAAGCATGTGCAGCAACCATAGCTGTTGCTACTATCTCAATTGAGTTGTAACTCCAAGGGGTGCCAACAGAAGAAGGCTTTAAAGAAACAGTGAATGAACCATAGTGCAAAGTTCTGCCACGACAAGGTTTTTAGAGACTGAACCAATGCCAAATAGGTAACTTGCTTTTTGTTTGTTCTGTATTGTATTCAGGTGGAAATGTCTTCTGGAGAATGGCTCCCACTGTAGAAAATATTTTGTAACTCAAGTTGTGAATGAAGTTGAAATTTATTGCCATATGTCTATTCAAAAGTTGAGCAAAACAGATGAACTTCTTTGTGAATGTCTGAATATTTGATGATGGTTATGTGTGATTGAAAGTTGATGCTTCTGTATTCATGTTGACCAATTATACTTTGCTTCATGTTTCAGGTGATACCGGCATACCATTCAATCTTATCCAACGACAAAGGTCGGTGTTTAGCTTGTACTTTCGATTTGTTGATGAAGTCAGTTTGGTGAGTTCAAGGCGGTGTTTCTTCTTTCACACGATCCAGCCTGATTGTGTTTTGATGGTGCTCTAATTTAACTCAGATTTATGCAGGGCGTTATCCTCATTGATGTCGTCATTCTTGATATCTCTGTTAGCAATAAGGAAGTGTTTGGTTTTCTGCTTTTCACACTCAGGTACTCTGTTCCTTCTTCAATTTGGTGTATGTGAGTGATATTCTGTTAAACTCATGCTCTGTGCACTGTGATTCTTTTCTGCAATGCTTATGCTGCAGATGTATGGTTGTGTTCTGACCGCATGTTCTTGCTACTGCTGTATTAATGTTATCAATTCTGTATTTAAAGTTATGCACTTGGTGTAGGGACTTTAATTTGAAGTTCAGGATAAATGTTCTTGCAGTTTAAACATGGGTGTTCTATTGGATCCATTAGGGCCCCTTTACAGTTGTGCAGACATTAGCCTTCATGTTCATCCTTTTGGACTTAATTGATTTCTAGGCTGAAGTTTTGTGTTCTTTCGCAGGTGTGACAATGAATGTGCAGTAGAAGCGGTACGTCGGATACTAGCTTGCGAATGCGACAAAGCTTTGGAAGATGCATTGGCGTGGAGGTGGCGTTGTTATGAAAGAATCCCCAAAATCCTTACATGTGGGAGGAGCAAGAAGCGCGTCACTACCAACTGTCGGAGTTTGGTTTGGAGATTCAAGAACCAAGAAGTTTCCAGCAAAGGAGAGTATGAATTCAACAAATTCCAGGGTCGAAAACTGATCTCGGACTTGTAGTGTATTATTACCAATCAAAATCCTAGTTGTAAAGTAGTTGGAAATACTCTTAGAGGATAATATCTAGGGAACAAATTATGTGATTAAAGTATTGTCCCAAGAACCACCGATGCCATTGCCAGTTGTATGATTGAGTAGGCAATGTATAGATCTCATATATGGGTTGTGTTGCAGAACCACAGTTATTACAAGGATGAGGCAAGGTGACTGGTTTTCCATATAAAATAAATATGCGTTGAACGTGCTTCATAATCGCAGACTTTTCTTGAAAACCGTGCTTTGGCGAGAACACTTTAGATAGTTGCTTTGATCTAAAATCGAAATTCAGGTGTTACCGGTAATGACATAAATTGCTATAACCCATCCTCACTACTCGATGACAAAATTACTCTCAAATTGGTTTTCCGTACTTGACTATTTAAATGATCTTGAACCCGTTATGAGAGCTAAACTTGAGCATGAGAGTGTAACATCAAAATATTCTCATACATCCTTTGTCAGCCTCCATCATGATTTAACTTATAGAAATTCCTCTAATGGCTTTTGGTCAATCTTAAAATCCTTTAAATTTCGATATTTCACAAATGAATAACCAATTTAAACCAAAGCGATCTTTAATTCTTGAGTCTACACCATCTTGCACTAGAAAGCTTGACTTAAGGGGATATAGACATAAGAATCAACTTGAGGCATTTGAAGCGAAATAACCCTGCACACATTCGTTAGCTGCATATAAAAGTGAAAGATAAAACGAAAGAAAACACCCAAGGAGGTGGAATCTTAAGGTCAAAAATTAGGGTGCGACAGATGCCCCTATTTAAGTTACTTTTATCTGGAGGTATGGAGATTGAAATCTTCGTCTCGATGAGATAGGAGGGACTTAAATATAAACATTGCACGAATTTTTGGCCCTAAGATGCCACCAGATGCATATGATATGAGATGATATTAAATGCAAGACAAGAGGGTCCTGTGGAGAAATGGCGCCACATGGGAGAAACCAGACACTTGAACTTTTGGCATGAGAATGATGACACTTGAAGTGAATACAAAAGACTCGATCCGTAAACCTTGCATTCATGAAGAGCTTGGGAAAGATGAACTCAAAATGAGGAAGAATATAACTCGGCATGAAGGAGAGATCAATGGCTGCTCACAAGTCTCGTATTTGGGGTCCAAGCATGAAAGACTTCAGAATTTTGTAGGATTTGCAGTGTGGAATATTCCTGGTATTGTGTTCTTATTCCATTGAAACTCCCTATGATGCTTTTATTTGTTTCATGATCACATTGAAATGATATTTCAAACTTGTATTTTATGTTTTTTTTTTGTGTAACTTGCCTTTCCCAAAATCCTTTGATGAAGTTTATGCTTACATTTTTTCTGATTGGAAAGGACTTGTATATGTCTTGGCAGGTGATTGATTTATTCTTCTCTACAGCTGCCATCAAATTCATGTTCATATGTTCTTGACCCTTCTTTTACTTCATCTTGTCAGCTGTTATTTGGAACTCAGAGCGTGCCCTTTCGAAGAACTAGGAGGAAAAGAAAGGAAGGCACATGGTGATTTCAACATGAAAATAGCACCCATAATCTATTATGTTGAGTCAAAGTGAAAGGCAGGAATT
This sequence comes from Lathyrus sativus, assembly GCA_963859935.3. Lineage (NCBI taxonomy): Eukaryota > Viridiplantae > Streptophyta > Magnoliopsida > Fabales > Fabaceae > Lathyrus > Lathyrus sativus. Next base: position 487,076,534 of record OZ012736.1, read on the forward strand.
CTCTTCGGTAATCATCTTGTAGCTTCACTAACTCAAATCAAATCTTGCTGGATCGAGGATTGTGCTGACACACCAAATACGTTCAGCTAGCTTACAATGCGACAAGGAAAAATTCTGGTGACGAAATGGCTGCTCTCAACAAGTTCTTGTGACGAGTCTTACGTAAGTGTCATCCCATGCCTTTCTTTCTCTCTTTATGAACCTTTTGTTGTCATTGTACCATAGTTCTGAACCGTCCTTCTTTTGTGGACATGGTTCTGCACAAGAATCTTGTACATCTTTATTGTATTAAATTATAGAAATAACATTCTTCATTATGCCTGGTTTCAAGGTACATCGGAGAAGCCCAACGGAAATAGCCGAAGTTACATTTGGAGCTTATTGAAGGGTTTGAGCAAACTAAACATCATTTTCATTTATGCAGAAGTCAAAGTGGTTTGTTCATGTTCTCCATGTTATTTCTTATTAATTTATGGTCTCTTTGTAATGTCGCGTGATTTACGCTTCCAGGAAATGTAACATGAGTAGTGAATACTGTCACATGAAAATCCTTTGGACTTTTGCAGGCTTTGGCTATAGGATGAGGCTATGGTTTTAGTTTGAAAACAGACTGAGGACTCGCACCCTCTTCTTTTTGCCACCGTCACCTGCTACAAAGATTCTGGATGGTTTGCGGGAAGCTGCTGCGAATGCATGAGAGGTGAAGAAGAGTAGTTGTTGTTGAGAAACTTTTACATGGAGAATGCATTGTTGCCAATTTGTTGAGGTTGATGTTGTGACATAGGAAGTTGCGGCAATTGCTGGTGAGTATTTTGTTGCTGCATAAGCTGATAGTAGGCTACTTGTTGCTGCACACATTAATTTGAAATCAGGTTAGAACCAACTGTGTCGTTATTCGTAGTTGCGTTTTGACTCGGTGGTTGTTGTTGTTCTAACTAAAAATTTTTTTGCACATGTTCTGCAATTCTAGCGCAAGGGTGAGATGACAATTGTATTGTTTAGGAATTTGGTTGAGATTTTCAAGTTACAACGCCGACATCCTCAACGATTTTTCTTCAAGCCAAGATCGAAGGCCACCATTGTAATACTTGTGACAATGTCATCTTTGGGGTGACATAATCATCTTGTAAAATAGACATGTAATATTTAAATTCTGAAGTTTTGAATCCAATGTCTTGGATTTCAATTGTGAATGCTGCCATTACTTTTATGCACACACTACTGTTTCATAAATTTGTAACTTCTGCACTGTATAAGATAATTTTCCTTGCATTCCTTGTATGAGTTATGAAGGGAACCTCATGCTTCATTAGGTGTCTTGACAAATCTTGCGTAAGTCTCGGTAATTGGTGCAACAAACTATCACTTTTAATTTTCCAAGAGTTTGGTTGGTCAACCTTCTTTCTAATTCCTTAATCAATACAGTATAATAGTTTAGAAGTAAATTTGGAGCTGACTGGGATTTCAATACCTGACCTTTGTAACTTTAATCCTTAATGAATCATAGATTTTCCTTTTTAATAACCCCTTGATCATATGTGGTAATGAAAAAGTAAGTCGTTGCTGTTGTAACATCCACGTCTATCATGGCTTTTAGAAAGATCCATGTATTGCTTGATAGTAAATCCCAAAACATGGCTTCTCACTATTTGACAAAAACTCCAGAACACGGTTCGAAAGTCAACTCAACATGTAATAAAAATCTTGCGAAATGGTCCCCATCTTGATATGTCATTTAGTAATAAACCCATTTGCTTAGCAAAAGAAATGTTTCTCCTTGTAATCTAAAGCAACTTTCCATGTCTGAAATCTCTTGACCAAATTTTGAATGCAAGAATATGGGTTTATCTTTCTTTTATCATAGCTTGTATCGTTATGAACTGATGCATTATACCATAAGCCTTTGAAATGAATCGAAACATCTTCTAGGCTAATTGCATCCAAATTCAAGTATGACTCGAAACTTACAAATTAAATCTAAGTTTGTCACAAACTGATTTAAAATTCAAACATAGCTTGACGCTCGTAATCAATTTAAGCAAGGCTTGAAACTAAATCGACCGTGTCTAGCAGCATCATGTGAAGTATCTTTGAACGACTTGAATTAGGTGCATATCATAACAAACAACTTGTAGTGAGGCTTAAACGACCTTTAGAGAAGTTTGTAATCCAGTTGAAATAGGGTTCAAATTTTTTGAAAACCAACAATCATGCATTTTATGCCATTGTCCATATCATATATATTTGATCGTGATAACGAGGACACATATGAATTTGGATATAAAAGCTGGGGGCACGTTCTTCATCATAAATTGCTGGGGATTACAACCACAATGTGTACACACATGGTCTTTATGAACGAAGTCTCAGATAGTCATAGCTAGAAGTCGTGAAACAGTCAAACCTCCATTAAATACCTAAGTAGGACAAATTTAGGGTATGACAGATGCCCCTATCTAATTGCCTTAAACCTGAGTGGATGAACCGCCGCCTGACATTCATTTTAAGGCGGAAGTCAATTAGATACAAGAAGACCCCGAAATTTGTCCGGTAGATGAGTGAAAAGTACCATGAACGGGTTAGTAGGATGAACAAGATAACCTGATATTCTATGGGTGGTCGAAGCAGTCCCTTATCTAATAAAGTTCTTTGTGATACCAGAGTAGTATAACCAATCCACTTTGGGTGGTCGAAGCAGTCCCTCATTCGTTAAGGTCCTTCGCGATACCAAAGTGCTATAAACGATCCTCTTTGGGTGGTCGAAGTAGTCCCTCATTCGTTAAGGTCCTTCGCGATACCAAAGTGGTATAAACAAACCTCTTTGGGTGGTCGAAGTAGTCCCTCATTTGTTAAGGTCCTTCGCGATACCAAAGTGGTATAAACGAACCCCTTTGGGTGGTCAAAGCAGTCCCTCATTCGTTAAGGTCCTTCGCGATACCAAAGTGGTATAAACGAACCTCTTTGGGTGGTCGAAGCAGTCCCTCATTCGTTAAGGTCCTTCGCGATACCAAAGTGGTATAAACGAACCCCTTTGGGTGGTCGAAGCAGTCCCTCATTCGTTAAGGTCCTTCGCGATACCAAAGTGGTATAAACGAACCCCTTTGGGTGGTCGAAGCAGTCCCTCATTCGTTAAGGTCCTTCGCGATACCAAAGTGGTATAAACGAACCTCTTTGGGTGGTCGAAGCAGTCCCTCATTCGTTAAGGTCCTTCGCGATACCAAAGTGGTATAAACGAACCTCTTTGGGTGGTCGAAGCAGTCCCTCATTCGTTAAGGTCCTTCGCGATACCAAAGTGGTATAAACGAACCTCTTTGGATGGTCGAAGCAGTCCCTCATTCGTTAAGGTCATTCGCGATACCAAAGTGGTATAAACGAACCTCTTTGGGTGGTCGAAGCAGTCCCTCATTCGTTAAGGTCCTTCGCGATACCAAAGTGGTATAAACGAACCCCTTTGGGTGGTCGAAGCAGTCCCTCATTCGTTAAGGTCCTTCGTGATACCAAAGTGGTATAAACGAACCCCTTTGAGTGGTCGAAGCATTCCCTCATTCGTTAAGGTCCTTCGCGATACCAAAGTGGTATAAACGAACCTCTTTGGGTGGTCGAAGCAGTCCCTCATTCGTTAAGGTCCTTCGCGATACCAAAGTGGTATAAACGAACCCCTTTGGGTGGTCGAAGCAGTCCCTCATTCGTTAAGGTCCTTCGCGATACCAAAGTGGTATAAACGAACCTCTTTGGGTGGTTGAAGCAGTCCCTCATTCGTTAAGGTCCTTCGCGATACCAAAGTGGTATAAACGAACCTCTTTAGGTGGTCGAAGCAGTCCCTCATTCGTTAAGGTCCTTCGCGATACCAAAGTAGTATCTCTAAAATTTGTTGGGGAATAGTTGAGCCAAAATTCCTATTGGAGGAACAACATTGTGCAAACTCTGCAGGGCAAGCCTTCAAGAAACTTTTTAAGAGAACCTCTGCTTGGGGAGCCACAAGAGCAATAGTTGCTGGGGATTATCATCATCAACTGCATGGTTGAAGAATGACTTGCTGGGGAGTAGAATTCCCTGAACTCGTGGGGTATTAGCTCTTTTCAGAGTCATACTACCAACTTCACTGGAGGACTGACCAAGATACTTGTGACCTGATCCTGGATCCTACTACATTGCTATGTAATATAATGTTTTATGATGTCCAAATATGCAACTAAGATGTAACTGCTAGGGAGTGCACGATGCGAATGCAAATGATATGTTAATGCTTGATATGATTATGATATGAGGTTGTATGTCGTGCTTATGATAATGCAGCGACCAGGTATGCTGGGGATGAAATCTTGTCGGGGACATCATCAGGGATCGGATTTGGTAGTTGCCCAAATGGTTTGGACTTTGGTTATTGAGGATGCCAACGAGGGTGGACTTTTAGTGGTTGCCAATAAAGACTGGACTTTTAGGGTGAATTTAAGGTGCCAATTGGGGTGGCTTTTTGTGGTTGCCAATAAAAGGTTGGACTTTATGTGGGGTGTGCCAAGCGAGATTGGACTTTTGTTGATAAAAGGATTTGACTTCCCGACACACAGTTTCTGGCAGTGCTACAATCAAAAGACAGATGTGGATACTCTTGGTGTCCCAAGTTGGATCCTTTGCAGAAGTGGTATACTTGTTCTTGTAAGAACCTTGCTTCTAGCTGATATGTCATGATGACTTACAAACATTGAGTGTAGCGACTTATCCAAAGCATATTGACTGCGCGAGCGTAGCGACTTAACCAATGCGTGTTAATCGTGTGAGCGTAGCGATTTAACCAATGCATATGGATTGTGTGAGTGTAGCGACTTAACCAATGCGTATTAGTCGCGCTTTTGCTCTGCCCCAAGGCCTTTGACGCTTGTTGACCTTAACCATTACTGGTGTCTGGTGTGGTCAGCTCGATCAACTTTGAAAGCGTGAAGGGAAATTGCCCCTGTTCAGCTAATCTGCCCCAGTTCAAATGGTCTGCCCCAGTCTGCCGGGTATTTGAAGGATTTTCTTCTAGGATGAGAACTTTGGCGATGATTATACCAGGATATGGCTTGAACCCATTTGCCCCAGTGTCTGGACCTTGTAGTGGTTTGCCCCGATTTAAACCTCAAAAGGACTTGCCCCATATTCGTAGGGTTAGGAGAAAGTCTTAATTCAGGTCAACACCAATGAGTGATCAAGTTCCTCTTTGATTGCACTTTGTTGGAATTTCCATTATGCCAATTACTAATTTGCCATTTAAAATTTTTTATTCAAAAATGGTAATTTTAATGCGACATTCATGCAAGTTATGAAAATATCATTTATTGGGAATGATGTGAAAATGTGTGACGAGTGGACTGTTAATCCAAACGCAATACTGATTTAGTTGGTGTGAAAGATATGACAAGAATATGACACCAATACATAAGATTAGCAAATATGTAGGAGTCAGTTTACGCAACCTCGCAATAGTTATGCTTTCAGAATAAAACTCCGCCTCAATTAGGTCTTTTGAGGGTTGTATTGTGGTCTGGTTCACGGTTATGAAAACAAAGGATATTAGGCTCAAAGTATTATTTGTACCCACCCCTTCTTCGTAATGATCTCCATACCTACATTCAGTTAATTCTGCACATGTTTTACCTTGACGGTGTAAAACTTGATGATTCAAGGTTTGCTCAAAATGGCAGCCACTTTATTTTGATGGATGTCAGTAACCCCTTAATTCGGGTGGCCACTGAATCTTATTTTGTTTTTATCGAGGGTTCGAGGACCTCTTTTTGGTTTTGTTTTTGATCCCTAACTTTTGCATGGACTGACTTTGCTTGTCAGATCCATCGGGATTGCCTTGATTTTTGCCTAAGTCTCCTTCAAGGTGCTTGACTTAGCAGGCTTTTGATTTTTTTAGGCTTGTGACCGCCAAGTCAATGGTATTTGAAGAAAAACCATCATATCTTTTGGATTTTGTCTCGAGTGCGGGATTGGATTAACTGAACACTACCCATGCCCCATGTTAAGTGTAAGGATTTATAGATCCGAAGGAAACTCCTACTTCTAGGCTCGAAGTGGTTGACTAGAGACTAACTCCTTATCTCTCCAGTGTTTGGGGGTTCGAAACGATGCCTGTACATCATTAGCGTGATTTTATCCAAAAGCATACTATCAGCAATTATGGGTATTTCGCTTTCGTCATCCTCCCTTAAATCTTTGCTAAACAGCAGTGCAATAAAGGAAGTGAAATATTTTTGTGATTTTTGCAATAAATGAGAAATTGTGAGTGAATACGAATGGATTTGATTAAAACATGCATGATTATCACATTAACAATACCATTAATACGAAACAATGTCTAAAAGCAAGTAGTAATTAACAGAAAAGAAACTACAAATGCATAAAAAAACATGATCTAAAAAAAATGCCAGCATGGAGGAACTGGGCTTTTCTTGCTTGATCAGTTGTCTTGAGAAGATGCGTCTTGAAGTCCCCAAACTCATTCAGGTGCGAGGCGGACACGCACAACCAAACTCCCTTCTTGAAAGGATATACATCCTTGGTCAATCAATTGTTGCACCCTAGCCTGAAAAGCTTTGCAATCTTCTATCGAATGCCCCATTGATCCAGCATGGTATCCACAATGTGCATTGGGATCATACCCAGGAGGGTATGGTTCTGGCACTGGCTTGAGAGATTTAGGCTCCACTAGTGAATTTCGAATCAAATGTGGCAGAAGCTGAGTGTGCGATACAGGAACTGGGTGAAGAGGAGCGTTCCTTCTTCCCAAATTGTTGCGAGGCCTGTGTTGATTTTGGCATGGATCCTGATTTCCTCGTCCATACGCTCGTTGATTTGCATAGGGAGCAATCCAAGGCTTCTGACATGGTTCCCTGGGTATTGTTGGCTGTCCTTTTGGGATCCAAAGGTGGATGTCATCATCTTCCTCAGTATCGGTAGGATGCTCTCCCAAGTGACTTTTCGAGGTCTCTTCAGCAAATACAACCCTTTTAGACTTCACTTCCATCTCTTCTCTTGAGATCATGGTCTCCACATGCTTATCAAAGGATAAAGACATCTCATCTGCCAAAAACTCAACCTTTTCCTTGTGGTACCGGATTCTAATTGGTCCACAAAACTCTTGTACTTCCTCTTTGCCAGATCTTTGAGTTGAACCATTTGGGATAGGGTCCTCCTTTCTGGTCAATCTTTGCAACTTGTTTCGAAAGCTTTCACACTCTTCGACAACATGCCCTATGGTTCCAGTATGATGCCCACACTCTGCCCCTGGGTTGTCTTCCTCGAAGACTATGCGCTTGTTATTAATTAGCTCTCGAACTTTATTCTTGAATGACCAACAACCTTCAATAAAGTGCCCTCTCGCTCCCTTATGGTATTCACACTGTGCATCAGGATCATATCCAGGTGGAGGAGGAGTACGAGCTGGCCCGAGGGATATGGGTACCACTAATGAACTCTGAATCAGGTGTGAGAGCAGTTGTCCATACGGTATAGGAATAGGGTTGCGAATAGGGCGTGACTGAGACTTCTTGATGCCTCTCTAGTTTAAATTTCCCTGTTCTTGGGATAGAACAGGTGATGACCGTTGATTCCGAGGCTTTGGAAGAAATGGTTGGGGATAAAAACCAAAAGGCTATGGAGTGGGATGAAATATGGGAGTAAAACTCCTAGTTGTGGTACCTTCTTGAAGCTTTTCCTTTCTTCTTCCCACTTATGGCGTCTGCTTCATCTTGCCTTCCCTGCTATTCTCGTCTTTTCTCAGCTCAACTTGATTTTTTCTCAAGTGTTCCATGGTCTTCTAACACTGATTCAAGTCCAACATGTGTGTCAGGAAATCAACTATGGATTATAGACAAAGGATGGATGAGCTTTTTGGTTTTGGAATGCAAATAAAATGCATATGCAATGACATGCGAATGCAATGCAGGTAGGATCCAGGATAACATAAGCAGGTCAGAGCTCCCTAACCGGTAGGTTACACTAGGCAAGTTCTATTTTCTTTACCCACATACCCACTCACAGGATAGCTTCTATGCTGACAGATAAGGTTCCCAGGATCACGGACACCAATCGCATCAACATTATGCAACAGGCTAGCTGTATTTTAACGAGAGTACAATAGGGTCTCTCCTGAGTGGAGTCCTCATGCCAGGCACACGAGGAGCGGATCCTCGGAGACTAACACTACACGACTACCAATATAGAAACTGGTTCTAAGAGTGGTTCCCAGAGTCATGGACCCTTCATGAATCAAATCATGCAACAGGCTAGCTGCGTTACGATATGATCTATGAAAAGGTCTATTCTGGAGGAGCTTTCATGCTAGGCACACAAGGAGCGAGTCCTTGGGGACTAACACTAATCACTACCAATTCTAAACTATGTTTTCTCTCTTCTTTTTCCAAAGCTCGGGTGTAGAGCATTACTTGCAATGCTATCCCCGAATCCAGCAGGCAGATGCAGGCAGATATAATAAACAACATACGATAGAAAGCGAAAACAAGAAATAAACAATAGGAGAAAATAAACATAAAGAAAAACAGTTAAGCAAAAGGTTAGCACTCTCAAATCAAGTCAAGTTAGGCTTGACTCTCTCTTACATAGGGCAATGCATAATCCCCAGCAGAGTCGCCATCTGTCGTACCTCGAAAAATACGATCCTCGCGATGGACGCGGAAAATACGTTCGAACAGAGTCGCCACCGAACTTTATTCATTCCAAGTATGAAATAGGAAAATATCGATAAAACCTTTAAGGAGATAAGAACATGGTCATCGCAACCAATATTCTAGGTTCGGGAGTCGGTTACGCAGAGGGAAGGTATTAGCACCCTCTACGTCCGTTGTACTCAACGGGAACCTCTTGATTTGATTCGAGAGTAAAGTTAGCTATGCTTGTTTGTTTCCTTCTAAGGTTTCTCCTATAGGGGGAATGGTGGTTTTAAGATAGGGTGCTCGCCAAGGATTGGGGCCCTTGTGCCTACGTATCTTCACTTATAAGAAGTGGAAAATCAGAGCATTCGTAGTTCGTGGGACTATGGGAAAAAGAGGGGATTGTGCTCGCCAAGATCATCGCAATCTTATGCCTACGTATTCTCATTGATAAATGAGAAATCAGAGCAGCCGTAGTTCAGCTAACTACGGTAAAAGGGTTCGGAAATGAACGAGTGCTTAGGTCGCGTTCTAAATGCTAAACGTTGGCTTGTCTGCTCGCTAGGGGAGGCTGAAGCACGAGTTTGTTATGCGCGGAAGAAAGGGCTAAACAATGTTCTTTAGAACAGGTATGTTTGAGCTGGAAATCGCACGAGGGCGAGGAATTAGGTTTATCGTATTGGATGTTTTGGTTTTGGAAAAGGAGGGTAGATTTTAATAGGTTTAATGTTTCAATTGCACGGGGGCAAGAAATAGGAGTTTGGTTAGGTAATTTGATGGAGAATGAAGACTATTCGATAAACGAGACGTCAGTCTCGCAATCAATTAATCGGGGTATCGTTGGAATGCTAGATTCTAATGACACATTTTTCATTCGAATAATTACGAAATATGTGTTTGAGAAAGTTTCAATCGCACGAGGGCGAGAGAAGAGAGTTGGATAAAATATTTTAAGGGAGAATGACGACTACTCGATAAACGAGACGTCAGCCTCGCAACCAATTAGTCGGGACATCGTTGGAATGCTAGATCCCAACAACACCTTTTTCATTTAACTAATTATGAAATCGTATTTGAATGGACAATGACGATGTTTGTCCAAATAGTTAGGGCATATATTTTATAGACGAAAGGTCGAGTAATCCACAACCTAAAGCGTACGCCCCAAAAGTGTTTACTCAAGAATTCAAGGAGTGCGAGACTCCAAGAACTCAATTCTTTCGTAATTTAATCAAGAAAATAGTTTGGATTTGACATATGGTTTAGAAACATACTAGGGTTTAGACTCGATCGCACGAAGGTGAGGAACGAGATTAGACGGGTTGGAAATTTGGGAGGAATGACGACTATTCGATAAGTGAGACGTCGGCCTCGTAACTAAATAGTAGGGATATCGTTGGAATGCTAGATCCCAACGATATCTTTTTCATTCCATTAATTATGAAATATGTTTGTTGGACCGCAAATACTTGTCCAAATAATTAAAGGAGGTATTTTAGAAACGAAAATTCGAACGACACACCATTCAAGGTGTACGCCTCAATAGTAGTCACTCTCGAATTCGAGGAATGCGCGGCTCCAAAAACTCGACACTTTCGTAATTTAATTAAGAAAAATGATTTGAAAATATTAGTGGAGGTAGATTAAACTAGGGTAGGCATATGGCTAGGATTAGGGTTTGTCTACGGTGAAAGGTTTAAACAATGTTGAGGTATTTTAACGATGAAAGACGAAACGAATACAACTCAAGGCGTACACCTCGAGAGCAGTCATTCAAGGGTTCAAGGAGTGCTAGACTCTAAGAACCCACTTCTTTCGTTAATTAATTAGGAAAACATATTATTTATCTTACTTAAAATTAATTAATTACAATTTCTATAAAAGAAAATAATTGAATTAAGATTTCATCAATTAATTATGATTAAATAAAATTGACGTTATAATAAGGTTAGTCACGTATTTTATTTAATTAATACAAGGTAAATCCTCTCCTAACTAATAATAATCATAATCCAAAGGAACATAATAAATAGTCACAAAATTAATTAATTAAATTTAAATCAATGAATATATTTCTAAACTTAAACCTACTAGAATCAAGCAGCCCAATGAACATAGACCCAAATGGCTCTATGGTTGTGGAAAAAAAAAAGAACAAGATTGATAGCAAAGGGAGATGAGCTGCCAAACCCATCTCAACAAAGTCCTAAAAAAAAAACCACAAATCATACCACACATATTTGATAACTGATAAGAAACAGTCACGTGGCATAGGAAATGTCAATTGGATAAATAAATAAAAAACGCATGGATTAAGGATGAACATTAACATCTCGGTCCACTTTCCCAGACTGGCCTTTCCAATTCCCTACCCATCATAAGTTCATCTTCTTCCTCAACACGATGAACACCCAAAAATGTATATGCAAAAAAGATGATATTAACATCCCCAGAACAAACAGTCTTAGAAATGCTCATGTGACATGCGAAGAGAAATGAAAAACAACAATGGAACATCGAAGCGGCGCAAATATGTCAACAAACAAAAACTAAGCTAAAGGCTACGAAGATTTACCAATTTCGGCGCTTTATTGGTGATGGTGAGTGATTTCCCTATCTTTGCTTTGAGTATTTTCCTTCTTCTTCCCCTTTTTAGTTTGATTCCTTCTTCTACTTTACATCTTATCTGTGTATTGATGAGAAAGTATGAGAGTGCGGTTGTGCTCACCTCGCTCAGAGTTCTGATGTGAGCTCCGAGGAGGTTTGAATGATTAGCTTTTAGGAGTGATTAGTGGTTGATTTTGACAGAGTTTTCTTAGGGTTTTTCTCCTCCTTTTTTTGAGCCAATGATTGGTTCTATTTATAAGAGGATTTTAGGGTTTTTGGTGCGTGTGAACTTCAGGATTTTTAGGGGAATATGCTCTAATCCGTGTGAGCATGAGCTGTGAAATCCTCAAACCGTTAGGAAGAATGTTTTGTTGAGATTTTGGTGGGGATCATTGATAGTGACTCATTGAATTTGTCTGTAGCGAGCTTCAAAAAATATCTGTTTTTTTTTACTCTGAATTTTGACTGTCAAGTTTGTGATTTTACTGCTTGGATTTGTGCTGATGTGGTAATCCTTCCTTTGACTCAGAACAAATCATTGACCATTTTCAAATCTGATCCATCATTCCCTCTTACTTTCGTGCAGGTAATAAGCCTTTTTCTTCAACCATCCAAAGTTGCAGGCCAAATGGAAGTGTTATAATAAGATGATTCTGGTGGCGACTGTATTGCTTTGGAATTGACCAAGATCTCAAACTAGGATATGGATGCTGCCACGGGATTTTCTTCGAGCTAAAACCAGGTGCCATTTTTTTTGCCGATGCTATACTTGTAGCATGTGTGATAATGTAAATTTTGGAGTGATGTAACCACCTTATGAAGTAATTGCTAAGCCGTGACTTTTCACAAATTTTATCTCAAGTTTTGAACGTGATGTTACTTTTGAACTTCATCACTTCCTCATGTATGAATAATACACTATGGTTTAGAATTTGGAACCTCTGCAAAGCATGTAAAAATGAGTTTCCTGTAAGTACCTTGCATCATCTATATGAAAATTCAATCTCTATACTGTGAAAGATGCTTAATGCTTCACTATATTTAAGGGCTTATGTATGGGCACTCATTATGAATTTGATAGACAACTTGTTTGTTCATACTTTTGCTATTGTGTGAGTTTTTATTGTTGAACTCTGTGAATCTGTATTGCTTGTATACTCCCGTCTCCTGTATCTATCTTGTTGTAAAAATATGTTCCTTTACTATTACTTACTCTTAACTCCCATTTTATCTTGAACTTTTGGCATGAGAATGATGACACTTGAAGTGAATACAAAAGACTCGAGCCGTAAACCTTGCATTCATGAAGAGCTTGGGAAAGATGAACTCAAAATGAGGAAGAATAGAACTCGGCATGAAGGAGAGATCAATGGCTGCTCACAAGTCTCGTATTTGGGGTCCAAGCATGAAAGACTTCAGAATTTTGTAGGATTTGCAGTGTGGAATATTCCTGGTATTGTGTTCTTATTCCATTGAAACTCCCTATGATGCTTTTATTTGTTTCATGATCACATTGAAATGATATTTCAAACTTGTATTTTATGTTTTTTTTTTGTGTACCTTGCCTTTCCCAAAATCCTTTGATGAAGTTTATGCTTACATTTTTTCTGATTGGAAAGGACTTGTATATGTCTTGGCAGGTGATTGATTTATTCTTCTCTACAGCTGCCATCAAATTCATGTTCATATGTTCTTGACCCTTCTTTTACTTCATCTTGTCAGCTGTTATTTGGAACTCAGAGCGTGCCCTTTCGAAGAACTAGGAGGAAAAGAAAGGAAGGCACATGGTGATTTCAACATGAAAATAGCACCCAGAATCTATTCTGTTAAGTCAAAATGAAGGGCAGGAATTCTCTTCGGTAATCATCTCGTAGCTTCACTAACTCAAATCAAATCTTGGTGGATCAAGGATTGTGCTGACACACCAAATACGTTCAGCTAGCTTACAATGCGACAAGGAAAAATTCTGGTGACGAAATGGCTGCTCTCAACAAGTTCTTGTGACGAGTCTTACGTAAGTGTCATCCCATGCCTTTCTTTCTCTCTTTATGAACCTTTTGTTGTCATTGTACCATAGTTCTGAACCGTCCTTCTTTTGTGGACTTGGTTCTGCACAAGAATCCTGTACATCTTTATTGTATTAAATTATAAAAATAACATTCTTCATTATGCCTGGTTTCAAGGTACATCGGAGAAGCCCAACGGAAATAGCCGAAGTTACATTTGGAGCTTATTGAAGGGTTTGAGCAAACTAAACATCATTTTCATTTATGCAGAAGTCAAAATGGTTTGTTCATGTTCTCCATGTTATTTCTTATTAATTTATGGTCTCTTTGTAATGTCGCGTGATTTACGCTTCCAGGAAATGTAACATGAGTAGTGAATACTGTCACATGAAAATCCTTTGTAACATTTGCATTTTGAATCATTTATCGAATCCTGCTTTGATAGCAGATTATGGCGCCAAAGCGTTTGAATAGAACCTCACCGATGTGTCCTAGGGATGATAGATAACAGTATTTATTCGACATTCCTTATGCTTTTTGCAATGATGCACCAGGGCAACATAACTTTGAAAAATGAAACTGAATAATATTTGCTCTTAACTATGTTTATCTTTGGACTTTTGCAGGCTTTGGCTATAGGATGAGGCTATGGTTTTGGTTTGAAAACAGACTGAGGACTCGTACCCTCTTCTTTTTGCCACCGTCACCTGCTACAAAGATTCTGGATGGTTTGCAGGAAGCTGCTGCGAATGCATGAGAGGTGAAGAAGAGTAGTTGTTATTGAGAAACTTTTACATGGAGAATGCATTGTTGCCAAGTTGTTGAGGTTGATGCTGTGACATAGGCAGTTGCGGCAATTGCTGGTGAGTATTTTGTTGCTGCATAAGCTGATAGTAGGCTACTTGTTGCTGCACACATTAATTTGAAATTAGGTTAGAACCAACTGTGTCGTTATTCGTAGTTGCATTTTGACTCGGTGGTTGTTGTTGTTCTAACTAAATTTTTTTTTTCACATGTTCTGCAATTCTAGCGCAAGGGTGAGATGACAATTGTATTGTTTAGGAATTTGGTTGAGATTTTCAAGTTACAACGCCGACATCCTCGACGATTTTTCTTCAAGCCAAGATCAAAGGCCACCATTGTAATACTTGTGACAATGTCATCTTTGGGGTGACATAATCATCTTGTAAAATAGACATGTAATATTTAAATTCTGAAGTTTTGAATCCAATGTCTTGGATTTCAATTGTGAATGCTGCCATTACTTTTATGCACACACTACTGTTTCATAAATTTGTAACTTCTGCACTGTATAAGATAATTTTCCTTGCATTCCTTGTATGAGTTATGAAGGGAACCTCATGCTTCATTAGGTGTCTTGACAAATCTTGCGTAAGTCTCGGTAATTGGTGCAGCAAACTATCACTTTTAATTTTCCAAGAGTTTGGTTGGTCAACCTTCTTTCTAATTCCTTAATCAATATAGTATAATAGTTTAAAAGTAAATTTGGAGCTGACTGGGATTTTAATACCTGACCTTTGTAACTTTAATCCTTAATGAATCATAGATTTTCCTTTTTAATAACCCCTTGATCATATGTGGTAATGAAAAAGTAAGTCGTTGATGTTGTAACTTCCACGTCTATCATGGCTTTTAGAAAGATCCATGTATTGCTTGATAGTAAATCCCAAAACACGGCTTCTCACTATTTGACAAAAACTCCAGAACACGGTTCGAAAGTCAACTCAACATGTAATAAAAATCTTGCAAAATGGTCCCCATCTTGACATGTCATTTAGTAATAAACCGATTTGCTTCGCAAAAGAAATGTTTCTCCTTGTAATCTAAAGCAACTTTCCATGTCTGAAATCTCTTGACCAAATTTTGAATGCAAGAATATGGGTTCATCTTTCCTTTGTCATAGCTTGTATCGTTATGAACTGATGCATTATACCATAAGCCTTTGAAATGAATCAAAACATCTTCTAGGCTAATTGCATCCAAATTCAAGTATGACTCGAAACTTACAAATTAAATCTAAGTTTGTCACAAACTGATTTAAAATTCAAACATAGCTTGACGCTCGTAATCAATTTAAGCAAGGCTTGAAACTAAATTGACCGTCTCTAGCAGCATCATGTGAAGTATCTTTGAACGACTTGAATTAGGTGCATATCATAACAAACAACTTGTAGTGAGGCTTAAACGACCTTTAGAGAAGTTTGTAATCCAGTTGAAATAGGGTTCAAATTTTTTGAAAACCAACAATCATGCATTTTATGCCATTGTCCATATCATATATATCTGATCGTGATAACGAGGACACATATGAATTTGGATATAAAAGCTGGGGGCACGTTCTTCATCATAAATTGTTGGGGATTACAACCACAATGTGTGCACACATGGTCTTTATGAATGAAGTCTCAAATAGTCATAGCCAGAAGTCGTGAAACAGTCAAACCTCCATTAAATACCGAAGTAGGACAAATTTGGGGTATGACACACGTGTCTGTGCTGTGCAAAAATGAGCGAAAGCAACATAATTAATCCTGAAAAATGCAAATCCACTTCATTAATGTTACCATTCAAAACAACAATGTTTAAAAGCAAGTAGCAACTAACAGAAAAGAAACTACAAGTGCAAATGATAAAAAGTCCAAGGACTGCCAATGTTGAGGACGTCTGCCTGTCTGGATCACTGGCTTCTGGAAATGACCCTCTGAATCTTCGGGCTTAGCCAACTGAGAGGTTGACATGAACAACCAAAACTCCTTCTGGAAAGGAAGTACACCCTTCGTCGATCAATTGCTGCACTTTTTCCTGAAAAGCTTTGCAATCTTCGGTTTAATGCCCCATGGATCCACCATGATATCCACACTGAGCATGGGGATTGTACCCAGGAGGGTAAGGTTCTGGCACGGGCTTAAGAGTCTTAGGCTCTACCAAAGAGTTATGGATTAGATGTGGCAGAAGCTGGTTGTACGACACAGGAACTGGGTGAAAAGGAGCATTCCTTCTTTCCAAGTTGTTACGAGGCCTGTTTTAATTCTGGCGCTGATTCGGATAACCTTGGCCACGGACTCGTTGATTTGCAAGAGGAGCGACCCATGGTCTCTGATATGATGCCCTAGGCACAGTTGTCTGTCCAGAATAACGAGACACTGAAGATATTGACCGCTGAGAAGATGAAGAACCAAAAGATTTCACCGATTCATCTTGAGAATAACCAACATCTGCCATGGATGCATTGATTATAATTTCTTCTTCAGTTTGAGAGCTACAGAGGCATTCAATTTCACTGGCCTGACTGCTTGAAACGTTCTGAATTTTTCCAGTCTTTACGCCATACTCAATATGTTCTCCTGCTCTTACCAATTCAGAGAAGTTTGGTGCAATTCCGAGCATTCTTTCAAAGTACGGGCTCTGCAAGGAGTTTACGAACATGTCTGCCAACTCTTGGTCTAGGAGTGGTGGTTGCACTCTGGAAGCAAATTCTCTCCATCTCTGAACATACTTCCTGAAAGATTCATCAATCTCTTGAGACAATTCTTGCAACTGCATGCGACTGGGAGCCATGTCCAGGTTATACTCGTACTGCTTCATGAAAGCCTTGGCTAAATCCATCCATGACCGGATCTGACTACTCTCCAACTGCATATACCAACTCAGAGATGCCCCAATCAGTCTGTCTTGAAAACAGTGGATCATCAACTTGTCGTCATGCATAAACGAAGTCATTCTTCTGCAGAACATCACCAAATGTTGCCTCGGGCAGCTATCCCCTTTATACTTTTCAAACCTCGGTGTTTTGAAATTCAGAGGTAACACTAGGCCAGGAACTAGGCACATGTCTGAAGCGTTGAGACCAACAGTATCTTTAACTTCCAAGGCCTTAAGTTTTTCATCCAACGCACGAAACCTTTTAGCATACTCAAGAGCTCTCGGGTCCTTAGTCCTCATTATCAGAACCTCTCTTCTGAAATTCGGCATAGAGAAAACAACATCATGGCTATCTGTAGCATTAGGAGAGGAAGAACGCTCACTTCGGACAACAAACTGCTCGTGTAGACCCTGGTCTTCAACAGAAGGTTGTACAGGCTGAGCCTCAATCAAGTTGTTCACTTGCGAAAGGTCTTCATCAGTCAGAGAACCATATAGAGGATTGGTCATCACAGTAAAAACCGGCAAGCTATCAACATTCTGAAGGTCGTTCCCTGACATAGCTAACAATAATTCTCAACTTAACTTCCCTTCTTGCCACTGCTTGATTCTGCTTCAACCAATTAGTCGTCTCCCAATAATCACCACTTGTTCAGACTGGGCACCGAGGAATCACCTTCTGTTCCAAAACAAAGGCTGGATAAGAGCTCTGGCCAGCTGGAGAATGATATGCAAAATGATGCGGAGATGCTTATGCAAATGCAATGCAAGATGCAACAAACACGGGATCACAACCCCCACAAATCTCTGAATACTGCTACGCTGCTGACTGAGTAAGTTTAAAGGTCCACTCTGAAGAGAAAACCAGAATACCGGGTTGGCTGAAGGTCAAATTTTCCTGCATAAAAACCCCCCACTCACAGGTGTGTACCTATCTCTGATAAGGTTCGGCATCCTATGCGGTCGTTAGCGTCACAGACTTTCAAGAAATGATGATACGTTCACCATTTCTGGTTTGGCATCATCACCTCCCGAAGAGGCCTCACTTAGCTGACTCCCAAGTGATCGGTCCCCAGAGTCGATAATTCTCAGATCCAAAATTCCTTCGAGCCCAAAGGGCCAGAAAGAAAATTGTTAAAGAGAATCTCGTCTGAGCGCGAATTTCATGGCTAGCTGGTGCATGCAAAGCATACAGGCTAACCACTAATCTCCACTTCTAATGCTAAGTCTATACTCAAGCCTGGGTCTGGCTTATCTCTCAATGGAACAATTACCCAACAGCACAACAGCAACATATAATAATATAGTGCGGAAAATATAAACACAGCAATGTACAAAATACAACACACAAATAAACACACCCAAAGACAAGCAAACAAACGCTAGGATTGACTCGCATAAGGGATACTTTGATGCCCAACAGAGTTGCCAACTATCGCTACTGCAAAAATCGAGGCCGACAATGACAGAAGAGTCGCCACCCTGCATTATTTATCCCAAGAGAGGGAAAGGAAACGCTCAGAGAAAACCTAACGAAAAGGGGGATAAGATCGGACATCGCAACCAAATCTCGGGTTCGGGAGTCGGTTACGCAAGGGGAAGGTATTAGCACCCCTCACGTCCGTCGTACTCGACGGGATCCACGCTTGTTGTCTAGTCTATGGGTGAAAAACAAACTATCTATGGCTGCTGTCGCTTGCGCGAAAATAAGGTGCCGGCATGACAGAAGAGTCGCCACCTTTCGTTATTTATCCCTCAGAGCGGGAAAGGAAACGATCGGAAAAACCTGACGAAAAAAGGGTAAGACAAGGTCATCGCAACCATTGTCTGGGTTCGGGAGTCGGTTACGCAAGGGGAAGGTATTAGCACCCCTCACGTCCGTCGTACTCGACGGGATCCTCGCTTGTTTGTTTACTTGGACGGGTGGGTTATAATCTATCTACCTATCAAGGCTGGCTGCAAAAAGAAAAGAAAAATGACTCGGCAAAGCGTCGCGCTTTATGCCTACGTATTCTCATCAGAGAATGAGAAATCAGAGTCAACGTAGTTCGGCCTAACTACGGGTGAAGGTGGGGAGAGGTTGCTCGCTAGGATGTCGCATCCTATGCCTACGTACTTCCACACAACATGGAAGATCAGAGCAAACGTAGTTCGGGAAACTACGGTTTATCTCCTAAAAGAAGTGTTTTTTATTGTGTTTGCGATTTCAACCGCACTAGAGACTATGACCTGAGAGTGAATGCGTCGCATGTCACCCAAAGGGTGCCATAATAAACATCCAGACTATGGAAAAGAAGCTCTCCCACAATCCTTTCTCAGATAGCTTAAGGCTCGTAACGTACGAAAGAAATCATTCATGATTACTGTATCTTAAACTATTATGAGATGAGAAGAGAACAGGCCCAACTAGGAGGGAGACTATCAAGTCCTACTGTTATCATGCCATGGATTCATCCTATGGTTGAGGTTTGAACAGGGAACTCCTAGAAGTTGTCATGCATAGGTTTCAACCTAAAAGTCTATCATCAAATCCTCATCAGAGGAAATGAGAGTCCTAAGGGATCATGTCAATGATACACCAAAACAGACAAAAGCATCAGCTTTAACAGTAAAATGCATGCAATGCAAGTGAGGGAGGAAATGTGTGTGGGGCTTCAGCCTCCACAAGCTCGTCTCGACCTCAAGCCAGTCATGAAATAACAGTAATCATACTGAAAAATAAACAACATGCTATCAAGCAATAAACAGTAAACGACAATCATACAGATAAAAGGAATGAAGTGCTATCAAGCAAAATAAACACAGGGGCAAGGGAGCTGGGCTCTACCGAATACCCGCAAGCAAAGCCACGCAGTAACAATACAAGCAGATGCACTCATGCTCTTAGACTGAACTTATTCTAGATGGACTTATTCTAATGCAACAGACAAATCAGACAAAACAAACAATACAGCAAAGAAAATAGAAGAAAGCTTCAGCTCCTCCAGCAGCTACTCAGTCTTCAGACTTCAGAGATCACTTGCTTTCCAGGTATTAACCCTACAACATGAGTATCAACTCATCTTCTCCCTTGAGCTTCAGCTCCTTTGATCAGCTCCACCTTCAGGCTTCACTATCTTCAGGGATCTTCAGGCATCAACTTGATCTTCACAAAGTCTTCAGACTTCCACAATCTTCAAGGAATCATCCTCTTCAAAGCTTCAGCTTCTTCAATGGCTTTCAGATCTTCAATCAACTCTTCTATCATCTTCATTGCTATCTCCAACAATCCAAATGCTCCATCAAACAAGATTCAGTCCATAAGATGAGGTGAGGATGTTACAGTGCTCACTGACTTCCAAAGGATGCCATTGAGGACTTAACACAAAAGGGAAAGGCTCTCTCAAAGTTCTACCTCAAAGGGCAAGGTCACTAATCCCTCCAAAGGATAGAGGTGAATACCCTTAAGGGACTTTATGTCACAGAGAAGGAAGGAGGTGAACAAAACACTCCTTGTTTATTGAATGGAAGTATCCTATCTAGGGCTCTGCCTATGCACCTATCAACCTACAAACAAAACAAACAAAAGCTATGCTAAACTCCTCTGCAAGGTCTTCAAAACTTCAATGATGATCCACAAGGTCTTCAACTCAATCTTCAAGGCTCACACACTCAAAGGAGAAGAAAAACAAGCAAAACAATACAACTTATGCCTTTAAGCAACACACATGCTATCCATACATTCAAAAATCAATTAAAATTGCTAAAACACCATACAATATTCTAGAAAAATTCTAGGGGATTCTATACATACTTACCCTTAACCCATATATTCCTCATACACTAATTTGGCCTATAAACCCCAAAACAAAATGGTTCAAGTCTACCTATACAAACTAAAACCCTAATTTGAACACCTAAATGTCAAATAGTCAAACTATATCAAATTTTAATCTACAAATCAAGAATTAAATCCTACATGAACTAGGATTCAATATCTAACTATGCCAAAAAGAATGGCCCAAAAATCCTAAGGGAAAGTCCTAAGAGAAATTGCACAAAATCAAGTGTCAACTAAAACATATTAAAAAGATTATTTACAAAAATAATATGCTAAAAATACTAAACTAAAAATAAAATGGAATTTTTATTTTTATTAATTTTCTAGACAAAATCATGAATATGTGAAAAAAAGAAGAAATGAAAAATATTAATTTTTGGATTTTATATGATTTTTTGAATATGCAAAGAATTAAAAGAAATTAAAATAAAAGAATATAAGAAATAAAGGGGAGGGGGTGTCAAAAGTAGGGCGCCCCAGTTCATTCTGATTGGGCCAGGCATGTGGGAGGTGTGGATAGAAACATTTGCTGAGGCCCAGGTTTATCAATTAACCAAAACGGCGCGTTTGGATTAGTGGTACGCAGCGTTTTGATGTGAGTCTTCCCTCCACTTACCAGTTTGAATCGTGGCCGTGCGATGGACTGAATTAGTCAAGCATTAGGGATCATCCAACAGTGGCGCTTCATCGTCTCCAAACAAACCCTAGGGTTTTCAGAAACCCTAACCCCATGCAAGGATTTCAACTTGATCGTGCTCCTCCATTTCTCCATGAAATTCAACAATTCCAAAAGCAAAGTTGTGCTACTGAATACCATGAACACAATGATACCAATAATTGTCCCTGAAACCTCTTGTATCGTTCCAACAGAAAGCTCCATCATCATGGTTCCACCATGATCCTCTGGTATCAATCTTAATAAAGCTTCAAACTAACGATCCAGAATTGTTCCACATGTTTCCCTAGCCATTCTACACTATGCCATGTCCATCAATACCTAACACACGACTCATTCTTGCAACTGAAAGAAATTGGTGTCTGCCATGGAACTTCGCAAAACTTCCTCAAATTCTCAGAATATGGTCCTCTACCCTAGCTTAACCAGTCTAAACCTAGAACTATGGTGAAATGCACATAAATAAGGTGATACGATTGAAATCACCAACCTGTCAAACTTCAATGGTGGATATGGTTTCACTACAATTCAATGCCTGCAAGCTTCCCTGATTGATCTCCAATGGAAGATATGAATTCTGTATGCAAAAAGATGGATGAACAAGGCTTGATTCTGGTGTTTGATCTTAATATGCACTTCTTGCAAATTCTTCAAAACAGCTTCAAACCTCCATGGATCTTCCTCTATCTCAGTATGCAATCAATCACAAGGATCAGAAGAATATGTTTGTGGAGGAGAAAAGAATGGAAATGGCAGAGAATGAAGGTTTGATGTGAAATTGCAAATGGAAGAATCTCACTTTTTCACACTCTAATCTCACCACTCACCAACAATTATCACCAACCCTGGCCACATTGTGATTCACCCTTCTTATAGCAATCAAAAGAATGATCTAGATACATCTAGAAACTTGTAGAATCATTTGGAAAGTTTTAGAACTTCTCATGAAATGATACATTGGATATCCATTATATCATGCCTTAGGCTTGCCAAATTGACTTTAAAATATCCTTACAAGAGATATTGAGAAAGAATGAGTGAAAAACATGCATTTCCTTGCCTTTGGTGAAGCTTTATCAAGTTGCCTTATTATGCAAGAATGAGAATTACAAAGTAACCCCCATTTCTAAGCTTCAAATCAAAATTATACTTGAACCATTGTTTTTAAAATATTGTTTGGAGTCAAAATGACATATTGGATGACCCATTTTGGATTTGTACATCTCCTAAACCAATTTCCAACTTCAACTTTTTCAACTTATAAGCCATTTGTAGGTCATTTTTACCCAATCTTGTAAATCCTTGCTACAAGCTCTTTAAATAACTCATGACCACTTTTATAGACTTAAAATCCCATTTTGAACAACTTTCATGTTTTGAGTTTTTCCATTTGAGGCTTGGAAATAGGAGATATGGCCTTTGCTTAAAATGACCTATAACTGCCAAATGACCAAAATACCCCTGTCTTGTTCAAACCATAAGTTGAGTTCTACAAATCCTATCAAGGACTTCTAGTACTCTCTAGAAATCTAAGAAGATGCCCTCTAACATTCATGTTGACCAAGAGATCATAGGAATCATCCTACTAGGGAAAAAGTTGTCTGCAAGTTGGGTGACTTTCAAGGACCCAGATTCACACACCTCAGCTGACCTGTAATTTGCCAAAACCATAACTTGAGCTCTGCAACTCCTATCAAGGACTTCCACCACTCAAATTAAAGCTATGAACAAGCTCTACAATATTTGTGTTGTGGGGAAGATGAGATATCAATCACATATTGAGCTAAAACTGCCTAGAAGATAGGGATCAAACTAGGGTTTTTCCACTGACAATCCTCAGAAACCCTAACTCAAAACTTCTCAAACTCCTCAATCATGATGAATTGGTCTAGGAATCATCTTTTTAACATCTCTATGCATCATTCCATGATCTCATGGCCCTTGGATTGGGTCTTAACCTTCTCCAAATCTTCAGCTGATCTAGGGTTGACCCAGTCAAAACCCTAATTCTACCATTCATGGTTGAATCTTCTGAATTCTTGCATAATGACCTCTCTGGGCTTCATGATGGCTATCAAGACATCTCATAAACTTTCTCAAAGCATCAAGTTCATTCTCAAAGTCTCAGAATCATCTGAGGAGCACCCACAACTCCCAAGCTATGAGCCACACATCCTTGGTTTCAACCAATTCCTCTGAGGATCTCTTGAGCTTTCTGATGAAGGTATCAACTTTCAAACACTTAATGGGTAAATAAATGTTGGTCAAATTTTGGGGTGCAACAGCTGCCCCTATTCAAACGGTTTGAACCTGACTGGGTGAGAAGTGAACGACTCTCAGCCAATCAAGGTGCGAGACGGTTGAATACCGGTAAACCCGAAAATTTGCCAACTGCACGAGCACATGATACTCTGCGGGGAACAAATCTTAGAACACTGCAATACTAGCTGCACGACAACTAGCTGGAGAGATATCGATCTGACATCGCCGTCAGTTACCCACGTTAAATTCTTCTGACATTGCCTTCAGACACCCAACCTCGCCTCTGGAGAGCTGAATCTGACATCGCCGTCGGAAACACACACCATTTGGAGACACTGGACATCGCCGTCGTACAAGCATCATCTCCGTTGGGGATTTAAAGAGTCTGACCTCGCCGTCAAACGTTCAACCTCGCCGTCAAACACAAACATCCAACCTCGCCGTCGGACACAAGCATGATCTGACCTCGCCGTCAAATCCAAACGTTCAACCTCGCCGTCGAACAAACATGATCTGACCTCGCCGTCGAACAAACACGATCTGACCTCGCCGTCAAATCCAAATATCCAACCTCGCCGCTGGACAACATTCAACCTCGCCGTCGAACAAACACGATCTGACCTCGCCGTCAAATCCAAATATCCAACCTCGCCGCTGGACAACATTCAACCTTGCCGTCGAACAAACACGATCTGACCTCGCCGTCAAATCCAAATATCCAACCTCGCCGCTGGACAACATTCAACCTCGCCGTCGAACAAACATGATATGACCTCGCCGTCAAATCCAAATATCCAACCTCGCCGCTGGAGAAAATACAACACTGAACAACTCTGACCTGGGGTTCACCCCTGGTAAATGGAACAAAAGGTACACTTGCGTATTTGAAACTACTCCGCTGGGAATGAGAGACTTAACCGAGCACACTCTGATCTGGGGTTCACCCTCAGAACCATAACGAACATCGGAATACTGCTGCACAACTGACCCACCGTAGAACTTCAACATTAAAGATATATGAAACCCTGGCCCCTGGCCATTTCCAGCTTCAGCTAGAAAATATCTCCAAGTATTTCTGAAGATGAATGAAACCCTGGCCCCTGGCCACTCCAGATCCACTGGAGAATCTTCAATTTCTTCTGAAGATAGATGAAACCCTGCCCGTCGGCGATTCCAGCTTCAGCTAGAAAAAATCTTCAAGTACTTCTGAAGATAGACATCCTTGACCTTCAAGGATGTAAATTTTGCCCGTCGGCAACTCTGCAGGAGGTATCTTTGACTTCAGTCTGAAGAAATGGTCCTTGGCCTTCAAGGATACATGGATCTGCCTTCAGGCAACTCCACCTCTGCTATAGAGCATCCGTGACTTCAGTCAGGGATATATTTTGGCCTTCAGTCCGAAAAATGAATCCTAGGTCATTCATGACCTTGGGGATAACCTTGCCCTTAGGCACCTTCGCTTCAGCTTAGGAAATCTGTGACTTCAGTCAGAGAAATGGTATCCTGAGCCAATCATGACTCTACGGGGATTCAAACACTTTGCCTTCAGGCAAAACTCCGCTTCAGCTGGAGAAACATCTTCGACTTCAGTCAGAAGAAAAACTATTCACTTAATCGCAATCAATCATCACCTCAGGACAACTGACTTGGTCTTCAGACCAACACGGATCATCCTGAATACAAAATTCGGAACCTTGTCTTTAGCCACACGTTGATTCATCAACAAGGAAATCTGAATTCACAGGAACCTCTGATACCGCCTTCAGGCGTTTACGAAGTCAATCTTCAGATTAGACATCACTGTTGGAGCAGACATATCACGCTGCTAAGAACTTCAAGAATCATCTTGAACAAACAACTCCGTTGGGCACCTTCAAGAATCATCCTGAACCGATAACCATTTTGGAGACTTTATTCTGCTGGGCATTCCAGGAATCTTCCTGGGCAACTCTTGCTGGGTACGCTACTGGGGAGCTCAAGAATCATCCTATGCAAACAACTCGGGAAACAGCGCTGAGGTCTTAAGAATCATCTTAAGCAAACGGCCTTGCTGAGGAATTCAAGAATCGTCTCAAACTGAAGACTTCGCTGGGGATCTCAAAAATCATCTTGAGCGAGCGACTGTGGGGATTGCACCGGGGTCTTTAAGAATCATCTTAAGGCAACGACCTCGTTGGGGAGAGTATCAGGAATCATCCTGAGCAACTGGTCCTTCGGTGGGACACCTGTAAAACAAGAATGATAGTCCTAGATCATGCTTATGATGCGTATGCTTCTGCGCTATGCCCCACACGGTGGGGATGATATGCATTTATGCTAAATGCCGTGCAATCATGCACTATGCTATGCGATCATGCACAATGTTATGCAATCATGCACAATGCGCGATCCCGTCAGCAAAATAAATGCCGAGGGGAGATTCTCCTGTCCAGGAGAAAGAACTACTCAGACAGAGGAATCATCCTGCTGAGGAGAACATGGACACGTCAATATCAATCGGACTCCGTCTGGGGAACTGATCTTCCGCGGACCGCTGCAGGGAAAACAACTTCAGTTGATCTGCTGCGAGGGAACGAATCTCTACGAGAACCTGGACCTACTGATATTCATCGCGAGAATGAACTGCGCGGCCGTCTCGGCTAACTCTTCTGGGGATGACCACTCTGTGGGGAAACAACTTCAGCTGCTCAACACTCCACTGGGGAAACAACTGAGTATGGTCTGATTAACTTCCAAGGACTCGGCTCTCTTGGACATCTGCAAACTCGGCTGAGGAAGGAGAAGTCATTCTGCTTCGCTGGAGAGAGTGCGACTCCGGGGAAATACAGCATCAGCTGTTCAATATCTGCTAGGGAACATCCATTCAAGGTCCCAACTGCTTCCAAGGATTCTGCTTTTCTGCGGACTCAACCGGGGAGAGAAATCATTCTACTTCACTGGAGAGTACGACCCTTATGAGGAATTTCAATTCCGCTGGGGAAGAAAGAATCATCTGACTTCGGGGGAGAATACAACTCTGGTGGGGAATCTCAATTCCGCTGGAGACTTTAGTCTGGTACCATCAGTTACTGCATACTTCGCTGTACGAACAATTTCCTGCGACACCTGCACTTGTGACCCGGTGCTGGGGGAGACACCTGCTTCGGCGACCTTACTGGGGAAACACGAGCTTCGGCACCCGAACATTTCTACGAAATCTGCACTTGTGACCCGGTGCTGGGGAGATGAGCTTCGGCCCTTGACTCAGCTGATGAGGTGACGTTCCTTCAGGGTGCGTCTACTTGGGGGAGAGAATCATCTCTGCGTGGGGAAGACATATCAATGCTCATGATCTCGCGTTCATATTCTGCGGAGGAGAGCCTACTGAACACTGCTGGAGAAGGAGGACTCTCCCTGCTTCGGGGATGCGCACGGCACATCGTCTGGAAGGCGCTACACCTGCAACAACACAAACAAACAGACAAGATACCCTCCTCAAAGGGGCCTATCCAGGTTATTATCTCGTGACAATATTCAGTTAATTAATTGTTTCAACAACCAATGGGCCTAGGCCCGTTGGTTTATGTATGCGCATTTTATCAACAAAACATCGGCGTTTTCATTCGCAAACAAACAGATAAATGCTAAACAGACAAGCAGAATTGTTGAATAATGTGCATTTTATTGATGATGAACCCCTGAATGGGTAAATAAATGTTTTACAACAGAGGCAAGCTCCTGGAATGAGGAAGCCGCGCAAAAATAAAACATAAATATACATCAGTATATACAAACGTCGGCAACGAGGCGTAGACGAACACCATGAGTTGATCCCTCTAAGACCCACTCGACTTCGATACTTCTCCGATGCTTCAGTTTCGGAAGAGATTGATTTAGATAAACGGCCCTCAGGTCCTCCAAACCACTAACAATGAAAGTCCGCGCGGAACGCAGTCATTTGCTTATTCAAATCCCTAACTTTTGCGTGAACCGCCCTTTACGGGTTTTCAGTTCACCGGGATACCCTTTTTTGCCGAAGCCGCCCAGTGTAGGTTTTCGACTTCGCGGGTGTACATTTTTTCAATATATCCCTAATTTTTGCCCGAACCTTTTATTCTGTTTCTGGTTCGCCGGGATGCCCCTTTTTTTCCTGGACTCTTTCTTTTTTGTCCAGCGGGTCTCTTTCAAGCAAAGTATTTTTTAACTGCGTCCGCGTTCACCGGGGATGCAAAATCTTCACCATCCATCGTGGATAACAACAAAGCTCCTCCTGAGAAGACCTTGCTGACGACATACGGCCCTTTGTATTTCGGAGTCCACTTGCCCCGGTGATCAGAGTGTGGCGGAAGAATCTTCTTCAGGACGAGATCACCCATCTGAAAGCTTCGAGGACGCACCTTCTTATCATAAGCTTTCTTCATTCGGCTTTGGTACAGGCGACCAAATGCAATCGATGCTAACCGCTTCTCGTCCATCAGGCTGAGTTGGTTCAAGCGATTCGTAATCCATTCTGCCTCGTCGAGTTTCACGTCAACCAAAACTCGCAAAGAAGGAATCTCCACTTCTAACGGTAGGACAGCTTCCATGCCGTACACCAAGGAGAAAGGAGTTGCCCCGGTTGACGTACGCACCGTCGTACGATAACCGTGCAAGGCAAACGGCATCATCTCGTGCCAATCTTTGTACGTCACAACCATCTTCTGAACAATCTTCTTGATGTTCTTGTTGGCCGCTTCAACAGCGCCATTCATCTTCGGCCGGTAAGGAGATGAGTTGTGGTGTTCAATCTTGAAGCTCTGGCACAACTCCTTCATCATCTTGTTATTCAAATTCGAACCATTATCAGTAATGATCCGCTCGGGAATTCCATAGCGACAGATGATGTCCTTCTTTATGAATTTAGCTACCACCTGCTTGGTCACATTAGCGTACGAGGCTGCCTCCACCCATTTGGTGAAGTAGTCGATGGCTACCAGAATGAAACGATGACCATTGGATGCAGTGGGCTCGATCTTGCCTATCATGTCGATGCCCCACATGGAGAACGGCCAAGGGGAGGACATGACATTCAATGGGCACGGCGGCACATGAACTTTATCCGCATAAATCTGGCATTTATGACATTTCTTCGCGAATCTGAAGCAATCCGACTCCATAGTCAGCCAGTAATATCCTGCTCTCAGGATCTTTCTCGTCATGGCATGCCCGCCGGCGTGCGTACCAAATGTGCCCTCATGGACTTCTTCCATGAGCATATTCGCTTCTTTCTCATCTACACATCTGAGTAGCACGAGATCATGGTTTCTCATATACAACACTCCGTCAGGATTGAGATAAAAGTTTCCAGATAGCCTCCTTAGAGTCTTCTTATCCTGGGTTGACGCACCCGCGGGATACTCCTTAGTCATAAGGAAGGTCTGGATGTCGTGGAACCATGGCTTGCCGTCGGCGGCATCCTCGATTGCAAAGACAAATGTCGGTCTGTCAAGACGTGAAAGCACAATTCTTGGAGCCTCATTCCAATAATTGACTTTATACATTGAAGCCAATGTGGCTAAGGCATCAGCCATCTGATTTTCAGCCCTGGGTACATGATGAAGTTCCACTTGATCGAAGAATGGAAGCAGCCTCCTGGCATAATTCATGTACGACACTAAATTCGCTTGACGAGTTTCCCACTCCCCTTTAATCTGATTGATTACAAGCGCTGAGTCACCATATATGTCTAGATTCTTGATTCTCAAATCAATTGCCTCTTCTAGACCCATAATACATGCTTCATACTCTGCTTCATTGTTGGTAACTGGAAATGTCAGTCTCGCAATAAACGGGATGTGGGATCCGTGAGGAGTCGTGATGATAGCCCCGATACCACTTCCATAGGAATTAACCGCTCCGTCGAATATCAACTTCCACTGAGACTTCCTATCTGGCCCCTCATCGGGCAATGGCTCATCGCAATCCTTCGCTTTGAGAAACATAATATCCTCGTCAGGGAATTCGAACTTCATCGGCTGGTAGTCTTCGATTGGCTGTTCGGCAAGGTAATCAGACAATACGCTTCCCTTAATGGATTTCTGGGAGACGTACTGAATATCATATTCCGTTAACACCATTTGCCACCTGGAAATCCTGCCCGAAAGAGCCTGCTTCTCGAAGACGTACTTGATCGGATCCATCTTCGAAATTAGCATAGTGGTGTGGTTGAGCATATACTGTCGTAGACGTTTGGCGGCCCAAGCTAATGCACAACACGTCTTCTCCAGCATCGAGTATCGAGATTCACACTCAGTGAACTTTTTACTCAAATAATAAATGGCATGCTCCTTTCTGCCCGTCTCGTCGTGCTGACCGAGAACACACCCCATACTATTCTCCAGAACCGTCAGGTACATGATTAATGGTCGTCCAGCCACTGGGGGTATCAAGATTGGAGGTTCTTGAAGATACTGCTTTATTTTGTCGAATGCCTTCTGGCAATCCTCATTCCAAGTAATCGCCTGATCTTTCTTTAAAAGCTTGAACATCGGTTCACAAGTGGCCGTGAGCTGAGAGATAAACCTTGCAATGTAGTTTATTTTGCCCAAGAAACCACGAACTTCTTTTTCTGTTTTCGGCGCTGGCATTTCTTGAATAGCTTTTATTTTCGCAGGATCAACTTCAATACCTCGTTCACTAACGATAAACCCCAATAACTTTCCGGACCGCACTCCGAAAGTGCACTTGTTAGGATTCAGCCTCAGCCTGAACTTCCTAAGCCTCTCAAACAGCTTCAATAGGTTGACCAGATGCTCTTCCTCCGTTTGGGACTTTGCGATCATCTCATCAACATAGACCTCGATCTCATGATGAATCATATCATGAAACAAAGTTACCATTGCTCGCTGGTAAGTGGCCCCTGCGTTCTTCAGACCGAAGGGCATTACCTTATAGCAAAATGTTCCCCAGGGGGTGATAAACGTCGTTTTCTCCATGTCCTTCGGTGCCATCTTAATCTGATTGTAACCGGAGAAGCCATCCATGAACGAAAACACGGAAAACTGGGCTGTGTTGTCGACCAACACATCGATATGAGGCAACGGGAAATCATCCTTAGGGCTCGCCCTGTTCAAATCCCGATAATCGACGCACATGCGTACCTTACCGTCCTTCTTCGGCACAGGCACTATGTTGGCGACCCACGGAGGGTAAGTGGTAACGGCTAAAAATCCTGCGTCCAACTGCTTCTGGACTTCTTCTTTGATTTTTACAGCCATATCTGGTCTCGTCCTCCTGAGCTTCTGCTTGACTGGAGGGCAATCTTCTCGCAACGACAAGCGATGAACCACGATATCAGTGTCAAGTCCAGGCATATCTTCGTATGACCAAGCAAAGACGTCACTATACTCTCGAAGCATCTCGACCAGTCTATGCTTGACATCATTCTGTAGCGCAGCCCCTACTCTGACATTTCTGACGAGCTCCTCAGAACCCAGATTTACAATCTCAATATCCTCCTCGTGAGGCAGAATAACCTTTTCTTCTTGTCTCAACAAGCGGGCCAACTCTTCCGGAAGGTCCTCGTCTTCATCAATCTCATCCTCGGCTTGATAGATTGGGCAATCAAAGTCGTAGTGAGCCGTAGAGGGTCCAGAGTCGATGTCATCTGTTATGTGGATCCTGCAATAACAAGGGTTAAGTTTAAAGCACGAATATGCAGGTTAGCACAAACCTCATTGCCATTTTACTGTTTTTCGAAATAAACATAAAACAGGAATAACAGAGAACACAATTTTTGAGTACGAAAAAAACGCCTCTTATTTATTAACAAAATGCATGTACATAATTGTTGCACCCCAAAATTTGACCAACCGGGTCTCGCATTTGACTCGATGTTTCGACACATGACCGCATTCGCATCTGCATATCGCATACATTGCATTTTTCATTTGTATTGATTTTATCAGGGATCACAGCTCCCGTCTCGTGTTTCAGGTGTTTTTGATCAGTAGAATCGATTTTTGGGATGTTTCGGTGCCCGTTTATTTTTACCGATTATTTTTGTGTCGTTCGGTACTCATTATGTCCCTCTGGGAATTATTGCGATTTTTTCTGGATTTTATAGGATTTTTTAGGGTTTAAATAGCTTTTAAATCATTTTTTAGGATTTAATAGAATTTTGCTATTTTTAATTCTTTTTAAATCAATTTTTAGAATTTTATAGAATATTAAATAGCTTTTAAATCATTTTTTAGGATTTAATAGGATTTTAAATAGATTTTAATATTTTAGAATGGTTTTAGAAATTAATTGTTTTAATTTTAGATATAGGAATAGATAGATTTTTTTTCTTATTAATAAATAGTTTTGTTAATAGAAATTAATTGTTTTTAATTTTTGAGATAGAATAATATAGATTTCTCATTTTAAAAATAGAGTTTTCTTTTATAGAAATAAATAGGTTTTATTTTTCTGTTATAGATTTTTAATCAATTTTAGATTTAATTTTCTGATTAGTGGGTTTGTTAGGGTATTATTAGTTTAGTTAAATAGGATTAAGTGTTAATTGGCTTTTTCAATATTTGTTTTCAGTTTTTTTCTGAATTTTGGAGCCCATTTCGTGGGCCTTATCTCCTTTCCTTCGCAGGCCCAGTTAGGGTGTTTTTTTGTCCAGAAATATGCAGAATGGTCCAAATTGTCCAAGAAAACGTCCAGAGTATTCCACTATCATCTAGATCCTTCTGGAGCGTTCCAGCAAAACTCATCAATATAAATACCAATAGCTGACACGTGTTGGGAGAGAGAGGCCCCACCTTTTCGTTTACCAGAGCGCCACGTATCCCCTTCAGAATCCTCTCTCTCAGCCACGCCTTCTCCACGTGGAAGGCATGCACGCCTCCACACGACTCTCCCCCTCCACCATCGTCACCACGTGGTGACCATGCAGCGTTCACCGGAGATCTCCACCGGCCGCCGTGCATGTACTCCGGCCACCACAACCCACCGGCGATCTCCAACAATTCCAGATTCCGTTCACCTCCTTCATCTCCCTCCTATCTTCATCTTCTTCCTTTCACCCAACCACCATATTCCTTCTCCGGCCACCATCAAAGCCTCACCGGAAACAACCAAAACACAAGAAAAGTTCATCAACATCATCAATTACCAGAATCATCATTCATCCATCACCGATTCTCCAGGAAACTCCAGAACGATGAACATCATCATCATCTTCATCCAAGAACTTGTTTCTAGAAAAGCTTCAACAAACGTTCATCAGCGTTCATCCCCCTTCAAGATGCGTTCATCAGGTTCATCACACCTTTCCAGAAATGTTTCAACGATCTTCATCACCTCGTCCTCAACCTCTCAGATCCGTGCGAATCATCCATCAAGAACCACCTTCAGATCAACAACAAGAATCACCGTCACAAGAGCATTCAAGACTCGGATCCTCCTTGTTCAACAACCTTCAACGCGTTTCCAGAATCTCCTCACCAGAGCAAGCAATGAGTTCATCAGCGAGTAGAACGAAGAACATTTCGTGAAGTTCCAAGATCTTCATCAAGAGCTTTCCAGAAATTTCAAGAACACGCGCTCGCAAACCTTCAAGTTTTTGTTTCTTCGTCTTCGTTGAGATTCTTCCGCCACGAATTTATCCAGAATCAGCGTCCCAGAGTTTGAAGTTGGTTGTGTAGAGAGGTGATATGATTCATTTGCTGTTGGTTCAATAACGACGTGTGGAGGGATTCGTGAAGGAGAAAGGAAAGAATGGAAGGATGGGGGGGCGAAAGAGACGAGAGAACGGAGACTTGCGGCGGCGGAGGGAGAAGGCAGATTAGGGTTTTTCTGAATTTGAGAATGGAGAGAGAGGAGGGAAGAAGATTGGGCTCAGGGCCCAGTTCAGTTTTTTTTGACACACTCTCCTCATGTTTTTTTTTGGACTAACGTGGGCCTGAGCCCAACACCACTTGCCAGTGCACCCCCCAGATGGCTCAAACATACCCCCCTGCTGCGTTTTTTTTTTAGACTTGGGCTGGGCCCAGTTTAGTTTATTTTATTTTTTCTTACAGCACCCTTGTAATGGTTTAACCCCCCAGCCCCTTTTATTTTCTTTATGCTTTTTAATTTTTACTTGTTACACAAAAAAGAAAAAGGAAGTGAAAAGAGAAAATATATTGAACAAAAAAATAAAAAAAAACAATAAAAAAGAAATAAGAAAAGAAATAAAGAAAAAGTGAAAGAAATATTGTGAAAAAAATATAGAGAAAAAATATTGTGAAAAATAAAAGAAAATATATTTGAGAAAAGAAAAATATGAGAAAAGAAAAGGGAGAAAAAAGAGAAAAAAATATTAAAGTGCCGATTTAATATTTTTAAAACATTTTCTTTTAGGATATTTTCATAGGGAGTATTTTCCCGACTTTTAGGATAGAATTAGAGGCCCACTTGTTAGGGGGTTATTTTCATTCGATTTTTCAAGATAGAATAGGATAGCGTTTCCTAGGAGATTTATTTCAGTATGCAACCATTGTAATCATTTTTCAGAGATTAATAAAACGAGATTTGAGCTGTGGTCCGATAGTAGCCGAACTACAGCTGCTCTGATTCTTCGTACCAGACGAAGATATGTAGGCATAGGATGCGATATCCTAGCGAGCACACTAACGACTAACTCTGTTGTTCTCTCGCGGCTGTGCGATCGAGACTTTCCCGCTGACGATTAATTGAGTACCCTTTTTCTCTCTTGCCCAAGTGCATTTGAGACTCAGCCATAGTTTTGACCATAGGTTCCCGACCCTGTGAAGCCAGTTGTTTTTCTCATTGCTGTGTGAGAATGTTTGTTTAGCTGTAGTTAGTCTGAACTACGTAAAGCTCTGATCTTCCATCCAGTGGAAGTACGTAGGCACAAGACGCGAGGTCTTGGCGAGCAATTTTCCCTGTAGTCCCGAACTACGTTGACTCTGACTTTCTCTCTTGAGAATACGTAGGCATAGAGTGCGACGCTCTATCGAGTCAATTCCCTTCCGTTTAGATTTAGCAGCCGTAGATAAGATTGTTTTGCATCCAGAAGACAACCCAAGCAAGCGTGGATCCCGTCGAGTACGACGGACGTGAGGGGTGCTAATACCTTCCCCTTGCGTAACCGACTCCCGAACCCAGGCTATGGTTGCGATGACCATACCTTTTCCCCGTTTTTTGCGAGGTTTACTTCGAGCGTTTCCTTTCCCGCTCTGAGGGATAAATAACGCACGGTGGCGACTCTTCTGTCAGCCGGCGCCGATTTTCGCAGTAGCGACAGCTGGCGACTCTGCTGGGGATCTTCCATAGTTTCCTAGGGATCCAATGTCCCGAGAGCGAGTCAATTTTGGGATCCAACGTCCCTAAGAGAGAGTCAATCCTAGCGCTTGTTTGCTTGTCTATTTGGGCTTATTTATCGATATTATCTATTGCTGTTGGGCTGTTACGGGTATTCTATGATTGAGATAAGCCGGACCTGGGCTCGAGTATGAGTATACACCTAGATATAGTTGCGGAGAAGTAGTAGACGAACCTGTCTGCTGAGCAGGCGCAGTTCCCTACGAAAATTCGCACTCGGACGAGGTTCTCACAGAGGTGCTCCTTTCCGGTCCTGAGGATCTGAGGGGAGTCCAGACGTGAGGATTGTCGACTCTGGGAACCGATCAATTGGAAGTTAGCTAAGTGAGGCCTCTTCATGAGATGACGATGCCACTCCTTCTGGGAATCGTATCATTCCTCATGAAAGTCTGTGACGCTGACGACCGCATAGGATGCCGTACCTTGTCAGATATAGGTCCACACCTGTGAGTGGGGGGTTTTTTTTGTGCAGGAAACTTGACTTCCAACCTACCCGTTATTCTGGTCTTCTTTTCAGAGAACGTCTCCGTCAGCAGCGCAGCAGTATTCAGATTTTGTGTGGGGGCTGTGGTCCCATTGTTTGCTACATTTTGCATATCATATGCATATCAGTGTTGCATTGCATATCATCCTCCAGCTAGCCAGAGTTCTGATTCAGCCTTTGTTTCCTGAAGGTGATTACCCGGAGTTTGGATTGAGCAGCGGTTGATTGTCAGAAGACCTACCTAGGGTTTGAGTAGATTTGAGCAGAATCAAGTGTCGAAGTCAGCTGAAGATTATTGGTAGCTATGTCTGAAGGCAATTTCCAGTCTCCTAACACCTTGACAGGGTTCACTATGGCGTCCAACCCTCTGTATGATTCCATGGAAGATTCCCCGCAAGTGAACAATGTTGCTGCAGACCAAGTCGTACAGCCTTCTGTTGAGAACCGAGATCGACATGAGCAGTTTGTTGCCCAGAATGAGCGTCCTCCTCCTGTCAATAATCAAGGTGTTGCTTTCCCTGTAATGAATTACCGAAGAGATATTCCAGCAGCTGGGATGGTAGATCCAAGAGCCCTTGACAAGGATAGAAGAGTCCGAGTGTTGGAAGAGCAAATGAAAACTTTGAAAGCCAAAGATGCTGTCAACCTGGATGCTATAGGCATGTGTTTGGTTCCTGACCTGGTGTTGCCTTGCAAATTCAAAGTGCCGAAGTTTGAGAAGTACACGGGAGATAGTTGTCCGAAGCTGCATTTGATGATGTTCTGTCGAAGAATGACTGCGTTTGCGCGAGATGACAAGTTGATGATCCATTGCTTCCAAGATAGTCTGACTGGGGCATCTTTGAGGTGGTATATGCAGTTAGAGAGGAATCAGATTCAGTCATGGATGGATTTAGCCAGAGCTTTTCTGAAGCAGTACGATTACAACCTAGACATTGCTCCTTATCGCATGCATTTGCAAGAGTTGTCTCAAGAGATCAATGAACCTATCAGGAGGTATGCTCAGAGATGGAGAGAATTTGCTGCTAAAGTGCGTCCACCGCTATTAGACCAAGAGCTGGCAAGCATGTTTGTGGATTCCCTACAATATCCGTACTTCAAAAGATTGCTCGGAGTTCCGGCAAGTTTCTCTGACGTGGTAGCATTAGGAGAACGCCTTGAGTACTCCATAAGAATGGGGAAAATTCAGATTACTCCATATGATCAAGCTGGTGAAACTGAATACCCTTGTGACTATCAGAGTGAAGAAGAAGTGGTGATCAACTCAGTCATGCCAAAGATTGAATATCCTCGAAGCGAATCAGTGAATTTTGTTGGTTCATCATCTTATCGGAGATCAGTACCTCCCGTGGCTTGTTATACTGAACAGACAGCCGTGCCTGGGGCACCATATCAGGAATCTTATGTCGCTTCCATTGCAAATCAGCGAACTCGTGGCCGAGGTTATCAGAATCAGCGTCAGAATCAGAACAGACCTCGCAACAACTTGGAACGAAGGAACGCTCCTTTTCACCCAGTGCCGATGCCGTATAGCCAGTTGCTACCATCTTTGATCCAGAAGTCTTTGGTGGAGCCTAAAGCTCTTAAGCCAGTTCCAGAACCTTACCCTCCTGGGTACAATCCCCACGTTCAGTGTGGTTATCATGGTGGCTCTCCGGGGCATTCAACCGAAGATTGTAAAGCATTTCAGGCGAAGGTACAGCAGTTGATTGATCAGGATCGCATTTCCTTTCGAGAAGGGTTTCTGTTTGTTCATCCCTAATCGCTCAGCTGTCTAAGCTCGTAGACTCAGAGGGTCTATTCCCCAGCATAAGCCAGTGGTTCAGACAGGCAGGCGCCTCAGCATTGGCAGTCCTCGGACTTTTCATCATTTGCATTTGTAGTTTCTTTTTCTGTTAGTTACTACCTGCTTTAAACATTGTACGTTTCGAATGGTGATAATAATAAAGTGACTATGCATTTTTCTGAATTAATCATGTCGCTGTCGCTCATTTATTGCATTGCACTGACACTTGCATTTTATCCACTCCATTTTTTCGCTGTGACTAGCAAAGTTAGGAGGGAGGATGACGAAACTGAAACTCATAACCAATGATCGTATGCTTTCAGATAAGACCGTACCGATGACGTACAAGGCATTGTTTCAAATTCCCCAGACACTGGAGATATAAGGAGTTAGTCCCTTGTTAACCACTTCGAGCCAGGAAGTAGAAGTTTTTTCGGACTTTTAAAACCCTCACATCTTAACCCGGGGCAGGGTAGTTGTCAGTTAGCTTGACCGAGCATTCAAGTCTTGCAGAGGAGTGTTGTCTTTCAAGGACCAATCAGTGTATACCTTTCAAGAGGTCAAACCTCACCAATCAGGAGTGAGACAGTTACAATCCTTTCGGAGCAATCAAGACAACCAGTGTCGCACGACTTTGTTCCAAAAGAAAGAAATAAGAAAGCCCGCTAAGTAAAAAGAAGAGCTGAGAAAGCTAATACTTAGGCAAAAATCAGGGCATCCCGCTGGACTTCAAAAGAAATCGAAAAAATCGAAAAGAACTCAAAATGAGTCAGTCCAGGCAAAAATTAGGGAATCAAAAGAACGAAAAAGAGGGGACATCAAAAGAAAAATTTTCCCCAGCAAATCACAAAGTTGTGTACACAGACACCGAAAGCGAAGAAGG
This sequence comes from Lathyrus sativus, assembly GCA_963859935.3. Taxonomy (NCBI): domain Eukaryota; kingdom Viridiplantae; phylum Streptophyta; class Magnoliopsida; order Fabales; family Fabaceae; genus Lathyrus; species Lathyrus sativus. Next base: position 487,114,712 of record OZ012736.1, read on the forward strand.
AGTAACTATCACTCTAGGAGAAAAGCTTGTGAATTCCTTAACTGTGGTTCTTACCATTCAACATACTTCTCGAAGAGGCGAGCGCTTGTGCCAGGTTAACTGAACCTTAGGATCGGAGATCATCACGAAGAAGGGGTGGGTACAAATCAAATTTGAGCCGAATATCCTTTGTTTCACGAACCGTGAACCCGACCACGATACAACCCTTAAAAGACCTAATTGAGGCAGGGTTAGTCTGAAGCGCATTACGATAAGGTCGAGTAACCTGACTCCTTCTTGACTTGCTAGTTACGTCCTTGTTGTATTTTCACTGACCACGTAAGCACTGCGTTTGAACTTTGGTTCATTCGTCACTCATCATCATATGCATATAAATGAGTGACAGCTCAAAATTTTTCAAAATCTGCATAACCACTGCATTAAGATTACCATTCAGGAACAAACAATTCTAATTGCAGGTTAGTAGTTGGCATGAAAGAAATTCCAGCAGGAATAATCAAATAGGACTGAGTAATCCAGCAGTCTGAACCAGAATGGTGTATGTTGTGAAGCCTTGTGAATCAGGGGCATTATCTTCCGGTAAGTTCAGTATCAGTCAGTCTGAGGACAAGTCCCGAAGTTCCAGTTGGGCAGGGGCAGTTTGTTTGAGAAGCAGTTGATCAGAGTGAGTCGTTTTGAGAGCCATTCAGGGGCAATTATGCAGAGCGCTGAGATTTGAAAGCAGTTGCTTCCGATGGATAATCAGATCGGGTTAAGTCGCTAGAACGCTCATTCAGGGGCAAGTCATCGCAGAGAATGTTGAAATCAACTGGGTTGTTAGGTGTTTAATTGGAGATTGAATTCTTTTGTCGTGCAGATGCCGGGGCAAGTATTCTCGAAGTCTTCTCGTAGCAAGTTGTTCAGAGCAGGTATTCCCAAGAGTTAGATTGGGGCAAGTTGATTGTACTGGGGCGAGTTGTGCAAGCCAGTCTTTTATCCCCCAGCTGAGTGTACCAGGGGCAAGTTGTTCAAACAAGTTTGTTTATTCCCAGCCAGAGTTGAGTATCGGGGAATCATGTCAATACCCTTATCGAAAACCTTTCAAATAAGAAGATCTTGTTGTCGTTGGATCATTATCCTGCAGTTTAAACCTGTTGCGTGTCAGTAACCAGTCGTTTCCAAAGCATCAGTTCCCGTCCTGGTGCAGTTTACCGTAAGCGTCAGTTCTCGTCTGGCCCACCTTCTGTAAGCATCAGTTCCCGTCCTGGTGCAGTTTATTGTAAGCAGCAGTTCCCGTCCTGGTGCAGTTTATTGTAAGCAGCAGTTCCCGTCCTGGTGCAGTTTATTGGTAACCAATTCTCGTTTGGTCACCGTTTCTTCAAGAGTTGTATCAGTTCTCGCCTGGTACATGTCATCGCATAATCAGTTCTCGTGTGTTTAATCCAAGTGTTATGCCAGTTCTCGCCTGGTGTACGTTAGCTTTCAGCCAGTTCTCGCCTGGTTGTCTTGTTCTTAGTCTGTTATCCAGTCAGCTCGTCTGATGTCAAAAAAACAAAAAAATCAATTTTCCTAACCTATTTTCCTATCAGTTCTCGCCTGGTAGTCTACCTTTGAATGCTAGTTCTCGTCTAGTGTTTCTTATATCTTTCACTGTGTACATAGTCCATGTTTATTCTAAACCAGAAAAAGCAAAACGAAAAAAACCTAAAAGAGATCTGACACAGTATTTCCCAATGACTCGCATGTCGTCATGTTCCCCGATACGAAGCTCGACGGATACCAGTGCTTCGAGTAATGTTTGAATTCCTTGTGGATGTTGTTAAATCAGAATTGCCACTCTTCAGCAGATGAAAGTTGCTTATTATCCCCGGAAGAGTCGAGATTGTCTTTTACCCTGTATCCGAGTAGGATCAGGAGTATCTGCAGCAGATTAAGATTGATATCCCCGATGGTATGAGCATTTCCGGCAGTGTGCCGTGCGTAATCAACCTCAGTTTGGGTCAATCCCCGCAGAGCGCAATCAGTTGCCAATGGTTTGAAGAGAGCATCCCCGAGCAGAGTTGTTTTTCTTCCCCAGTGAAGTTGTCAAGCAGGGTTGCCTTTTCATTTCTCCAGCAGGGCAGTTATCCTCAGCAGATTTGATTTCTCGTTTCCAGCATTTATTTTGCTGAGATGGTTCTGTGACTTCAGGTCATCCCCAGTAGAGTTGGCGTTTCCTTCGGCATTTATTTTGCCAAGTGGTTTTCAGACCTGGTGTTCTCTGGCAGCTCGAGCATGCATTAGCATTTGCATATCTAGTCATAGCATCTACCAAGCATATAGCATATCCATGTTGTCTGGGCATCGCCTTTTCAAACAAAACGCATAGCATATTCATGTCATATAGGGCATTGCATATCAAGCATACGCATGTCGAAACATAGACCAAGATGGTTACCTATTGGATTTCGAATTTGTTCACCTGCAGAGTTGTGTGGTTCAGCTTCTCGTCTTCCCCAGCGGAGTGATTCTTCATATTTGGGTGTTACGTCAGCATCGGAAAAAAAAACAACAACAACAACAACAAAGATTGACACATATCAGACTTCTGAAGCTGCCCCCTTTGTCAAAACAGGTGCCAGGCAGTTCCATTCAGAATTTCCTCAGGAGAATTGTCCTCAAGTTCGCAATGAACTGTGAGTTGACCAGATTTGATCCCACGAGAGAGATGGGAATCAAAGTGTTTGCTTTATGAAGCATTATTTCAATACTTGTGGCGTCACACAGGTGTTGAAGAGAAGAAGAAAATTTATCAGAAAATTGACCAGATGTTGCCGTTACAACCAAACTTCAGTTTATTGGAAGCTATTTCTCAAGCAGCTTTGCAGTATATTCTTGCGGTTGGCAAATTTCAGGGTTCCATTTGTATTCAACCGTCATCTACCTTGAATGTTTGAAGGCTGAGCGCTCTTCACCCATTCAGGTCGAAGTCGCTTGAATAGGGGCAGCTGTTGCACCCCAAAATTTGACCAACCGGGTCTCGCATTTGGCTCGATGTTTCGACACATGACCGCATTCGCATCTGCATATCGCATACATTGCATTTTTCATTTGTATTGATTTTATCAGGGATCACAGCTCCCGTCTCGTGTTTCAGGTGTTTTTGATCAGTAGAATCGATTTTTGGGATGTTTCGGTGCCCGTTTATTTTTACCGATTATTTTTGTGTCGTTCGGTACTCATTATGTCCCTCTGGGAATTATTGCGATTTTTTCTGGATTTTATAGGATTTTTTAGGGTTTAAATAGCTTTTAAATCATTTTTTAGGATTTAATAGAATTTTGCTATTTTTAATTCTTTTTAAATCAATTTTTAGAATTTTATAGAATATTAAATAGCTTTTAAATCATTTTTTAGGATTTAATAGGATTTTAAATAGATTTTAATATTTTAGAATGGTTTTAGAAATTAATTGTTTTAATTTTAGATATAGGAATAGATAGATTTTTTTTCTTATTAATAAATAGTTTTGTTAATAGAAATTAATTGTTTTTAATTTTTGAGATAGAATAATATAGATTTCTCATTTTAAAAATAGAGTTTTCTTTTATAGAAATAAATAGGTTTTATTTTTCTGTTATAGATTTTTAATCAATTTTAGATTTAATTTTCTGATTAGTGGGTTTGTTAGGGTATTATTAGTTTAGTTAAATAGGATTAAGTGTTAATTGGCTTTTTCAATATTTGTTTTCAGTTTTTTTCTGAATTTTGGAGCCCATTTCGTGGGCCTTATCTCCTTTCCTTCGCAGGCCCAGTTAGGGTGTTTTTTTGTCCAGAAATATGCAGAATGGTCCAAATTGTCCAAGAAAACGTCCAGAGTATTCCACTATCATCTAGATCCTTCTGGAGCGTTCCAGCAAAACTCATCAATATAAATACCAATAGCTGACACGTGTTGGGAGAGAGAGGCCCCACCTTTTCATTTACCAGAGCGCCACGTATCCCCTTCAGAATCCTCTCTCTCAGCCACGCCTTCTCCACGTGGAAGGCATGCACGCCTCCACACGACTCTCCCCCTCCACCATCGTCACCACGTGGTGACCATGCAGCGTTCACCGGAGATCTCCACCGGCCGCCGTGCATGTACTCCGGCCACCACAACCCACCGGCGATCTCCAACAATTCCAGATTCCGTTCACCTCCTTCATCTCCCTCCTATCTTCATCTTCTTCCTTTCACCCAACCACCATATTCCTTCTCCGGCCACCATCAAAGCCTCACCGGAAACAACCAAAACACAAGAAAAGTTCATCAACATCATCAATTACCAGAATCATCATTCATCCATCACCGATTCTCCAGGAAACTCCAGAACGATGAACATCATCATCATCTTCATCCAAGAACTTGTTTCCAGAAAAGCTTCAACAAACGTTCATCAGCGTTCATCCCCCTTCAAGATGCGTTCATCAGGTTCATCACACCTTTCCAGAAATGTTTCAACGATCTTCATCACCTCGTCCTCAACCTCTCAGATCCGTGCGAATCATCCATCAAGAACCACCTTCAGATCAACAACAAGAATCACCGTCACAAGAGCATTCAAGACTCGGATCCTCCTTGTTCAACAACCTTCAACGCGTTTCCAGAATCTCCTCACCAGAGCAAGCAATGAGTTCATCAGCGAGTAGAACGAAGAACATTTCGTGAAGTTCCAAGATCTTCATCAAGAGCTTTCCAGAAATTTCAAGAACACGCGCTCGCAAACCTTCAAGTTTTTGTTTCTTCGTCTTCGTTGAGATTCTTCCGCCACGAATTTATCCAGAATCAGCGTCCCAGAGTTTGAAGTTGGTTGTGTAGAGAGGTGATATGATTCATTTGCTGTTGGTTCAATAACGACGTGTGGAGGGATTCGTGAAGGAGAAAGGAAAGAATGGAAGGATGGGGGGGGCGAAAGAGACGAGAGAACGGAGACTTGCGGCGGCGGAGGGAGAAGGCAGATTAGGGTTTTTCTGAATTTGAGAATGGAGAGAGAGGAGGGAAGAAGATTGGGCTCAGGGCCCAGTTCAGTTTTTTTTGACACACTCTCCTCATGTTTTTTTTTGGACTAACGTGGGCCTGAGCCCAACACCACTTGCCAGTGCACCCCCCAGATGGCTCAAACATACCCCCCTGCTGCGTTTTTTTTTTAGACTTGGGCTGGGCCCAGTTTAGTTTATTTTATTTTTTCTTACAGCACCCTTGTAATGGTTTAACCCCCCAGCCCCTTTTATTTTCTTTATGCTTTTTAATTTTTACTTGTTACACAAAAAAGAAAAAGGAAGTGAAAAGAGAAAATATATTGAACAAAAAAATAAAAAAAAAACAATAAAAAAGAAATAAGAAAAGAAATAAAGAAAAAGTGAAAGAAATATTGTGAAAAAAATATAGAGAAAAAATATTGTGAAAAATAAAAGAAAATATATTTGAGAAAAGAAAAATATGAGAAAAGAAAAGGGAGAAAAAAGAGAAAAAAATATTAAAGTGCCGATTTAATATTTTTAAAACATTTTCTTTTAGGATATTTTCATAGGGAGTATTTTCCCGACTTTTAGGATAGAATTAGAGGCCCACTTGTTAGGGGGTTATTTTCATTCGATTTTTCAAGATAGAATAGGATAGCGTTTCCTAGGAGATTTATTTCAGTATGCAACCATTGTAATCATTTTTCAGAGATTAATAAAACGAGATTTGAGCTGTGGTCCGATAGTAGCCGAACTACAGCTGCTCTGATTCTTCGTACCAGACGAAGATATGTAGGCATAGGATGCGATATCCTAGCGAGCACACTAACGACTAACTCTGTTGTTCTCTCGCGGCTGTGCGATCGAGACTTTCCCGCTGACGATTAATTGAGTACCCTTTTTCTCTCTTGCCCAAGTGCATTTGAGACTCAGCCATAGTTTTGACCATAGGTTCCCGACCCTGTGAAGCCAGTTGTTTTTCTCATTGCTGTGTGAGAATGTTTGTTTAGCTGTAGTTAGTCTGAACTACGTAAAGCTCTGATCTTCCATCCAGTGGAAGTACGTAGGCACAAGACGCGAGGTCTTGGCGAGCAATTTTCCCTGTAGTCCCGAACTACGTTGACTCTGACTTTCTCTCTTGAGAATACGTAGGCATAGAGTGCGACGCTCTATCGAGTCAATTCCCTTCCGTTTAGATTTAGCAGCCGTAGATAAGATTGTTTTGCATCCAGAAGACAACCCAAGCAAGCGTGGATCCCGTCGAGTACGACGGACGTGAGGGGTGCTAATACCTTCCCCTTGCGTAACCGACTCCCGAACCCAGGCTATGGTTGCGATGACCATACCTTTTCCCCGTTTTTTGCGAGGTTTACTTCGAGCGTTTCCTTTCCCGCTCTGAGGGATAAATAACGCACGGTGGCGACTCTTCTGTCAGCCGGCGCCGATTTTCGCAGTAGCGACAATAATCCAACAAGGCCCTGACAATAAAACCACTATGCCCCGGGCAGGACATAGGGTTGTACAAAGATTGTAAAAAGCAAATCATTACTCTTCACTTGTCAGCTTGATAATCTCCTTGATGGTCCAATTGTTGAGGCGCTCGCCTGGATTGCTCGGTTGAATCCAGGCGTCAAGATCACAATCACTATCCCCGCTGTCCTCCGACGCTACGTTGATACTCTCGAAAATCACTCCGCCCTTAGTGAATAGGATCGGCCCCTTCCCACGAGACGAACTGCTAGAAGAAGATGAAGCTTCAGCTTCAGGAGAATATCCCAATCCAAACTTATCCTGCTTGATTGGTATATCCAAAACATGCCCCCAGCCTAGGGTGGAACCGGCTTCAACGACGGCCCGAACTTCCTTAAACGAGGAGAGATTCATCTCTTGCTTCTCTGCGACGACAGGAGCTACCTCTTTCACCTTGACGGTTTCAAATGCTTGGCAAAGAGTTTCATGGATCTCGCCATCCATTTCAACATATTTAAAGGACGACAGGTGGCTCACCATGATGTCCTCCTCACCACAGACGGTTACTATGCTGCCCCCGACAACATATTTGAGCTTTTGATGCAGCGTGGACGTCACAGCACCAGCAGCATGGATCCATGGCCGACCTAAGAGGCAACTGTAGGCAGGCATGATATCCATGATATAGAAAACCGTATCGAACGTCTCTGGACCAACCTGAATTGGCAGGGTCAACTCTCCGAAGACGTGGCGCTTGGTCCCATCAAAGGCTTTCACTACCAGATCACTGGGCGTGCAAAGCAATCCACGGGTATCCAACTTCATCAGTGCCTTTTTCGAAAGCACATTAAGCGACGAACCCGTATCCACCAGGACATGCGACATGATCGTGCCTCTGCACTCTATCGAGACGTGCAAGGCGCTGTTGTGATCTCTTCCTTTAGGGGTCAGCTCTAGATCTGTAAATCCCAGCCCATTACCAGCATTAACATGGGCCACCACCTCTTCCAGCTGATTTACTGATATCTCCTGCGGCACGTATGCAGCGTTTAATACCTTCAGCAAGGCGTTGCGGTGCGCCTCAGAACACAACAACAAGTTAAGAATCGAGATCTTTGACGGAGTCTGATGAAGATGATCTACAATCTTGTAGTCACTCTTCTTGATTAGTCGCATGAACTCTTCAGCATCTTTAACCAGCAAATCTTTTTCTGCCCCAGAAGGGATCTCCTCAACAACTTTACCTTTACCCTTATCAGCAGCCTCAGCCCTGACTACTTTCTCCGCTGCAACCTCTGCTGGCGCAAACACTCTACCGCTTCGAGTGATGCCACTGACCCCGGTAAGATTCTGCACAGTCGATCCGTACGGCTCAAGCTCTAACTTTTGACCATTGCAGTAAACTTCGGCGCCGTAATGCCATGGGACGGCGTTAGTGCTTTCGAATGGGATTGGCCCGACCCTGGTGATGGTAATAGTAGGCGGTCGGGGCGCAGAAATAGTAATAGGGTGACGAGGAATAGTAATGGTAGCGACTTCATCTGCCTGCTTCAGCACGACCTCCCCTGATGCACTCTCAACGCTCCGGCTGAATTGCAAAATACCCTCGGACATCAGACTTTGGATACCTTCGACCAGCTGCTCACACCCATCAGGAAGTGTAGCACAAGCCATACATAACTCTTCGCATCCAGGGAAGAAGCCCTTCTTCAGCAACTTAGCCTTGACAAAACTAAGTGGCGTTTTCAACTCTTTGACATCAGTCAGCAAGTCCGCACTCTCCTCAGTGATAACGGCGTTCACTCCGCCTCCCTTATGATGAGGCATCGGGTTTTTGGTAACGTTGGGCACATTGTTAGAAAAATTGATGACCTTGGCGTCCACCGAGTCCTGGACTTTGTGCTTAAAAGCTTTACAATTCTCAATCGTATGGCCTGGTGCCCCAGTATGGAATTCACAAGTAGCATTGGCGTCGTATCCCGGCGGCGGTGCCCCTGTTAGGGGAGCCAACGTCCTCTTTTGAACTAGCTGAAGCTGCAGCAAAGTTTGCAAAAGCTGCGCATACGACATAGGTGGAGTTTCAAAATGACGATTTGTCAGAGGAGCCTGATTCTGATATTTCCTGTACCCCTGCTGATTCTGCTGCTGAGGCTGCTGCGGCGGAGCAGCTGGGATATTTATGCTAGCAATCTGAGGCTGAGAGCCCTTGCCCTTTCTCCGAGCATTAGTGACAGCACTGGCATCTCCCTCTCAACGCTTGCCAGCGTAGGGTTTCTTACTACTTCCTCCAGCTGAGGATGATTCGCCCTGAATTTTTCCGATGTTTATACCGTTCTCAACGTGCTCGCCCATAGTGATGAGAGCCGAGAATGTTCCAGACATGCCACTGACCAGCTTTTCATAGTAGATTCCAGGAAGGGTAGCCACGAACATTTGCACCAGCTCACGCTCAACCATCGGCGGTTGAACCCGAGCGGCCAATTCACGCCACCGCTGGGCGTACTCTTTAAAGCTTTCATTGTTCCGCTGTGAAAGATTCTGAAGCTGAACTCGGTTGGGAGCCAAGTCGCTATTGTATTGATAGTGGAGGACGAATGCTTCTGCGAGGTCTTTCCAGGTGCGCACAGTAGCAGGCTCCAAACCCATATACCATTCGAGTGATGGACCAGAAAGACTATCCTGAAAGAAGTGCATCAGCAACTTCTCATCGGCAAGTAGTGCCCTTATACTTCTCAAAGACAGGCACCTTGAACTTATGAGGCACCTTGAAGTCAGCAATCAACCCGAGCTTGGACATGTCAACGCCCAATGTGTTCTGATTTTCAATGTCTCTCATCTTGTCTTCCAGCGCCTTGAACCTGAGTCGAGCTTCCGCATTCAACTCTGCTTCTACACCTCTCTGAGAGAATACGTCATCCTGATGGTCCTCCAGCCACGGTTGAGGCACCAACAGATTTCCTGCACCAGCATTGCCATTGATCGGCCCTATGTTAACATTGGCTCCCAAACTACCATTGCCGACGCCTGCCGCATTGAGTCCGAGATTAGTCATCAGATTGCCGTTAGCACTGCCGTTGCCCCCGGCAACAGGAACAACATTCTGTGGAGCATCCACTGGAGGAGGAGTAGGCACAACCCCTCCATGAAGTATGCCATTACTGTCAACCCTGAAGATCAGAGGTTGAACCAAAGTGCGAAGCTGGTCCTGACCATTAGCGACCACCTGCATCAGCTCCATAAAATGGTCCATCCGTTCACGGAGCTCTTGAACATCTGACTGTACCTGGTCCATTATCCTCGTCTGATTAGCGCGAGTTGAGTAGCGGTGGATGAGTCTTTGATCAATCCTGGAGACCGGAGACAACTCGGAACCTGAAAAACCTGTCAACAATAAAGGTTAGGAAAAGCAATAAGATATACACCATGCAAATATGCTTTATGCAGATGCATGCGTGTGTCTGTGTGCGTGGGAGGTTTTCCCCCGATCCTAGTGCCTTAGTGCCAGTGCTGATAATAATAAGAGGAAGAAGAAATCCGAGCCCAATCATGGAAACATCAATCTCATATATATATATGGAAAGGCCTGTCAAGGCAATACACAGTATCAGCGAGTACAAACAGATCAACAGCATGACCTCAGCCAACAAGTCTGGTGATGGTCAGCATACATCAAAGATCAAAACAACAGGAATACAACTAGTCAAGCATGGCCACGGGCGCGATACTCTGCTAATAACTCCTTTGTCTCTGAATGATCTGGCGAAGTGAGCAACCCCTCGACGAGTAGTTCCCTCTGCCTGATGGTATGCTGAAGCCCCTGAACTGAACTCTCCCAAGCTCCTTCGCCAAAGCAATCCTCCAGTTTCCGCTTCTTAGACTCAAACATCAGCTTATGCTCCTTCAGGTTAGCAAGAGCTTTGTTGAGACGGGCTTCAGCGGAGTATCTGCGGGCGGTCTCTTCATCAAACCTCCGCTCACTGTCCCTTACTTCGGCTTCTAGCTTAGAAATCTGCAGCATCAGCTTGTCTTCTCGCTCCTTCCTGGTGGCCATGGAGGTCTTCCAATGTTGGTCGAACTTAGATATCCTACGATATGCCTCCTCCAAATGCTGCTTCTTCGTAGCTAGTACATCATTAGCAGCCTTGAAGTCTTGACCTAAGCGTTCCCGATCAGCAATCTGCTTTGCCAAGTCTGTACCCAGTTGGCTTACCGACTCTGTTTGCTTTTTGAGAGCATGCACGACTTCGTTCCTCTCACTCCGAAGCTGAGCTAACTCCTTCTCTAATTCTGCATTTGCCCTCTTCAGTTCATCTCGCTCGGCCAATACCTGGTTGTGCTGATGAATGGATACAGTGGTAGGCTCTTCGACTGGTGGAGGACTCTCTGGTCTGACGTGAGGGAATGGCATCCCTATAGCGCTGGCTCTGGCTCTGATCCAATCTGAATAAGGAGGGTAGGCTTGGCTGTTGCTCTTTCCCAACAAAGGCTTTCCTCTCGTGCTGATATTGTTCCACGCATGCTGAAGCTTGGACAACAAATCCCCTTCTAGAGTACCTGTGAGGTACAGAGATTCCTGTACCTCTTCCTCCTTCGGTGGAGTCCTCAAGGCATATGCGAACTGACGAACTAGCAGTGATGGATTGTAGTTGATGCAACCCTTCCTACCTATCAGAGGTACATTAGGAAACCCACTACAACTGAAGATCAACTCGGTGCCCAGCCTGTCTCTGTCAACGAACCAATCAATGTCTTCTGCCGACAAACTCATCAGACGCTCAGGCCACTCAGCTATGGCTGCAGACAAGACAGAAGAACCCCTCTTGGGCAAATGACTATCAAACCACCTGTACAACAACGGTACGCAGCATGAGACATTTTTCCCTCTCCGGTTCTCATTCTTGTAATGCACTGAATGGTAGACGTCTCCGATCAGGGTAGGGACTGGATTCCCTGAGGCGAATATGTGGAATGCATCAAAGTCCACGAAATCAGGCATGCTGGGGAATAGGATAATGCCATATATGCATAAAGCAAGGATGGCGTTGAATGCGTCCCAACATTTGTCCTTAGCACACTGCTGAGCCTTAGCTATCAGAAACTGCAGAGAGAACCCTGGGACCTTGTTCCAACTCGTCACCACTAACTCAGAAGCGCTCAAATGAAGTGAGGAAGCTAAACCAGCCAGATCAGGCTCAGCATCCATGTGGACAAAAGGCATCTGCCCTTTGATAGGCACACCCAACATATCAGCATACTCTTCCAATGTCGGCGCGAGAATGAAGTCATGAAAAGTGAAACACCTCAAGGGAGGGTCATAAAACTGCAGAAGAGCATGTAACCCGTTCAACTCGGACGTAGAAGGTTTGCAAACCAGACTAAGCAACCTGCCATAAGACTTCCTGAACCTATCCTTCACAGAATCCCTCGCCAGGGCTATCAAACCAATCAGCTTCGACACATCGGGGGTCGGGAACTTGTACGCAACAGTCTTCCTGAGAGAGTCCATGATAACAGCAGAAGGCGAGAAATCCGGGATCGGGGAAACGGTACCTGCAACACAGACACACGTTAATGGAATGCAGATGAATGCGCAAACTAATGCAAAATGCAGGCATGCAATAATATATCCAGGTGGCTGCTGTGGAGATTCGGTATCAGCAGTCACTGATGAGAAGGAAACCCCGGTGCAAAACCACTGATCTGATCTGCTGAGAATAATCATCTGATAGGACCGAGATCAAAATTCTGTTCTGACAAGAATAAGTGCCTGATAATAAGGACCCCGAGTGTAAGATCAAGAGATATACGATGATGAAGTCTTCAGACCCCAAATCAAAAATCTGCCCTATCAAGAACAAACACACAGCTGATGATGAGATCTTCAGACCCCACTCAAAATCTGCCCTATCAAGAACAAATAACATCTGCCGATGAGATCTTCAGACTTCACTCATAATCTGCCCTATCAAGAACAAATCACTGATGATAATACACTGATCAAAGCCTGCTCTATCAAGAACAGACAAACACCCGACGATAAGATCCTCTGATCAAAAACTTGCCCTGTCAAGAACAAACATATCTGCAACTGAGAACCCCACATAACTGATTCACTGTCAAGAAAACCAGGTAGTCTGAAGGTCTAAGTTTCCTGCAATAAACCCAGTCCCGCTCACAGGTATGGACCTAGACTGACTCAAGGTACGGCATCCTATGCGTTCATCGGCGTCACAGACTTTCAAAACTGATGATACGATTCCCAGAAGGAGTGGCATCATCAAGTCCTGAAGAGGCCTCACTTAGCTGAATCACAAATGATCGGTCCCTAGAGTCGACAGTCCACCAAACCAGCAACCGTCTCAACCCAAAGGGTTGAAAGTGAAGCCAACCGGATGAACCTCGTCTGAGCGTGGATTTCATGAGACACTAGTGCCTGCAAAGCAAGCACGCGCCCACTAATTTCCACTCTAAGTCTATGGTGCACTCAAGCCTGGGTCTGGCTTCTCGCTCAATCAGAACTCCCATCCCACAACAACACAAATAATCATATTTTACTGGAAATAAAATGCGGGAAATAAAGTGCGAGAAGTAAAGATGCGATAAATAAACGCAACCCAACAAGTAAACACACAAACGATAGGATTGACTCGCAGGGAACCGTTGGAGTCCCCAGCAGAGTCGCCAGCTGTCGCTTGCGCGAAAATAAGGTGCTGGCATGACAGAAGAGTCACCACCTTTCGTTATTTATCCCTCAGAGCGGGAAAGGAAACGATCGGAAAAACCTGACGAAAAAAGGGTAAGACAAGGTCATCGCAACCATTGTCTGGGTTCGGGAGTCGGTTACGCAAGGGGAAGGTATTAGCACCCCTCACGTCCGTCGTACTCGACGGGATCCTCGCTTGTTTGTTTACTTGGACGGGTGGGTTATAATCTATCTACCTATCAAGGCTGGCTGAAAAAAGAAAAGAAAAATGACTCGGCAAAGCGTCGCACTTTATGCCTACGTATTCTCATCAGAGAATGAGAAATCAGAGTCAACGTAGTTCGGCCTAACTACGGGTGAAGGTGGGGAGAGGTTGCTCGCTAGGATGTCGCATCCTATGCCTACGTACTTCCACACAACATGGAAGATCAGAGCAAACGTAGTTCGGGAAACTACGGTTTATCTCCTAAAAGAAGTGTTTTTTATTGTGTTTGCGATTTCAACCGCACTAGAGACTATGACCTGAGAGTGAATGCGTCGCATGTCACCCAAAGGGTGCCATACTAAACATCCAGACTATGGAAAAGAAGCTCTCCCACAATCCTTTCTCAGATAGCTTAAGGCTCGTAACGTACAAAAGAAATCATTCATGATTAATGTATCTTAAACTGTTATGAGATGAGAAGAGAACAGGCCCAACTAGGAGGGAGACTATCAAGTCCTACTGTTATCATGCCATGGATTCATCCTATGGTTGAGGTTTGAACAGGGAACTCCTAGAAGTTGTCATGCATAGGTTTCAACCTAAAAGTCTATCATCAAATCCTCATCAGAGGAAATGAGAGTCCTAAGGGATCATGTCAATGATACACCAAAACAGACAAAAGCATCAACTTTAACAGTAAAATGCATGCAATGCAAGTGAGGGAGGAAATGTGTGTGGGGCTTCAGCCTCCACAAGCTTGTCTCGACCTCAAGCCAGTCATGAAATAACAGTAATCATACTGAAAAATAAACAACATGCTATCAAGCAATAAACAGTAAACGGCAATCATACAGATAAAAGGAATGAAGTGCTATCAAGCAAAATAAACACAGGGGCAAGGGAGATGGGCTCTACCGAATACCCGCAAGCAAAGCCACGCAGTAACAATACAAGCAGATGCACTCATGCTCTTAGACTGAACTTATTCTAGATGGACTTATTCTAATGCAACAGACAAATCAGACAAAACAAACAATACAGCAAAGAAAACAGAAGAAAGCTTCAGCTCCTCCAGCTGTTACTCAGTCTTCAGACTTCAGAGATCACTTGCTTTCCAGGTATTAACCCTACAACATGAGTATCAACTCATCTTCTCCCTTGAGCTTCAGCTCCTTTGATCAGCTCCACCTTCAAGCTTCACTATCTTCAGGGATCTTCAGGCATCAACTTGATCTTCACAAAGTCTTCAGACTTCCACAATCTTCAAGGAATCATCCTCTTCAAAGCTTCAGCTTCTTCAATGGCTTTCAGATCTTCAATCAACTCTTCTATCATCTTCATTGCTATCTCCAACAATCCAAATGCTCCATCAAACAAGATTCAGTCCATAAGATGAGGTGAGGATGTTACAGTGCTCACTGACTTCCAAAGGATGCCATTGAGGACTTAACACAAAAGGGAAAGGCTATCTCAAAGTTCTACCTCAAAGGGCAAGGTCACTAATCCCTCCAAAGGATAGAGGTGAATACCCTTAAGGGACTTTATGTCACAAAGAAGGAAGGAGGTGAACAAAACACTCCTTGTTTATTGAATGGAAGTATCCTATCTAGGGCTCTGCCTATGCACCTATCAACCTATAAACAAAACAAACAAAAGCTATGCTAAACTCCTCTGCAAGGTCTTCAAAACTTCAATGATGATCCACAAGGTCTTCAACTCAATCTTCAAGGCTCACACACTCAAAGGAGAAGAAAAACAAGCAAAACAATACAACTTATGCCTTTAAGCAACACACATGCTATCTATACATTCAAAAATCAATTAAAATTGCTAAAACACCATACAATATTCTAGCAAAATTCTAGGGGATTCTATACATACTTACCCTTAACCCATATATTCCCCATACACTAATTTGGCCTATAAACCCCAAAACAAAATGGTTCAAGTCTACCTATACAAACTAAAACCCTAATTTGAACACCTAAATGTCAAACAGTCAAACTACATCAAATTTTAATCTACAAATCAAGAATTAAATCCTACATGAACTAGGATTCAATATCTAACTATGCCAAAAAGAATGGCCCAAAAATCCTAAGGGAAAGTCCTAAGAGAAATTGCACAAAATCAAGTGTCAACTAAAACATATTAAAAAGATTATTTACAAAAATAATATGCTAAAAATACTAAACTAAAAATAAAATGGAATTTTTATTTTTATTAATTTTCTAGACAAAATCATGAATATGTGAAAAAAAGAAGAAATGAGAAATATTAATTTTTGGATTTTATATGATTTTTTGAATATGCAAAGAATTAAAAGAAATTAAAATAAAAGAATATAAGAAATAAAGGGGAGGGGGTGTCAAAAGTAGGGCGCCCCAGTTCATTCTGATTGGGCCAGGCATGTGGGAGGTGTGGATAGAAACATTTGCTGAGGCCCAGGTTTATCAATTAACCAAAACGGCGCGTTTGGATTAGTGGTACGCAGCGTTTTGATGTGAGTCTTCCCTCCACTTACCAGTTTGAATCGTGGCCGTGCGATAGACTGAATTAGTCAAGCATTAGGGATCATCCAACAGTGGCGCTTCATCGTCTCCAAACAAACCCTAGGGTTTTCAGAAACCCTAACCCCATGCAAGGATTTCAACTTGATCGTGCTCCTCCATTTCTCCATGAAATTCAACAATTCCAAAAGCAAAGTTGTGCTACTGAATACCATGAACACAATGATACCAATAATTGTCCCTGAAACCTCTTGTATCGTTCCAACAGAAAGCTCCATCATCATGGTTCCACCATGATCCTCTGGTATCAATCTTAATAAAGCTTCAAACTAACGATCCAGAATTGTTCCACATGTTTCCCTAGCCATTCTACACTATGCCATGTCCATCAATACCTAACACACGACTCATTCTTGCAACTGAAAGAAATTGGTGTCTGCCATGGAACTTCGCAAAACTTCCTCAAATTCTCAGAATATGGTCCTCTACCCTAGCTTAACCAGTCTAAACCTAGAACTATGGTGAAATGCACATAAATAAGGTGATACGATTGAAATCACCAACCTGTCAAACTTCAATGGTGGATATGGTTTCACTACAATTCAATGCCTGCAAGCTTCCCTGATTGATCTCCAATGGAAGATATGAATTCTGTATGCAAAAAGATGGATGAACAAGGCTTGATTCTGGTGTTTGATCTCAATATGCACTTCTTGCAAATTCTTCAAAACAGCTTCAAACCTCCATGGATCTTCCTCTATCTCAGTATGCAATCAATCACAAGGATCAGAAGAATATGTTTGTGGAGGAGAAAAGAATGGAAATGGCAGAGAATGAAGGTTTGATGTGAAATTGCAAATGGAAGAATCTCACTTTTTCACACTCTAATCTCACCACTCACCAACAATTATCACCAACCCTGGCCACATTGTGATTCACCCTTCTTATAGCAATCAAAAGAATGATCTAGATACATCTAGAAACTTGTAGAATCATTTGGAAAGTTTTAGAACTTCTCATGAAATGATACATTGGATATCCATTATATCATGCCTTAGGCTTGCCAAATTGACTTTAAAATCTCCTTACAAGAGATATTGAGAAAGAATGAGTGAAAAACATGCATTTCCTTGCCTTTGGTGAAGCTTTATCAAGTTGCCTTATTATGCAAGAATGAGAATTACAAAGTAACCCCCATTTCTAAGCTTCAAATCAAAATTATACTTGAACCATTGTTTTTAAAATATTGTTTGGAGTCAAAATGACATATTGGATGACCCATTTTGGATTTGTACATCTCCTAAACCAATTTCCAACTTCAACTTTTTCAACTTATAAGCCATTTGTAGGTCATTTTTACCCAATCTTGTAAATCCTTGCTACAAGCTCTTTAAATAACTCATGACCACTTTTATAGACTTAAAATCCCATTTTGAACAACTTTCATGTTTTGAGTTTTTCCATTTGAGGCTTGGAAATAGGAGATATGGCCTTTGCTTAAAATGACCTATAACTGCCAAATGACCAAAATACCCCTGTCTTGTTCAAACCATAAGTTGAGTTCTACAAATCCTATCAAGGACTTCTAGTACTCTCTAGAAATCTAAGAAGATGCCCTCTAACATTCATGTTGACCAAGAGATCATAGGAATCATCCTACTAGGGAAAAAGTTGTCTGCAAGTTGGGTGACTTTCAAGGACCCAGATTCACACACCTCAGCTGACCTGTAATTTGCCAAAACCATAACTTGAGCTCTGCAACTCCTATCAAGGACTTCCACCACTCAAATTAAAGCTATGAACAAGCTCTACAATATTTGTGTTGTGGGGAAGATGAGATATCAATCACATCTTGAGCTAAAACTGCCTAGAAGATAGGGATCAAACTAGGGTTTTTCCACTGACAATCCTCAGAAACCCTAACTCAAAACTTCTCAAACTCCTCAATCATGATGAATTGGTCTAGGAATCATCTTTTTAACATCTCTATGCATCATTCCATGATCTCATGGCCCTTGGATTGGGTCTTAACCTTCTCCAAATCTTCAGCTGATCTAGGGTTGACCCAGTCAAAACCCTAATTCTACCATTCATGGTTGAATCTTCTGAATTCTTGCATAATGACCTCTCTGGGCTTCATGGTGCCTATAAAGACATCTCATAAACTTTCTCAAAGCATCAAGTTAATTCTCAAAGTCTCAGAATCATCTGAGGAGCACCCATAACTCCCAAGCTATGAGCCACACATCCTTGGTTTCAACCAATTCCTCTGAGGATCTCTTGAGCTTTCTGATGAAGGTATCAACTTTCAAATACTTAATGGGTAAATAAATGTTGGTCAAATTTTGGGGTGCAACAGCTGCTAATGCTAAACGGAAAGAACTGAAAGAAACGTAAAGAGCTGACTCGATAGAGTGTCGCGCTCTATGCCTACATATTCCCCCGTGCAATGGGAAAGTCAGAGTCAACGTAGTTCGGGAAACTATGGGGGGGATTGCTCGCCAAGACATCGCATCTTGTGCCTACGTATTCTCATCTGGTATGAGAAATCAGAGCAAAATGTAGTTCAGGCTAACTACGGGTAAACGGGGTATTCTCGATCACGCGGGGTGAGAAAAAAGATTGACGATACTAGCGTACGCATTCTAGCAGTTAGGTGTATGCTGCTAGACCATTGGAGACTTAGGCGTTACCTGTTTGCGGTAGAACGGACGTAGTATGTCATTGGTTTAAAGGTATGGGAACCTACGGGTTCTAGAACTACGGTTTGGTCTCAATTACGCTAGGGCAAGAGAAAGGGAAAGATTAGTCGTCAGCGGGAAAGTCTCGATCGCACGGCAGCGAGAGAACAAAGAAGTTAGTTGTTAATGTGCTCGCTAGGGTATCGCATCCTATGCCTACATATTCTCGTCTGGTACGAGAAATCAGAGCAGCTGTAGTTCGGCTAACTACAGGAAAGGGGAAAAAATGCTCGCTAGGATTATCACAATCCTATGCCTACCTACTCTCAACAGGTATGAGAGATCAGAGCAGCCGTAGTTCGGCTAACTACGGAAAATGGTCTCGATCGCACGGAAGCGAGAGAAGAAGGAGTCTCGATTACACGGAGGAAAGAGGGGGGATCTCAATCACCAGGACGCGAGAGAAAGAGTTTCGATCGTACAGGGGCGAGGGAAAAGAGGAAGCAGGCCTAACATGCCTAAACGGGAAGGAACTCAAGACACACACAGAAGAACCTAAGGCGTAGGAGCGAATGTGTTGCATATCACCCAAAGGATGCTATACTAAACACTTTAGGCCATTAAGGGGAGACCCCTCAATCACCATTTCCTACGTATCTATTGCTCATAACTCACAACGCTCGACGGTTGATTAAAAGACTTGAATTAGAAAGATGTTACCGAACGGAGTGGTTCCGTTGACCCTTGACGTTGTGCGCAAGCTCCATTCCAATCTTCTCCTCTTTTGGTCTTTGATAATGTTTTGAATTGGAACCAATGTGATGCTGAACCGTCGTAGCTCGACTTATAAGAGAAGTCAAACTATAGGAGGTCGCATGTTGATATCCGTGTCAAAGACAAGATAGAGAAATGATATTGAGAATCATCCTCCAATTGAATCATGTCACACGAACCAAAAACAGTGGGATCTCGTCTCACAAGACTTCATCGATCACCAAAAGTCAAAATAAAATTGAAAGATGAAAAGAAATGAGGAGAGAAAAAAAGTGGTCTCGGATCCAACATTATTCATCAATAATTTGACTGGTAATGAATTGCGGAAATGTCGTCATCGACCAAAATGAATGAAAATGGGACAAAATGCCCAATAATAAAAGAGGAATAAAATTCAACTCTAAAAATAATATAAACTATAATATATTCATAACCTTCTAAAAGAAATATTAATAAAACTATAATATTATAAACTAGAAATTAAAATATGGATTCTAAAATAATATAATATATATAAAGTTCTTAAAGAAAATGAAACTATAACATAAATATCTTATTTACAAAATGGGATATTAAAAATATAATAATATGTTTTTACATAATAACTATAATAGTATATAATAAAATATTTATAAAATAATTAATATTTACATTGATAAAGAAAATAAAATTAAAAAAAAACAAAAACAGGGAAGTGGTAGGATGAACAGGGGGATGAAGGGCTGAGTCGGTCCAGAAAGTGGATGGGCCGTGAGGCCCATTAAACTATCAGCCAAGAGAAACAAGAAGGAAATAGATGTCCAAAGCCATAATAAAAATAAATAATAAAAATAGAAAACATAAAAAATAAAAAAATGGTTAAAGTAAAAACGAAAATGGAAAAAAAAAGAAACAACATGGTTAAACACAGAGAAACGAAATCCTTGTTATTGCTGTCAACCACAGATATGAGACCCCAACACCAAAATTCTCATCTCCTCTTTCGTAAATGATCGGCCGCGAAAATGTGATTGACAAACATACTGATTTGAAAACAAAAGCCACAACGAGGAACCCAACGAACCACCCTTCTTCGTTCTTAACCCATCCAGGTTTCACGGTACAGCCTCTCGATCTCGCTCTCATTCTCACCGTTTCTCAGTTTGTTTAATTTATCTTCACCTGTGAGTTAAAGATTTGAGGTAAGGTTTGAATGGGTGAATGAAGATGGTGAAGGGTTTCGGAGAAGGTGTTACGGTTGTTACAGGTGGAGGTTGTTGATGGATTGCTCGGTTTCAAGTTAAAGGGGATGAGAATCTGGGTTGTTGTCAGAGGAAGGAGAATCCACAGTTTGTTTAATGTCTAAAGTGGAAACGGAAATGGTGGATTCGGTTATGGGTTTTGTCAGATTTGCAACCGAAGATCTGGGTTTGAAAGAAAACGGGTTGAGATGAAGGTGAGGTTAAAGAGTTCCGATCTACTGATGAGAATATTCTGGGAAGTTTGTGAAGTAGATATGATGAAGATTTGGAGGTGATTTCTGGAAATGTTGCGAAGAAGAGGAACATGGTATTTTGAAGGAAGTTTCGTCGTGTGGGTGATGAAATTGGGTGAGGCGGATTCATTGTTTGTGTTGTTCGAAGGGATGAAGCGATGATGATGAAAATGGTTGGTTTAGGGAAGCAAATCTGGGTATGAAGGTTGAACGGAGTGCTTGAAGGTGGTTCAATAGGTTTTCATGGTTGTACATGGATTGAGGTTTGAAGGGAGATTCATTAATGGTGGGAAGATGATGATGAGCGAAGAACGAAGGTTCAATGGGAGTGGTGAGCTGCATTTTTTTTCAGATCATGAAGATGGATATTTGCTGGTGTTGATGGATGAACAGGCGGCGGATGAATAGTGCTAGGGTTGACTGAAGCTGGGAGGAGATGAATAGTAATGAGGGTATTTATATACTCGACACTTGGCACAAACATAGGATTAATGATTAATTAAAATTGCTGATTAACTTAATAATGACAACTAATATACAAACTTAAATATCTCTAATTAAAAGAAAAATAACTCTAAAATAATTATTCTTAAAAATAAAAAATCTATAATCTAATAAAAATAATTCTAAAAAAAACAAATCTATAAAATAACCATTTAAAAAAAAACTAAATAACTCTATTTCTATTTCTAATAAAATAAAAAAATTTCTAACAACAAACAACTATGTCAAACTAATTAACAAGACAAACTCTAAATGAAACTCTAATTAAAAACTATTTTCTAAAAAAAAAATATTCTAAAAATTAAATAAAATCTATATTAAACTATCAAAATTCTAAAATAAAAACCTATTTAAAATAAAAATCTAAAATTAAATTCTATGCTAAAAATAAATTAAACTATGTTAAAAAGTAAAATAAGTAAAATAAAATAGTAAATAAAAACATAAAGATCGGGTGAACACCGAAACGCCACTGAAAATACCAGCACGGACTGGATCAACAGAATGAGAATAAACTCCACTCGATTCCGAAATAAATCTCCCTTATTTAAACCGGTTTGAATCGCCTGAGACATGAGAGAATGGGCTGTAATCCCGATAATTCGTCCTGACTGACAAAAATGCACCGTATGCAAGAAATGATATGCAAATGCAAATGAGACAAAACATAAGCTAAATTACTGGAAAGGGTTGGTCAAATTTTGGGGTGCAACAGGTAACGCCGACGTTCTTCAAGCTGAAAGGCATTACGCTGTAGTAGTAGTTGCCCGACTCAGTCATGAAGGCCGTGTATTTTTTGTCTCATTTTTCCATGGGGATTTGGTTGCACCCTTAATACACGTCCATAAAGGACAATAATTTTAAACCTGCAGAGTTATCAACTAGTCTATCTATGTTAGGTAATGGGTAAGCATCTTTAGGACAAGCCCTATTAAGATCAGCATAATCAATGCATATCCTTCATTTTCCAATAGATTTTTTAACGAGTACAACGTTTGAAAGTCAGGTTGGGTACTAGGCTTCCGAAATAAAATTTGCCTCTAAGAGGTCTTTTACAACTTTTTCAGCGGCCTCCATTTTTTTGAGAGACTACTTACGCCTATGTTGTACTACAGTCCTAGCGGCAGAGTCAATTGTAAGCTAGTGGCAGGCCACGTCGTGGTCCAGTCAGGGTATCTCGGCAGCGCTCCACACAAATAGGTCAGTATTCTTTCTTAAGCATGCTTTCAGTTGCTTCTTGCGAGGTCGGGGAGGCCAGTGCCAATCTTCACTCTTTTATTTGGGTCGTTGTCGAGGAGGATACCTTCGAACTCTCCATCTAGAATGGGGCGCCTAGGATAGGCAAGCTCCTCATTGACATCTGGCGGCTGGAAGATTTTCACTACTAGCCATACTCCTTTTCTTTCTTCTTCTGCTCCTTCAAGTCATCTTTGGTGAAGCGGCTGTCTATGTCGATAGAGTCGACATGAGGCATTGGCTTTGCCTCTTCCAAGGTACTGGGATGCGCTGGCTTATTGGCAGTTTTTGGTGGCGCATTGATGGTGTTATGCCTCTTTGAGGCCACTTTAAAGCATCTCCTCACAACTTCCATGTCCCCATGAAGGGTGGTGACGAGACCATTGGCCGTGTAGTACTTCATCTTCAGATAAACTGTGGATGGCATGACGATCAGTTCGACCTGAGTTGACCTTCCTAAGATGCACTAGTATAGAGAAGGGCAGTCTATGACCAAGAACTAGACTTTGACCGACTTGGAGGTTTCAGCCGCTTCGACCGTGACAATCAGTTCGACGTAACCCCACGGCTTTATGGTCGCATCGTTGAAGCCCTGCAGATTGGAGCCCACGTAGGGTGTCAAATGTGTTTCATCGAGCTGCAGTGTCAGGAACAATTGGGAGTACATGAGGTCGACCGAGCTCCCCTGATCGACCAGTATGCGAAAAACGTCAAAGGTCGCCATTCGTGATCTCAAGAGCAAAGGGATGCTAAATTCAGAGGATGCATTGGGGAGGTCATCGTGGTAGAACTTGATCAGAACTGAACTTCCCCGACATTTGTCGAGAGTAGAGTTCTGGCTCGAGCTTGCATCAATGAGTTGCTTGAACTTCCATTTCACTGATCCTATGGTGAGCTTGTTGAATCCTCCACTATATATGACCATGACGAAGGGGGAAGGTTTTCTATGTGTTTTGCACTGAAAAATGGAGGGGGTTATCGGCCCCGTCGAGGACGTATAAGTCCTCAGGCTGGGAGATAGATATGGCGATCTGTAAGTTGGCGGTGTCGTCAGAGGGTAGCTTCTCCTTCACGACCTTCTTCGCTTCCTGGGTGTCTTGACGAGGAGCCTCTCTTCTCTTGGTGTACTGTTTCAGATGTTCGTCCCTGATGAGGATTTCGATCGCATCTTTGAGGTGGATGCACTCTTCAGTGACGTGCTTGTGGCTCTTGTGGAAGCGACAATACTTGGTCTTGTTTGCGGTAGGGTTGGAAGGTGTTTGCCTAAGAAAACAGACTCCATCTTGGCACAATTCTGAGTTTGCGCACTCGGATAGAATACGGTCGCGAGAAGCGGTCAACAACGTGTACTCGGTAAAATGGTCGGCAGGTCCTTTGCACTCCCTAGATTCCAGGGGCTTATCCTTTTTCCTCTTTTCTCCTCCTCGGCAAGGCGCCATGGGGTCATCGGGCCTCGAAACTCTGGCATTTTCCTAATGCCACGAGTCTCGAGCATTGTTGGCAGCTTCTTTCTCCTTGTATCAAATATAGGCCTGAGCCTTGAGGAGGAAGGCATCCAGTGATGCGGGCGTCTCGATGCCGACGATCTTGGCGAAGTCACTGTGGGGGCGCAATCCCCGTTTGAGCAAATACTTCTTCACGTCGTCAATCGTGGAGACCTGGACATCTGCTCGATTGAACCTCTCATTGTAGGCTCGAAGGAATTCATTTTTCCCCATGCATGATTTCCTTGAGCGTCACCTTAGACTTTGGATGGCGACGATAAGCAGTGAAGTGCCTTGAAAACTGCCTTTCTAGGTTCCTGCAGGAAGCGATGGACTCTTCAGCGAGGCTCTTGTACTATGTCATGACACCCTTCCTCAAGGTTGTGGGGAACAATCTACACTTGATGGTGCCTATGACGCTGCAATAGTCGAGTAACACATCGATGTTTTCAATGTGTTCGTTGGGATCTGTTGTTCCGTCGTATGTCCCTAGGTTCGAGGGTTTTTCCAACCCGACAGGAAGGGGAGTGTCCATGATCGCTCGAGATAGTGAACCGCAGGGGCCCGCTGGCTTTGCTCTTCTTGGCAACCAGGGAGCGTCAGTCCTCGCGGGGAGGAGTCAATTGCGCTTTAGGGGCTGCGCCTCTTTAATTACGGGCAGCAACCTGGTCGTTGTGGCGACGGGCTTCGGGACCCATACCGTTGGTGTCTCCGCGAGGGAGAGCGTGGACAACGGTCTTTCTCAATTGCTCTGATCCTCTCATTCTGTTGATATATCAACGCGTTTGTTTGGTTAAGGGCCACGACTAGGGCCGCCATGGCCGAGTCGGCGTTGACCGACACCAGAATTGATTGGAATTTCTCTGACGTCTTCTCCAGAGCTTTTTGAACTTTGCGGGTCTCGACGTACTGGACGTCATTATAGGTCGCATCATCAGAGGAGGGGGAGACGGTGTGCCCGTCTCTCCTCCTTGAAGTGTTTTCCTCCAGAATTAGCATATCGTTGTTGTCGTCGGCATCATGGACGAGAGGGAGGATGGTTTCGTGACATGTTGTCGTATTGATCGGTGATGATTAGTTTTTGAAGTTTTCAGTTCTGATCTCTTGGTTTCAAGGAAAGAAAAGATAGGGAAACAAGTTTCTCACAGACGGAACCACTGATATAACCTGTCGATCATAATAGGTAGATGGCCGGCAACACGTCATTGGACTTGAACGGTCAGCGAAGAAACGAAGGAGGGGGTACCTGCAAACACTCCGATGCCTAAGTTAGTTCGGGTGAAAAGATGAGTAAGAATAAAATACCTGACCCTACTGCAGATGAGTATTTTTATAGTGAGCCCTCAACGCATAGCTAATGGTCTCTGTTGTGGACTGAGTGTCCAGGTCCACAACGGATGACTGCCAAGACTTCCACGCGAGATTAGAAATGAGCAACTTATACTCATTGTCCCGGATCAACCGATCCGCATTCTCCGGTTAGTGGATGGACTTGCCAGTTACGAAGGGCATAATGGTTTCCCGAGGCGTGCGGATTAGTTGGTGACGTGTCCTTGAACGAGGGACATGTGGGGAACCTGTTCTCCACCGACCTTAACGGGTTGAACCAACACTTTGAACCATCATCTACGTAAAACTGAGTTGGAATATGTTCGACATTGAATCAGCCACATGCCTAACCTTGAACAATACTTTAAAAAATAATTAAAAACAATTTCCAATCAAAAATATGAAAAAAAAAATCACATGAGTACATAGAATGAAAAAAGAAATCCTCTTCAAAAATCTACCACTTATAACTTAATGCCATAACACTTATATTATTTGGGAAAAAAACTTACCAAACACTTATTATTTGGAAAAAACTTACCACTTATAACTTAATGTCATAACACTTTTATTATTTGGAAAAAACTTAATCATGGAAATTATATCCTTCAACAAGAAAGATAGTACTAGTACATCATTTATTTTACTTCCACAATGAAATTATGAAAGCTCCAAGCGCGTGGTTCCACGCTCCACTATGACAAAAGGTTGGCCCACATGGAAATGGGTCCCACAAACCACGGTGAGATGTCTGTGTCTTGCTATGTTTTCTTTTGCATGGTAGTAGTCAGCCAGCAATGGAGTGAACAGATTTGTTCCACTCTCTCTCTCATCTCTGAAAAATTCTCTTCTTTTTCTCCAAATCTTGTATCTGTCAAAGATTCTCTTACATGGGTCATCTCTGAAATCCAAGTTCTCTCAATATGCACAATCGGTACCCACAAAAAATCCTTACTTTTTCTTCTTTTTATCTTGCTTCACTGTGTTTTTTTGCTTTTTGGGTACCCTCTTTGTTTTTTCTATATCAAACTGTTTTTGGGTTTGATCTAACTTCTTTTTTGATAAATTAAAAACTTCTCTACTTTCTATGATTGATTTTTGCTAATGGGTTGTCTTTCTTTTTCCTTAAAGTTTTCTCCTTTGTGTTAAATTTCATTCCTTTATGAATCTGTTGAAACACTGCCTCACATTGGGGGTTTGAACAGTGGCTTTTGTTTTTCATTTTCAAGTTTCAATTTTTGATTTGAATGTTCTGAAATTTGAACTGGTTTTACTTCAGTGGTGCTGTTTGATGATGTAATGGTTTCACTAACATTGTTTTCTTCAACATGTTTCTGAGATGGATTTTGTATTTGCTTGTGTTTGCCTATGAAATGATTAGTTATAGTAGTTTTTTAGGCTTCATGGTAGTGCCTTTTAAAATTTGTCTGTTACTAAGGCTTTGTTTGGATTGATGGAATCCGATGCAGTGGAGCAGTATAGGATGGAAGGAAGTGGTGTTCCGTTGTTTGGATAATTTATGATTGGATGGAGTCGTGCGAAATGGAGTGGTATTGGTATGGATTCCATTCTATCACTTACTACCATTTTTTCTCCCCTCCGATTTGGGGGCGGATGGAACGAGGAATTTGCGTTGTTCATTCCTAAAATTTCCAAACAATGGAATGGAATCTTCATTCTGCTCCGCCCCATTCCTCTACATCCTAAAGGAATCTGGTTTCTGTGTATATGAAGGAAGAGAAAAAAAAAACACTTATGATTCTGTATTTTCCTTGAAGCAATTGTTGCTAGCTTTGTAATGTTATGTGTCTACTTGAAATTTCACTCTTAGAGTAGATAAAATTGATTTTGACATGTTTGGATGTTCTCGAGTTGAATTGATTTTGGTTCCGATATTGATTAATCTAATAAATTTGATGTTGAATGATTTTGCAGATAGGAAACAAGGTTTAGGATTTCCATAAAGGGAAAAGGCAAGTTAAGTTTGGGAAAATGGGAGCTTCAAGCTCTAAAATGGAGGAAGATAAAGCGCTGCAACTGTGCCGTGTAAGGAAGAAATTTGTTAGGCAAGCGCTTGACGGGCGTTGCTCGCTGGCAGCTGCACATATTTCCTATGTTCAGTCACTGAAAATTGTAGGAACAGCTCTTCAAAAATTCACAGAACCTGAACCTCATACGGAGTCTTCTTTATACACTAACGCAACACCAGAAGCACTCGCTTTAACCGATAAGGCAATGTCGCAGTCTTCGCCGTCTACGTCGCAACATATCGATGCAGCCGAAATGCAAAACTTGTATCCAACTCCCTCTCCTCCTAGTAGTTCTACTAAGTTCCATGCTAATCATATGAAACTTAGTAGTTTTTCTTCTAAGAAAGTTGAAGAAAAACCACCTGTACCTGTTATAGAGACGGTAACATCGTCCGGCATTGCACGGAATGGAAATGGAATGTCTGAAACAGAAGCATTTGAAGATTCTTCTCTTCCGGATGGAACTCCACAATGGGATTTTTTCGGTCTTTTTAATCCCGTTGATCATCAATTTTCTTTTCATGATGCTAAGGGCATGCCTCATCACGATGACGGGGAAGAACTTCCTGAGTTAGAAGATGATGAAGCGAAGGTTTCTTCCAGCAGCTCGCGGGATTCGGACGATGAATTTGATGAAGAGCCTGCCGCAGAAACTCTAGTCCAAAGATTTGAAAATCTAAATAGAGCTAATAGTAACAACCATGTTCAAGCAAGTGTTTCACCTATGAAAGGGGATTCGGTTTCTGAAGTTGAATCGGTAAATGAGGAGAATGGAAACTCTCCTTATTTATCTTCGTCAAAGAAAGCACCTATGGTAGCTTTGGCTTCACTCGAAACGAACAAACCAATGGAGAAAGAAAGCCATAGTGAAAATAAAGTCACGCCTAAGAATTTCTTTTCGAGCATGAAGGATATTGAAATTCTCTTTATTAGAGCTTCAGAATCTGGTATAGAGGTTCCAAGGATGCTTGAAGCAAATAAATTTCACTTTCGACCGATATTCCCCGGGAAAGAAAGTAATGTTTCTGGCTTCTGTTTACTATCAGTTCTTACTCTTATTTATATATAAATTAGAATACAATGATAAAAATTTCTATGACGTGACGTGTTATTTTCCGTGACAGACGGTTCTTTGGCATCTTTATTTTGTAAGGCATGTTTCTCATGCGGCGAAGATCCAACAAGTCAAGTTCCAGAAGGTAATTTCTGAGTCGTATTACTATAGAACTTTTTGTAATTTTGATACTCATTCCTGTTTGTTCAAATCTGTTTCTGGAATTCCATATCTATTTTTTTTTTCTTTACGTCTTCTTAGAGCCTGCTCAAAACGCGATGAAGTACATAACTTGGCATAGGACAGCATCGTCTCGTTCCTCCTCATCTAAAAACCCTTTAGACGCAAACTCAAGGGAAAATTTAGAGGAACGCACAAATAATCTCTTTGATAGTTCGTGTATGATCTCTGGAAGTCATGCATCAACCTTGGATAGGCTACATGCTTGGGAAAGGAAGCTCTATGATGAAGTGAAGGTACCATGTATTTCTCATCAACACATACATCGACTTTTATGTATTTTAGGTGTATATGTTGAAGTATTATTTTGGATTTCGAGTAATCCCTAAAGCTGAACATTCTGTTGGCAATCAAGTATTTTAAATAAATAGGTTGTTTGGTATGCTTGAGGGGTAATGTTATAAAATGGACCGTACTATTTAAGCATATTTGTACGCTATAAGCTCTAAGCTTTAATAATAGAAAGGTATGGTAGCCGCATTGCAGTCAAAGGCTTGACACAATTGGCCGATTTCTATGATCAAATCTTGTCTGTTTGCTAATATCGGTGTCCATTTCTTTGTATCACAGGCTAGTGAAATTGTCCGAAAGGAATATGACACGAAGTGTAAAATCTTAAGGAACCTGGAATCAAAAGCCGAAAAGACCTCCACAGTTGATAAAACTCGTGCTGCAGTTAAGGATCTGCACTCAAGAATCAGAGTTGCAATTCACCGGATAGACTCTATATCAAAAAGGATTGAGGAGTTGCGAGACAGAGAGCTTCAGCCACAACTTGAAGAATTGATTGACGGGTATGACTAATAAGCTTTACTTGTGTTGACTGACATGAACTTCTTGCTTTTGTAATTCATCTATATCTGTTACGATTTGACGGCAGGTTAACTCGAATGTGGGAAGTGATGCATGAATGCCACAAGCTTCAATTTCAGGTCATGTCCGCGTCATATAACAACAGCCATGCTAGAATCACCATGCATTCCGAGTTACGCAGACAGATTACTTCATATCTTGAAAATGAACTCCACTTTCTATCATCAAGCTTCACCAAGTGGATCGAAGCTCAGAAATCCTATCTCGAGGCTATAAACGGTTGGATTCACAAATGTGTTCCGCTTCAACAAAAATCATTCAAAAGAAAAAGACGGCCACAATCTGAAATTCTCATACAATACGGTCCTCCAATATACGCCACCTGTGATGTCTGGTTGAAAAAGCTCGGCACATTACCCGTCAAGGATGTTGTCGATTCTATTAAGAGCCTAGCAGCTGATACGGCCCGGTTCTTACCATATCAAGACAAGAACCAAGGAAAAGAAGCTCACTCCCATATCGGCGGTGAATCAGCAGATGGTTTATTAAGAGACGACGTCTCAGAGGATTGGATATCAGGTTTTGACCGATTTCGAGCAAGCCTGATTCGATTTCTCGGTCAACTAAATAGTTTGTCCGGTTCTTCTGTCAAAATGTACAAAGAACTTAAACAAGCTATTCATGACGCGAAGAACAATTATCATCGGTTGAATTCTCATTCTCAAAACGGTCATTCAAATTCTCATCCTCAGTCTCAACATGGTCGCCAGAATTCTGAATCTCAAGACGAGCAATCAACGTCACAATCTCAAACTGTTGAATAAACATCCAAACAATTCGAGAAGAATTGCGTCAAGCGTTGCGGAGTTGCAGAACTATAGCTTCTGTCTTGAGCATACAATAGTACAATGGATGAAGCATTTGTAGATGAAAGGTTATATTTAAGTCATTGCTTATTTTCCATACTTGTTAGTTTTAGTTCTTTTAAGAATATAAGAGGGAGATATGATAGATGTGTATGAAGAGGCTGTGGATTGGTGGTTACATATTGAGTAAGAGCATTACAAATGTAATTTTTGGAACATTGAATGAACTTCATGAAATAAAAAGTTGCATCATTTTGTCACTAAACATGTTGAGCAGTTTATGTGCAAGAAGAAAGGTGAATATTCTCTTCTAATTATTTTGACAACTTCAAGAATTGCTTTGTGTTTATTCTACAATTGCAATCATTTCTTTATCACTTTTTTTTAATACATTTTAAAAGTGTATCTTTAAACATACAAAAGTTAGCATGCATTTGTAGTGGTGAGAAAAGTTTCCCCCTAAAAGATTAACCTGAAAAGAAGTCTTAATTCTTCTTTATGCGTATCTTTTTAAACAAAATATTTTTCATAGTGACAATTTGCAGCTTTGAGCTCCAATATCACGTTATCGTCTGACACTAAATACTTTTTTTATTTGTTTGTCATAAAAAAAAACATTTATTCTTATTCAATATTTTATTTATAGTGTACTTTGAACTATATAATTATATGTTTGATGATATAATATGACCACTTTTCAAAGCTAAACCTCTTATATAGACTATAGTTTCTATGATATTACTACTGAGATACTCATCCTTCTACCCAATTAAATTTATTTGATATAGTATAAAAAATTAAATGTATATATAAATTTAAAATGTTAAGAAAATGATTACAATAGCCAAAAACATAATCATAATCTTTCAACAATACAATCAAATCAAAGTCATGATAAGAAAATGATTACACAACATATATTATTAACCAAATTCAAACAATGTAGGAACTTACTTTCAACAACTAGTGTTGATTCAATAATAACACTATTAGTTGGGGAGAATTCATCATTTCATCTACTTAGTTGGGGGCATTGACACTGCAGAAGATCTTTTATATTATCATTTTCGGTAAAATAAGGAAGTCTTGAGAGGCATGAACAAACAAGACTTGTATACTCTTGAGGATGAGGTTGTAAGTGGTCCAGTAGATGGGGCATTCACGAAACCTGTGTCGAAGACTGAGCTATGACACAAGAGACTTGACCATACCAGTAAAAGATGCCTGGTCGAATTGTCTAAACAAAATTTGTCGGGTCGTGATAAGGCTGAAAAACTAGAGTTTTGTGAACCTTGTGTATTTGGTAAATCCTGTAGAATGAAGTTTAACAAAGGTAAACTAAGAACATATGGATCCCTTGATTACACTCATGCTGATCTTTGGGATAGGACCAACAAATCGACGAGCCAAAAGATGGAGAGAAATAAGATCAATGAATTTACAACTCAGATAAAGATCAACGAATCCATGACTCAAAAGATAAATAAGAGATGACTCTACTATGGAATATGTTAGTTCCATGACTCTATGATTGTCCATGGTTCTATGATTTGTTAAATTTTGGTAAAACATGGTTCTGCACTAATGTTAAGCAGGATGTCATTACCAATGTCATGACATTGCTGTCTGGCACAGTAGGAGCTGATGACAGTACTGCTGTCATGTGTTTTAATCAGGATGTCATTACCAATGTCATGACATCGTTGTAAGGTACAGCAGGAGCTGATGACAACACTGTTGTCATATGTTTTAATCAGGATGTCATCACCAATGTCATGACATCGTTGTCTGGTACAGCAGGAGCTGCTATCACTTAACAAAAGTGTTTTGGTTTGATGAGATCCTGTTGGATATATCTCATCAAGTGTGTGCAGGTCAAAGATATTCACAACATGAAAATGCAGATTTAATTGGTATTCATAAAAAGGATCTTTGAGACTTTGTAGGAAACTATAATATGCTTGTGTCTACTATTATGAAGAAGATTCTGCAGGAGTGTTCAGCAGGGTGAGTTTGGTCAGCTAAGAACAAAGTGTGTTGGATGTCATGCTGGATGTTATGACATCAAGCATATGACATCAGCGCGCGTGTTTTAGTTTTCTGGTATTTTACCTGATATATCTCAGGCTAGAATTCAGGAAACCTGTTATGGCTCCTTAGTTATCTCAGGCGAGAATTCAGTCAGGGCTGGGCATAATATGAAGTAGCTGTGACCTAATTTGCAGCATCTAAATTATGGAAATTAGGCTAACTTGGTTAAACCTAATTTATGTTATTTTTGATCAGCCTAAGCCCAGTCTGCATTACTATTTAAGGAGGAGCAGAAGCAAGGGAAATTAAGCACTCACAACAAGAAAAACTTGAGTGTAAAATTAAGGTTAGGGCTTTGAGAGTCTTTTGTGTGTGACCTTGTAAGTCACCCTTTGTATCTCTTGATGCATTGTGGTAGACATATGTAGGCTGTTATTTGTGAGTGAAGAAGTCTGACTGCATCAGTTGTTCTTCACGTGTGTATTGTGTATTAGAAATACTTGTGAGCCAAACAATTATCTGCTGTATGATTGCATTGGTTAGTATTGTTGAGCTGTGTGTCACTCTAAGCTTTTAAGCAAGAGTGTTGTGTTCTTGATTGAAGTTGTGAAGTAAGATCAAGTGTTGTGACTTTGAAGAGTGTCTTCTAAAGTTTGTCTTGTGTATTGAATTGATTATCACTACGGTGATTGACGGGGAGTGAGCGGGGTCTCTTGTCTAGTGGATTCTAGGAAAAAATTGCATTGGGTAGAGATTAAGTGAGAAGTTGTAAACGAGGGAGTTTAGCTCTGAATTGATTCTGCTGATAGTGGATTTCCTTCCTGGCTTGGTAGCCCCCAGATGTAGGTGAGGTTGCACCGAACTGGGTAAACAATTCATTGTGTTATTTATCTTTCAGCATTTACAATTCTGCACAATTTAAATGGTTAGATAAATAGTCTGTATGTCTGCTGATGTTACAACAGTCGTCATGACATTGGTACAATTTAAAGTAATTTAAATTGGTCATGTTCTGTCCTTGTTCTGTTTCAGCAGAGATCAATGTTCTTTGCATCTCTTAGAACATATGAGATCTGCATACCAGAATTTCAGAATAAAAGGTATAAAAAAAGGTGAGATCGATGTATGATTTATGACCCTAGGGATAAAGTAGACAAAAAGGTAAGGTTAACATATGATTTACCACCCTATGAATTGACATGATGTAAGACATCAAGTGATATCTATTGGGAATTGTGGTGTTAAACCTTTCGAAGATCCATCGGTTGGATATTGACTGAAATGTCTACTGGGGAATATGCTCAACATTCTCTCTGAGGGTATGTCACATGTCATGATTGAGGATTGATTCAGTATTTCGTGTAAGTACCAGATCTGGCTTGTGCTTCGTATGTATGTTTGAATTTTTCTATGGTGTAATACTTCGTATCAAACGGAAATGATACGCATTTGAGGATGTAATGTAATGATGATTACTACATGCAAAAATGTTTATGTATGCTCGGGATGCTGGGGATATGAGGATATGTAGTCCATGTGTTATGATTGTGCCAAGTATGGTTGGGCTTTGGAGGTGGTGATAGAGATTTTTTTATGGGGTGCCAAGTATGATTGGGCTTTGGTTAGGCGTGGGACCAATTTGGAGCTGATGACGATTTGATTGTTAGGGATTTTATTCTTTATTGCCAATGTAAGTGAACTTTGAAGGTGAATACAAGAACTAGTTTTTAAGGAGGTAGACTACCAGACGAGAACTGGTGGCAAAAGGTTAAGTTGTCAGATGAGAACTAACTTCTTGATTATTTGTCAGATGAGGATATGTAGTCCATGTGTTATGATTGTGCCAAGTATGGTTGGGCTTTGGAGGTGGTGATAGAGATTTTTTTATGGGGTGCCAAGTATGATTGGGCTTTGGTTAGGCGTGGGACCAATTTGGAGCTGATGACGATTTGATTGTTAGGGATTTTATTCTTTATTGCCAATGTAAGTGAACTTTGAAGGTGAATACAAGAACTAGTTTTTAAGGAGGTAGACTACCAGACGAGAACTGGTGGCAAAAGGTTAAGTTGTCAGATGAGAACTAACTTCTTGATTATTTGTCAAACGGAATCTGACTTTTAAAATGGGCTACCAGATGGGAACTAGTTTTGAAAAGAGAATTGACTACCAGACGAGAACCGAAGTTAAAAACAGGCTAAAGAATAGGTGACTATACGAGAACTGGTTAAAATCTGCCTACCAGACGGGAACTGGTATCTTGAGATAATTTTCCAGACAGGAATTGGTAGACGGTTTTCCAGACAGGAACTAGGCTTTGAGGTGATTTAGGTTATATGGTTTTTTAGAGTCAGATTCATGTTGTGAGGTTATATGCCCGATGAATGAGATGATATGTATGGCTTTATGCATGAGTGAAGTGACACGACTAATGCACGAGGATGATTTATACAATGATTTGAATGTTTCCAAAACTACCCCTGTGTGGATAATGGATGAAGCAATTTTTTTGTATCAAAGCTTCTTGTCCAAAAGGCAAAGGTTATAAAATATGATAATAGCATGATTCCCTAGCACTCGTCTTGAACTTGAAGATTACTAACGAAGTTGGCTTGAGAAGCTTTAAAAGCATGAATGGCTTGCCCTTCTGTGGCTCATCTTGCCCTAGTCCAGTCATTGGAAAAATTCACCTTGAGAGGAAATTGGGAGAAGCTTTCATGAGGTGACCTTGAGATAGTTTTCCCCATAATTTTGAGTCGTTAAAGAATTAATCCTTGATTAATCGGATCTTGAGGTGGTTGACTTTGATGTAATCTTAAGGTAACTTGCCCTAGAACGAGCGTCGAAGCGATTTAACTCGTGTTGATTGAGCGCTGGAGGGATTTTCCGTTAATCAAAGAACCTCTGGGTAGCTTACCCCTGGTTGGTAGAGTTTTGAGATGATTCTCTCTAATCAACTAAATCTTGAATGATCTACCCCATAATCAACTGATGCTTGAGGACTTGCTTTAGACTGGACTGATTCTATAATCATTGGATGTCAATGCCCTTGATCCATAGGATTATGAGGTGATCTTAATTCTGATCCACTTTGATGAATGATCAAGTCCTCTTTGATTGCTCCTTGTTGAAATTTCCTTAATTTCAAGTACTGACTTGCGGTTAAAGTTGTCTATTCACAAATGGTAATTTTAATGCGATGCTCATGCAAGTTTTGAAAAATCATTATTGGAATGACGTGATAGTGTGTGACGAACGGACCATTAGTCCAAACATAGTGTTGATTTAACTAGTGTGAAAGATATAGCAAGAATATAACACCAATACATGCAATTAACAAATCTCTAGGAGTCAGTTTACACAACCTTGCTGTAGTATGCTTTCAAAATATACCCTGTTTTAATTAAGTCTTTTGAAGGTTGTAACATGGTCTGTTTCATGGTTATTTGAAACAAAGGATATAAGGCTCAAAGCTTGGTTGGTGCCCACCCCTTCGTCATGATGACCTCTAATCCTATGTTCAGTTAATTCAACACACGTATCTAGATTTTTATGATGTAAGAGTGGAGATGATGATTCAAGATTTTCTTGAAATAGTAGTCACCTTATTTTGCTTTTGTCATAGATATCAGTGACCTTTTCAATTTTTGACATGGTGGTCACTGAATCTTGTTTTTCTTGCTTAAGGATTTGAGGACCTCTTTTGCTTGATTTTTTTATCCCTTATTTTTACCTAGACTGATATTGTTTTTCGAATCCACCGGAATTTCCCTAATTTTTGCCTAAGTCGCCTCTTTAGGTGTTCGACTTAGCGAGCTTTCTTTTTTGTTTTTTTCTCTTTATTTTGGAAAGGCTTGTGACTGCCAAGTCATTGGTCATTGAAGAACAACCGACATAACTTTTGGATTTTGCAAGGTTCTTTTGACACTTCAGGATGTGTGCGAAGAATATCACGTGGTTGACCTTCAGACAGGATGTTTCATCTTGAAATCGAACATGTAGTCGGATTAACTGAACAATACCCGTGTCCCATGTTTAGCACAAGGGTTTGGAAATCCAAAAGAAAACTCCTACTTCTAGGTTCGAAGTGGTTAACTAGAGATTAACTCTTTATCTCTCTAGTGTTTGAAAATTTGAAACAATGCTTGTACATCATCAACAAGATCTTATCTGAAAGCATACTTCAACAATTATGAGTATATTGTTTTCATCATCCTCCCTCCAATCTTTGCTAAAACAACAGTTTGATAAAGAAAGTGAAGTGGAGAAGTATATGTCTGTGATTTTCAATGAATGAGATAATTGAGCGAATGCGACATGATTAATTCAAAAAAACATGATCACTTCATTAATATTACCATTCAAAACAATAATTTTTAAAAACAAGTAGCATTCAACAGGAAACCTGTTATGGCTCATCTTACTATTATACATTTTCAAGCGGCTATTTAAGTTTTGCAGTATTTAAAAACCTTCCAAACTCAAGGTCTATTTTAGCTCAGTAATACTAACCTGATACTTTCTGATTTCGTAGATAGTAATTGGGCAGCTTGCCCAACAACACGACGATTTGTCACAGGTTTTGCAATATTCCTTAGAAAGTATTTCATTTTATGGAAGTATAAGAAGCAATCTACCATCTCTCGTTCCAGCTCCAAAGATGTCATAATGAAGATAATGAAGATGATAATACAAAAAAATTAATAGAAAAACATATTTTTAACTAGGAGTTTCTTTAGTCGCAACATATTTTTATAAGATCAAACACATGCTCATAAAAAAAACATGATGCATAACAGGTCAAACTTTAACTTAAAAAAAATTAATACTCAATTTAAATTGAAATAAAAGCAATCTATTCATCCTATCTCTATAATAATCTCAAAAGAATTTAATTTCCGTTACCAAAGATCCAATTTAAAATTACAATTCCTAGAAATAATCTTAGCATTCCCAGTCAATTTATCCACCGTCAAATCGCAGTCAACTTTAACGGTAATCTTCCACGTTTTAACAGACCCCACTTTTATTTTCACAGGCGCTCTTAATTTAACGATCAACGACACTTTCCGTTTACTCAGCGCCGTAACCAACGCTCTCTGATCCTCACTTCCCATCTTAATTCCGTTACCTTTTAACACCGTGTTAAACACTGTTACATTATTAGACGGTTGATAAAACGCCGGGAAAACGCCGTTACATAGTTTCACGTCTTTGTAGAAAATTTCCGCAGAACTATCTTTCTCGTAACGGATCCCGATCTTGTTGTTAGGGTTATTGGCTCTTACAGTGACGTCAAACTCCGGCGAAATCGCCGCGGTGGAAGACGGCGACGTTATGTTTATTCCTCTGATGTTGATGTTTTCGATGGAGTAGTTCGGCGCCTCGGGACGAACAACGAGGTAGAAAACCCCGGCGGCGATGCCGAGGAGCACGATGAGGATGAAGAGTATTCCGATGAACCAGCAGAAGCAGCAACAACGGTTCCGACGGTTTTTCTTGCGAGTGTATTCTTCGTAGCGACGAGCGTTTTCTTTTGGAGGGATACGGTGAATGATATCCTTGGGAATCTGTATGACGTACGTTCCCGGCGGTGGAACAGGCTTTCCCGACGGCGGCGTTTGAGGTTGCTTGGGAGCAACAACAGCGTGTTCCTCAGAAACCGGTGGCGAGTCGTGAGGGTGAACTCGGTCAGCCATTGAGTGAGTGACGAGTTGAGAGGCTAAATTTATCTGCAAATGCAAATTCAAACTCAAATGCAAATTTATCAGAACATTAGTGAAGATTTTGTATTTATATAATAAGCTTATAAGGGTAAGATATGGAATTATGAAATATGGAATGAGAAATTTTCGTTGAGAGTAGGAAACTACTATAATATAAATTAATTAATAAACATAATATCTATTAACTAATCATAATTAAGTTAAGTAGAAAAAAAACGTTACAGTCACTTCCAACCTGGCAAAATGGGAAAAAGAATGAAAAAATATATGTTAAAGGGAATTGGTCAAAAAATTCAAGTGTTTTGGCTGTAATATTTGGATATGATTTTCTTTTTTGTTAAATACAGTCACACGGGATGTTGATTGCCGATCCATTTGGTAGTGAGTTGGTTGGAATTTTGCTATACACGGTTTGTTTAAATTG
Source organism: Lathyrus sativus (assembly GCA_963859935.3). Classification (NCBI taxonomy): domain Eukaryota; kingdom Viridiplantae; phylum Streptophyta; class Magnoliopsida; order Fabales; family Fabaceae; genus Lathyrus; species Lathyrus sativus. Next base: position 487,153,224 of record OZ012736.1, read on the forward strand.
AATTGGTACCAATGTATGTAATGTATTAATTAATTATCCAATATAAGAATGAGTTTAACAAGTAAAAGATCCAAAGCAAAGTATTGAACTCGTCGCACGTACCGTTTATAAATCCATTTTGTTTATGTTTTATGGAATGTAGGTAGGAGGAAAGAAAGTTTAAGGAATATACCATTTACTAATGATTGAACTAAGCCTTTTTGAGATCCGAATGATAGATAGATAGATAGAATAGTAAAAGTATTATATGAAATAGATGATAATGAAGTAATATTAGATTTAGATGTGATTGAACAAACTTTAGTAGAGTGAATTTGTATAATATATGAGAAATAATTTGAGCGAAAGAATTAGTAGAATATTTGAATCTTGACGCATGTCGAACTTTATTTTTGGGGGCGATTAGAATCATTTTCACTTAATCTCACGTGACATGTAAATCATCATCTGATTAGATCTGACGGTGGAAAGTTGATAGGTGGTTGAAATCCTGCGCTTTGTGCTTAAGTGAGTTTGTACACGTTCCTTGCACACTTCCTTGTAGTTCTTACTATTAGCCCTTGATGTGTGGGTTTTGTGAGTGGTTTAGAACACTTGTCCTCAGATCTTTGTTTCTACTTGTTAGAAAGAGAGTTTGTCTCGTGGGCTTCTAGTTTGGCTTGGTCGGAAGGAGTTGAATAGCTTTAAAATTGGATAGCATTTGGAATGAGCGCATTGAATATCTTCCTTGTAACTTGCAATGTTTCACTAAGGGGTTTTGACGCGTGACCATAGGACTAATTGTAATGATGTCTTCTTATCTTAGTGTACTCGAGTGTTCTGCACAGTTCGACACAAGATCATGATCGTTGGTAGCATAGTCATGCTTACGAACGCATATGCGAATCATACGGTTACGTGAGAATATATAAAGGATTCTTGGGTACCTATCCCTCTTTTCTTTATTTGTGTGACTTTAAGAATTTTTCCCTTCTTTTTTGTAGTTATCTTTCGCCTTTGTTGACAACTCCCGTTGACCATCATTCCGACGTCTTTGCACCATATTCTCCGACGACTCTTGCTCTACGCAAATCATTAAGTTCACCTCTTTCAAGGTAACAACTGTAGTATTTTTATTCTGTGTGCCTATTTATTCTTCACTAGGGTTTATTAGGAAGGCGTTGATGGAGGATTTGAAGGAACTAGTTGTCATACCCTAAATTTTACCCATAGATTCATTATCATTTACGTAACATTCTAGGTCAATTATTCATGCATGGCTAACCAATTATCAAGACATTGTTTTGCTTTGTTCATATGTGAATTAAGGTTTGCCCTAAAAGGCTTAAGGGATTGATCAATCAAGGTTTTGGATGGATCATCAATTAGTCAAGTTTGCATACACTTAAGAGACCTCCCTTCATCAATGATCAAGTCCAAGTTGGCTTCATTACAAGTTCTTCAAGATTCAAATTCATTTGGCTATGAATTAGGGTTTTTTCAACCAAAGTCAACTGCATCTTTGACTTTTGGTCAAGAAATGATTTCAAGCCTTGGGATATGATTCAAGACATTCAAATACACCCTTGGAGTCCATCAATGATGTTCAAATAACTCAAGAGATTGAATTCATTGAAGATCAAGAAGTGAAAGTTCATCTGATACATAAGTCATTCACTGCAAAGTCAAACCTTTGACTTTATGGTTTTTGACCAAATATGAGCTTCTCAAGTCAAATTTCATTGGAAATATATTTTATGATTGAATTTGATCCAGAAAAATCAAGAGAATTGAGGTTACTTGCAAAAAGGTCAACAAAAGATAAATTGAATTTTTTCTAAGTTATGAAAAAACCTTAATTTGGTGCTAACTTTCCAAAGCCATAACTTCCAATCTAGACATCCATTTTCCTTGCTCCAAAGACCAATTTGAAGAGCTTAGTCCCTACTACAACTTTATCCTTGAGGAGGAATTCCCAAAAAGTGCTTAGATTTCAGGTTATGAGGCCATGAAGACGGTGTTTCATTCAAATGTGATTTCCAGCACTTAGAATTTTTTTTATGCAAATCTGCCTTGTAAAAGTAATCAAATTGAGGACCACTTTTCACCATAATCCAATTTGATTCAGCAAAAACTCAAAACATGAAATTTATAGAGTATGTTCCCAGCTTTACAAAGATTCCAAGAACTTATTGATATCATTTATGAGCTATGAGTTCCAAAGGAAAGAAGTTGCAAAACCATTCCATGTTGCAAATCCCTTGATTATAGCTCATGTAACTTGCAAATCCTGCCTTGATCAAAGGATTACATAAAGACTTGGGCCATTATCCAAGGAGTTGAGGCATTGTCCAAGGGTTTATGCCATTTATGGAGCATTATTCATAAAGGTCATATTACCATTTTTGAAAGCAATCCCTTAACCTCAAATAAACTCTTCTTGAGCCTCCAACCTTTCTCTTCTGCAGAAAGTAATCCCTCTAAACCTCTCACTCACCCTACAACTTTTACTTTGGCCTTGGAAGTCCAAATCTTCATGAATATATACCATTCATTCTCAACCCAACCAAACTGCAAGCACTTCATAATTTGATCACCTTATTTTCCCTATACTTCTCCTATAAATAGAGGTATCATTTAAGCCTCAAAGGGAGAAGCAACACACAAGAACAATACCTCAAACCACCTCTACACCAAGTTTTGCATAAAAACATCATTTTTACAAACTTAAAGCCAAAAGCTCCCAACTCCCATTTTGCTCGTGCTCCACCAAAGCAAACACTTCAAACAACTTCTAAATACTCATTAGAGTTTGTTCAAACCCTTAAATAAGTTTTGTAGCACTCATACCATCACCTTTTATATCACTTTCACCATTTCGCAAGAACATTTGTGTGAGGGGTTAGAGGTTATTTCCAATCAAACCATTCATTCAAGCAAGTTCATTGAGGTCTCAAAAGGCTAACTACATCATCACAACACTTCTAGAAGCATTGTGAAGAGGCATTGGACCTTGCTCAAATAGGTAAGAAACTTGAACTTTGAAACTCATAATACATGCATTATTATTGTGCAGTTTCTAAAGCAAAAAATATAGACATTATTGTATTGAATGTGTGCATGTGCTTGCTTGCATTTTGTCTTGCCTGTATGTGAAGTTTTGAATGGTAGAAACCCTAAGTTTTAGGGCTGGTTTTTGACTTGGTACGACTTGTACAGTGAGTTTTAGCTTGTGAGAATAATATCATTTGATTCCTGATATTTTTATAGGCAATTTAATTTTTTATATCTTTTAATTTCGTTAAAAATTGAGTGAGTTATGGTAGGAGAAAAATTGAGAAAAAAAGATAAAAGTGGAGGAAAGAAGAAGAGAGAGTGTGAGGGAAGAAGATGAGCTGACGTGGCAAAAATCCCACTTTTCATGTAGCTATCATATATTATTACTTAGGTTCAGTTCAATACAAGGATGTATTGGTTACCCCAGTGGTAACATCGTGCGTTTTCCTCGTTTCTCTTGTGCCAAGGCGTGGGTTTAAATCCTGGGAACCACCATTTTGCTATTTTCTCACAATTTTGCTTCAATGTGCATTTTGGAATAATTTTTAATATATATATGTCGTTTTCCATAATCATTTTAGATACACCTGTGTGGTCTAGTGGCATATTTCTAAGCTGGCAACCAAAATGACTTGAGTTCAAGTCCATGTAAGGTTATTTCATATATTTTTAGCATGCAGTATTTTCTTTATTTTTCACAAATTCATCCAAGCATAACTTTCAAACTACACATCATTTTGACCTAATTTTTTGCATGCCTTTTCCTTGTTGGGTCTATTTTATGAATATATTTTAAATTTTCACAAAATAATTATTTTTCATACACTTTTGTATAGTTAAAGTAGACACTTTTTTTTAGGGTTTTATTAAGTTCTTTAAGTGGGTTTTGACTTGTTCTTTGATTTTTCTTGACCATGTTGATTTTTGTGAACATAATATCATGTATGGACCTTGTACAATGTTCATAACATGTTGATTTGGTTTTTGCCCAAGGTTATGATAATCGAATGCATTCTTTTGCATATATAAATGACTTGTATTTACATGTATGGTTTTGAAAATTTTCTCTTGACTTTTGCCATGATTCTTTCATACTTTATTGAACATTTGTATGCATGTAAACCCTTGTGTTTGTCCATATTTGTTTATGTATTCATAAATGCCTTAAAATTTAATGACATGCCTTTACTTGATTCCTAACTTGTATGTTCAAACCTTTGTGATGTTTTTACCTTTGAATGAGATTACCATGAACCTTAACAAGTACCTTTGGTTGTTACCTTGATGTTTTGAACCATGTTTTCAATTATACCCATGCTTAAGTATTGGTATGAATTATACATGATTATTTGAAGTTGTATCCGTGTTTAAGTATTGTTATGACTTATCCATGGTTGCTTGTTTAAGTATCGTTATGACTTATCCACGCTTGTCTGAAATTTTGAATGACATCCATGTGTAAGTATTGTTATGACTTAGTCATGTTTGAATGTTTTAATTTGTATTTTTGTTTAAGTATTATTATGACTTATCCATGCTTGTTTGAACTTTTAAATTGTATCCATGTTTAAGTATTGTTATGACTTGTCCATGCTTGTTTGAACTTTTGAATTGTATCCATGTTTAAGTATTGTTATGAATTATCCATGATTGTTTAAACTTTGAATTATATCCATATTTAAGTATTGTTATGACTTATTCATGTTTGAATGTTATCTTTGTTACTCATAATTGATATCATGTTTGAATATCATCCTTGTTCATCTCATCCATATTTACTCATATTGCTCATGTTCACTTTAACTTTGTCAAGCTATTCCCAAGTGATGTTAGCTTGTTAGCCTTCGTCTTTCTTTGTTATCTTTTGTTTCCAAATCCAAATGAAAGGTTGTGACATTGGATCGAACTCTATTATGGTCGAAGGGTAGCTTCTGGTTAGACACAAATTAAGCATGAGGTCAAAGCCTGTTCAGATGCTATTATCGGAGTAATGCGTGTTATAGTCGAAGCGTGTTCTAACATACATTAGTCAATATTGCTAGGTTTGTTAGCATGTTAAATTGGGTCTTTCTTGTAAGTCTAATTGTTTAAGTTAGCTTGTACCCTAAGTTATCTTGTAATGCGTAATTGTTAAAAAGCCCATTAGGTTAGTGTGCTAATTTTCTTATAAATAGCATGCTAGTCTCTCATCTTGGCATAAGGAAAAATAGGAAGATAAAATCCTAATTTCAAGGGAGAGATGTTATTTTTTTATTCTTGTATACTTGTAATTTTGTTCTAAGAGAAAGGAAAGAATAGCAGTTTATAACCAATCCTTGTTGTTCCTTGTTACTTTACCTTGTTTTCTTTCATAATCATAACCCTTGTGTGTTTCTTGATCATAAAGAAACCATTTATATTTTGTTTAAAGGCATCTGATTCACAACAAATTGGTGCGGTGAGCATGGAGAAGATGACTTCAACAAAGTATGAGATTGAAAAGTTCACTGAAGTGAACGACTTCGGTCTGTGGCGCTTGAAAATGAAACACTTACTAGTTCAGCAGGGTTGTTTGGAAGCGTTGAATGTTTCTTGATCATAAAGAAACCATTTATATTTTGTTTAAAGGCATCCGATTCACAACAAATTGGTGCGGTGAGCATGGAGAAGATGACTTCAAAAAAGTATGAGATTGAAAAGTTCACCGAAGTGAACGACTTTGGTCTGTGGCGCTTGAAGATGAAAGACTTACTAGTTCAGTAGGGTTATTTGGAAGCGTTGAAGGGAGAGGCAGCCATGGACGCTGCATTAACGACAAAAGAAAAGATGGGCATGATTGAGAAAGCCCACAACGCAATATTATTGAGCCTTAATAATAAGGTTCTTCAACAGGTATCAAAGGAGACTACAACATCAGGATTATGGGTGAAACTTGAGTGTTTGTACATAACCAAATCTCTGGTGAATCGACTCTACCTGAAGCAAGCTTTGTATTCATTCAGGATGAGTGAAGACAAAGTATTGGCTGAGCAGTTGTATTTGTTCAAAAGCTGATTCTTGATCTTGAAAATATTGATGTGAAGATCGATGATGAAGATCAAGCACTGTTGTTGTTGTTGTGTGCTTTGCCTATAACACATGCTCACTTCAAAGAAACTCTCTTGTATGGAAGGGAGTCCCTGATATTTGAAGAAGTTCAACCAGCCTTGTATTCTAAGGACTTAAATGAACGAAAGAAGCATAAATCTTCGACGGTGGGCGAAGGTTTGGCCGTTAAGGGAAAATTCTTGTGAAATGATGGTAAGTTCGACAAGAAGAAAGGTAAAAGTCAGCATAAGTCTTATAGTGGCGAAACATCTAGTATTTGATGTTATCATTGTAAGAAGGAGGGTCACACAAGAAAGGTGTGCCCTAAATGCCTGAAAGATCATGAAGGTAAGGATAATGGCAACGCAACCATTGTTCAAGATGACTTTGACTCATCTGATGCTCTTGTGGTTTCAAGTGGCGACTCAAAAAAAGAGTGGATTATAGATTCAGGTTGCACTTAGCACATGACTCCAAAAAAAGAATTGTTTGAGGAGCTATGTGATCAAGATGGTGGATTGGTGCTGCTGGGAAACAACAAATCTTGCAAAATTGTAGGTATTGGATCTGTGAGATTCAAGCTCCATGATGATTCAATAAGGTTATTGACTGAAGTTAGGTATGTACCTGACTTGAAGAGAAATTCGATTTCTCTTGGTGAATTCGACAGAAAGGGATATGTTTTTCAAGGAGAGAAAAGTATCTTAAGAGTCATGAAGGGGTCGAAGGAAATCTTGAGAGGCGTGAAGAAACAAGGCTTGTATACCCTTGAGGCTGATGTTGTAAGTGGTTCGACAAATGTTGCATCCATGAAACCTATGTCAAAGACATAATTATGGCACATGAGATCGAGACATGTCAGTGAAAGAGGTCTGGTCGAATTGGGGAAGCAAAACCTGCTAGGAGGTGACAAAGTCAAAATGTTGGAGTTTTGTGAATCTTGTGTATTTGGTAAATCATGTGGGGCGGAGTTTAACAAAGGCAAGCAAAGAACACATGGATCCCTAGATTACATTCATGCTGATTTTTAGGGGCCTGCAAGGAATCCTTCACACTAAGGTGCAAGGTATTTTCTATCCATCGTTGATGACTATTATAGAAAGTTATGGGTATTCATCCAGAAGACGAAGGATGAAACTTTTGAGAATTTCAAAAGTTGGAAGGTTCTGATCGAAACTCAAACTGGCAGAAAGGTTAAGAGGTTAAGAACTAACAATGGCCTTGAGTTTTACAATGAAGCATTCGATAGTTACTGTGTTGAGTCTGAGATTGCAAGGCATAAAACTATAGCAGGTACTCCTTAATAAAATGGTGTAGCTGAGAGATTCAATTGAACAATCCTTGAAAGGGTTAAATACATGTTGGTTAGTGCTGGATTGAAGAAGGTGTTTTGGTATTTGATAAATAAATGTCCCTGGATTGCCTTGGGAATGAAGACACTTGAAGAAGTTTGGTCGGGACATCCACCTAGTCTCGACAGACGGAGAGTATTTGGCTGCATGGCCTATGCTCATATTAGACAAGACAAGGTCGAACCTAGAGCTCTGAAATGCATGTTCATGAGACCCTGAAGGAATCAAATCTTATAGGCTATAGTGCCTAGAGCCAGGTCACAGGAGGTGTATCACCAGTTGAGATGTATTTTTTAATGAATCAAAGATGGCTTTCAAGAAAATTGATGATGATGACAAAGAGGTGGAACAGGGAGAGATTCCTGTTGAGGTGGAACATGTTGATGCTGAATTGCGTATCCCAGATGAAGTCGAAGAAGATGCAGGAGATGTTGTCGAAGATGAGGAGACTGATAATGACTACCTACAAGCAAGAGATAGGCCAAGGAGAGTCATCAAGCCACCTCAAAAACTTGGGTATGCAGATCTTATAGCTTATACCTTAATCTCTTCAAGTGAGGTTCTAGACGAAGAACCTAGAGACTATAAGGAAGTTATGAGGAGTCGAAAGAAGAATGGATGGCTGAAGGCCATGGATGATGAGATGACATCTCTTCATGATAACAACATATGGGAACTGATCAAGAAACCTACTAGAGTCAAGTTAGCCAGCTTTAAATGGATTTTCAAAGTTAAGGAAGGAATCGAAGGAGTGGCGTCGAATAGATACAAAGCAAGATTGGTCGCTAGGGGGTTCACTCAGAAAGAAGGTGTCGACTTTAATGATGTTCTCTCTCCTGTTGTGAAGCACAGATCCATTTGAATGTTGCTTGCCACGGTGGCCCAGTTCGACCTTGAATTAGAACAGATGGATGTGAAGACTACATTTTTGTATGGTGATTTAGATGAAACAATCCTTATGAGGCAACCTGAAAGGTATGTTAAAAAGGGAAGGAAGACTATCTGTGCAAACTAAATAGATCTTTATATGGACTAAAACAATCTCCTCAACAGTGGAATAGGAGATTCGACAAGTTTGTGGCACGCATAAGTTTTATCAGAAGTCAGTTCGACCACTATGTTTACTTCAGATTTCGACCGGGTAATTCATTTGTTATTTTGTTGCTTTATGTGGATGATATTCTAATAGAAAGCAACAATGTCGAAGATGTAATGAGGGTGAAGGTTGAACTCAATAAGGAGTTCAACATGCAGGATCTGGGAGATGCCTCTAGGATTCTTAGGATTGACATCCAAAGAGATAGAAAATAAGCGAAATTATACTTATCTCAAGAGGCATACCTACGGAAGATTCTCGAAAAGTTTGGTATGTCGAATTCAAAGCCTGTTGTGACTCCGACAAACCCTTAATTTAAGTTGAGTATAGATCAGTGTCCCAATACTGATGTCGAAATAGCTTATATGAATAGCATTCCATATGCTAATATAGTGAGTTCTTTAATGTATGATATGATATGTACTATACCCGACATAACATATGCAGTAAGTCTTGTAAGCAGGTACATGGCAAATCCTGGAAAGGGCCACTAGCAAGTATTAAAGTGGATTATAAGGTACATAAATGGGTCTTTGAATAGAGTCCTAATTTATGGTGGAGCCTTGGGTGAAGATAGTAAAGTAGCAATTGAAGGATATGTCGACTCTGATTGTGCAGGTTGTATAGATTCTAGAAAATCTATTTTTTGGATATGTGTTCACTATGTTTGGGACAACAATAATTTGGAAAACAACACTTCAGAAGGTTGTTGCCTTATCTACCACTGAAGCGAAATATATCTCCCTAACTGAATTTGTGAAGGAAGCATTAAGGCTTAAAGGTTTTGCAAAAGAGCTTAAACTTCAAGGTTGAGTTATCACTGTTAAATGTGATAGTCAAAGTGCAATACACCCGTCGAAGAATTCAGCCTATCATGAGCGAACCAAACACATTGATGTGAGGCTGCATTTTGTTAGAGGGGTAGTCGAGCGTGGAGAAGTCCAAGTGCTGAAGGTTTCAACTAATTATAATGCTGCTGATATGATCACCAAGATATTGCCCAGTTGCAATTGCAAGTTTTTCCACTGTATGTAGTTGATAAAGCTGCATGAAGAAATATAGTTCCTTGATGTTATAAAGTTAGATCTAAGGTGGAGATTTGTAAGATATTGGATCGAACTCTAGTATGGTTGAAGGGTAGTTTCTGGTTTGACAGGAATTAAGCATGAGTTCGAAGTTTGTTCGTATGTTGTTGCCGGAGTAATGCGTGTTGTAGTTGAAGTGTGTTCTAACATGCATTAGTCAATATTGTTAGGTTTGTTAGCATTTTGAATTGGGTCTTGCTTGTAAGCCCAATTGTTTAAGTTAGCTTGTACCCTAAGTTAGCTTGTAATGGGTAATTGTTGAAAAGCCCATTAGGTTAGTGTGCTAATTTTCTTATAAATAGCATGCTAGTCTCATCTTTTCATAAGGAAAAATAGGAAGATAAAATCCTAATTTTAAGAGAGAGAGGTTATTTTTTATTCTTGTATACTTTTAATCTTGTTCTAAGAGAAAGGAAAAAATAGCAGTTTATAACCAATCTTTGTTGTTCCTTGTTGTTTTACCTTGTTTTCTTTGTTAACCCTAACCCTTTTGTGTTTTTTGATCATAAAGAAACCGTTTATATTTTATTTAAAGGCATCTCATTCACAATAAAGATCTTTTTATTGAATTTATGTAAAACCAACATAAACAAAGATGAACAAGCACAAGGATTTACATGCATACAAATGTTCAATAAGGTATGAAAGAATCATGACATAAAACCGTATTCAAAAAGAGAAAGAGACACTTCCATAGCGAATCAATGCTCTTACTATTTAGCAGAACTGTTTCATAGAAGATCTCACAATGACGCGTGGTCCGCTAACGGAGATGGGAATGAGATACACTATTTTAGGTATCCTCATTTATTGGCTGAAAGGGTGCAATCGTTGATTTTGGAGATAAAAAAGAAGGATGATGTCCTATCGTCTACCCAATTAACATTTTTCGCTACTGAAGATGTGGATATTCATCAAGTTGTGAAAATCATGGATTGGACATCTTCTCAGCATATATTTGTATCTTTCTTATGCTTCATACAAAGTTTAAGTAGATCTTTAGAAAAATACGACAATGGTGGTCCTGGCCTCCATAAACTTATTATGTGAAAAATATATTTTTTATAAACTTTTCTTCAAGTGTGCTCAAATATGTCATGGTTTAAGGAGGTTGTCCATATACCAATCCTTTGCTTTCCTGACTAGAGAGTGGGGAAAGAGTTTCATAAATAGAACTTCTTCTTTCTCAAATATTCGAAGTGTGATAGATAATTCATAGAATTTGGTAAGGTAATGTACATGTACTCATAGTTTAAACCTAGAAAAGGGTTAGCATAAATACTTTGGAGAAGTTTATTCTTCGTCTCACTTTATATGTCATTTATCTTATGTGTGCCAATATGAGTTATTCGTCTCGGACTTTTATAGGATGACATTCAACCAACATCCTTGTTATTATTGTTGTTGTTCTTGTTGTTATTTTCAGCACTGCAGTTGATGTTTTTTTTTATCTATTATGGTGTGTTTAAGTGTTGGAGATGATGGAGAATTAGAAACAAAATCTCCTCCTCGTTACTCCCTTTGTTGGGCTAGTTTTTTTTTTTTTTTTTTTTTTTTTTTTTTTTTTTTAATTTTTATCTTTCTAGCCTCACAATTGTTCTTATGTGTTGTCCTTTCCATCTAGAAGTAAAATAACAATTAATCCTCTAGAGTTTTATGTGTATAAACAAGTTCAAAAATCTAACCAAATAAGTTAGCAACACGGTGGATTTTAGATAAGATATATACAAATTTAAACAAATGTGAAAATTTTCTTAAAATCATAAAATTTATTGCTATGCTTGTTATATATAAACCTTAATCCATGACAACAATGTCATTTTAAATAAGTATCAAAAGTAAGTATATTTAAATTGTATCCACATATAGTGATGTGAATCAACAATTCAACATTAGTTATAATTTTAAGTGAAAAGAGTTTGTAGTTTGAATTGTGTAAAATAAAGCAATATAAAAGCAAAAAAATGGTAACGAAATAAACACTTAAGAGAAGATGTTGAAATTATATTTGCTTTTTTCTTCAAATTTATCATAATGACCAGTTACACATAATTTAGTTATTATATAATACTATCACATCCCGCTCTGCAAACGTCATTCATGTTTGAATAATGTCGCTAGATTGATCATATTGCTTAATTGATGATCTCATAGTCAAATAACCATTAAAATGACATTAATTATCAATGGTACATGTGAATGTTAAACATATATCTATCTTTAGATTTAGTGTTTAGCATGTGAATATTTTGGGTCAAGATTTAGAAAGTATTTTTAAATAATAATTCATATCCAAATAACATGTTATAGTTCATTAAATGGTAATAGACATTGAATTCTAGAATAAATACCAATAAAAATGAATAACCAAAACATATATAACGCCATGATGAAAAGTAATACAACAAAATAAGAATGATTATGTCTAACTCGAATAAGAGAGATTTTAACTACACATTGTCATAGTAGAAATATAAAAGAAACAAATGAGATGAAATAACACCATGGAACAATCTCTCAAACTTCTTCTAATATCCACATAGATTTGCTTCAACAGTCTTTCACTTGAAAACATTAATCTCATTTGTTAGAAATAATTTATATTTTACAAAACTTAGTGACTAAGCTTTGTTAGAGGGTAATTTAGTACTTTAGTATGTTGCCTATGTGACCCTAGTTTTTGTGTGCATAAATAGACTGGTGATAGATTTCATTTAATGTAATTTTTTCTTACAACTTTAGCCGTCTTTTGCAGAGTATAAATATATTCTCTCATTTTATTCGTCTCTTTTAACCTTGTGCACCAACAATTCGTATCTAGAGCTCCAGTTCGGATCCACGGGGAAACACAAGTGAAATGGTGAGGCGTTGTATGGTTGATTTCGTTTCTTGAACGAAATCATAACAGAATCACATTTTATGATTCTGCGGGATAGGAAAACACTGTGTTTGGTGAGATCTGAGTGATTGCACAAGGTTGAAGATGAATGGAAACGGTGGTCTGAGCACCAAGCTTACAGTGTTTGATGGAAAAAAAACTTGACTCGTTGGATGATTCAAATGCGTGTACTGTTTAGTGCTCAAGATGTGCTTGATCTTGTCACTGAAGGTTACGTTCTAGTGGCAGTACATGTAATGGACGAACTAAAGAATATGCAGAAAGATACGAGGAAGAAAGATCATAAAGCATTGTTCTACATCCATAAGTGTGTGGATGCAAATGTGTTTGAAAGAATCATTGATTCAATGACGGCAAAGGCTGCGTGGGATACACTGGTCAAGTGCTATGGTGGTGACGCATCAGTGAAGAAGGTGAAGCTTTAGTCCATATGAAAGCGGTATGAGAATCTCGACATGAAGAATATTGAGAAGGTATCTGAGTATATCTCTAGAGTGATTCTAATCAATAATGAGATGAAAGCTTGTGGAGAAACCCTTTCTGAACAAGTAATATTGAGAAGGTATTGAGATCCCTTACCCCTAAGTTTGATTACATTGTGGTAGCAATATAATATTCTAAAGATTTGAGCATTGTTAAAATTGAAGAGTTGCAAAGTAGTCTAGAGGCACAAGAGTTGCGTCTGACTGAGAGAACTTCTGAAAAGGAAGTAGAGCAACATGCTCTGAAAACAGTTTCTTGTAAGAAGCATTAGAAACAGTCTTGGTCAGAAGCCAGGAGAATATCTGATGGTGTTTAGAAGTCAGAAACCTCAATTTCTAATCGACATAAGAATGCTCAGAAGGGAAAAGAAAGGTATGACAAGAAGAAGATCAAGTGCTACTATTGTAAGAAGTTTGGCCATTTTGCTGCTGATTGCTGGTCAAACAAGGAAAGGAAGTCAGAAGAAGCAAATATAGCTAGAAGCTTTGATGATGAATTTGTGCTACTGATGGATTCTGAATATGATGATACAGGTTTGATAGAATGGTGGTATATAGACACTGGTTGCTCAAATCATCTTACTGGAAATAAGAAATGGCTGGTTGACTTTGACTCTAGTAAGAGGACAAAGATCAGATGTGCTGATGATAAATACCTCAATGCTGAAGGTATGGGAAATGTCAGATTCGTTCTGAACAATGGGAAAACAACATTGATTTAGAAAGTGTGATATGTACCTGACATAGGGCTGGAAATGAGTCGAGTCGAGTCGAACTCACCTCAGCTCGGCTCGACTCGTTAAGAATTGTTCGAATTCGAGTTCGACACGAACTTTTTTTTAAGCTCAAACCCAACTCGTTATAAGTTCACGAATAGTTCGGTTCGACTCGTTAGGTTCATCTCATTAGGTTCAACTCACATGGTTCACGAACTTAAAAACTATTTTTTAAAATATATATATTTTTTAGTATATTTGACATTTTAAATAAATATATATTTTTTAAATAAAATATTAAAATAAAATAAAAGTTATCATATTGAAATTTAACTTTATCTTCGAAATCTACTAATTCAAAACCTACACAACTTTCAAGAGATACATTTGAGAGTCTAATTCAAAAACTAATAAATTGAAGATTAAATTTGTCTAAGATTTTAAGTAAATATTTAAACCTAATCTTAAAGACAATATAATTCTTTTCATATGTAATCGAGTTGACTCATGAACCTAACGAGTCGAACTATGTATAATTCAAATTCAGCTCATTTAGTTAACGAACTTAATTTTTCGCTCATACTCAACTCATTTGGTTCATGAACCTAGTTCAACGATTTAATTGTCGAGTCGAATTCTGAACTATCTTCGAGTTGGTTTGGTTCATTGCCAGCCCTAACCTGACATTAAAAGTAATCTGATGAGTGTGAGGAAACTAATTGAGAAAGGTTTTTCAGTTACCATGAAGGACAATCTTCTGAAGGTGTGTGACTGTAATCAGAAGCTGATTATGGAGTAAGAACAGGGAAGGAATATAATATTCAAGGTGAATGTAAGAACTGCAGACTCTGAATGTCTTAGTGCAACAAGTGTTGTGAAGGAAAGTTAGTTGTGGCACATAAGATTTGGTCATCTGAATTTCAGAAGCTTAGGGAATCTGAATTCGAAGAATCTGGTACATGGAATTCCTATAATTAAGAAGCCTGAGAAGTCATGTAAAGTATGCATGGAAGGAAAGCAACCAAGATTGCCATTTTCGTCAAAAGTAGCTCAAAGAGCAAAACATGCCTTGGGAGTAGTGCATTCTGATCGTGTCGTCCATTTCCAATAACATCAATTGGAGGGAATAAATACTTTGTATCATTTGTTAATGAATTCACAAGAATGACATGAGTACCCCTTATAAAGTTCAAACACAAGGTGTTTGCTGAATTCAAGAAGTTCAGAATGAAGGCTGAGAATCAGAGTGGTCAGACTCTAAAGATTCTCAGAACCGATGGTGGAGGTGAGTATAAATCTACTGAGTTCAGAAAGTTATGTGAGGAAAATGGGATTGAGCATGAGGTTACTGCTTATTATAATCCTCAATACAATGGCCTTTCTGAGAGAAGAAATCATACTTTGCTTGATATGGCGAGAAGTATGCTGAAGGAGAAGAAGCTTCCTTATACCTTATGGGGAGAAGCTGTTGCCACCATAGCATATGTGCTCAACAGATGTCCAACGAAGAAGCTGAATGAAATAGTTCTTATTTAGAAGTGGACTGGAGATAAGCAAAGTGTTATCCATATGAAGGTATTTGGTTGTGTATGCTACAAACATGTTCTAAAATCCAGAATCTAGAAGTTGGATGGTAGAAGCAAAGTAATGTTACTAGTGGGATACCACAATACAGGTGCGTACAAGCACTATTGTCCAGAAACTAATAAAGTTGAATTCAGCAGAGACGTCATTGTAAAGGAATCAGAAACTTGGGATTGGAACAAGTCTCAATCAAACTCTGATGTGAGAACTTCTGAAGAAAGTTCAGAATTAGAAGTTTCTAAAGATGAGTAAAAAACTGAAGAAGATTTTAAAGCTGGAGTAGACTCTGATAGTGATTCTGACTCTGAAGGAGACTCAGAAGATGAAGATCAATTTGATCCAAATTCTGGTGGTGATTCAGATTTTGGTGATGATTCAGATTCTGGGAATATTCTAGATTCTAAAGGTGGTCAAGGTTCTAGAGGGGGTCAAACTTTTGAAGCAAGAGCTTCTGAAGGAGAAGCTTATGAATATATAAAATCTGGAGTTCAAGCATTCGAAGGAGATTCTGAACGAGGTCAGAGGCCACAAAGAATCATAAACATTCCGAGAAAATTTACAGAGTTTGACATGCTACAAGACACTGAAGTAGATTGTGAGAGAGAAGTTATTCAGTGTACCATGTTAGTAGACTCTGAACCCGTAAGCACGAAAGAGGCTCTTGAGTAGAAAGTCTGGCTGAAGACCATGAAAGAAGAACTTGCTGCTATATAGAGGAACAAGACTTAGAAGCTGACAGAACTTTCAAAGGACAAGAAGGCCATCAATGTCATATGGGTTTCCAAGCAGAAGCTAAAGCCAGATGGATCAATTGGCAAACACAAAGCGAGGTTAGTAGCAAGAGGATTTTTGTAGAAACCTGGGCTGAATTATTCTGAAGTGTTTGCACCTGTAGTGAGACATAAAACAATCAAACTGGTTATTATAATAGCTGCTAACAGAAATTGGCCTTTGATGCATTTAGATGTGAAATATGCATTTCTGAATGGTCCATTACAAGAAGAGGTATACGTGTGACAACCTCCTGGATTTGTTAAAAAGAATCAGGAAGGGATGATGTACAGATTACATAAAGCTTTGTATGAATTGAAGCAAGTGCCCAGGGCCTGGAATCGGAAGATTGATTTGTTTTTCAAGGAGCAGGGGTTTCATAAATGTGAGATGGAGTACGATATTTATGTTCAACATACTTCTGAAGGCAATATAATTCTGATGTGTTTGTATGTTGATAACATACTGCTGACAGGGAGTTCTGAACAAGAGATAGCTAAGTTCAAGAAGGTGCCGATGAATGTGTTTGAAATGACTGATCGGGAAAATGACATATTTTCTAGGGATGAAGTTTATATACTCTGAGAAGGATATTATTTTGCATCAGCTGAAGTATGAACTTGAGCTTCTGAAGAGATTTAAGCTGCAGAATCGTAAGGCTGCTATCACACCTGCAGATACAAACCAGAAACTGGATTCTAATCTGATGGTGAGGATGCTACAACCTTCAAACAGTTGATTGGTTCTCTGAGGTATTTGTGTAATACCAGACCTGATATCTACTATGCAATTGGAATGGTTAGTAGGTTCATGAGTAAACCTAAGTGGTCCCATTACCAAGTTGCTATCAGAATTCTGAGGTATATCAAAGGAACTCTGAAGTATGAAGTTTTATTCTCTTTTGGAAGAAAAATTGAATCAAAACTTCTGAGTTATTCAGATTCAGATTGGTGTGGAGACAGAGTTGACAGAAAAAGTACTTCTGGGTACTTGTTTAAGTTTCTAGGAGGTCCTATTTCTTGGTGTTCCAAGAAACAACATGTTGTTGCGCTGTCAACTTATAAAGCTGAATATATCGCAGACGTTGTGACTGCATGTCAAGTTGTGTGGATTCTGAACTTACTGCAAGATATGAAGATCAAAGTTAACATGCCTCTGAAGTTGATGATTGATAACAAGCCTGCAATAAATCTTGCTAGAAACCCAGTGTTGCATGGGAGAAGCAAACATATCGAGACTAAGTATCACTTTCTGAGAAATCAGATTCAGAGTGGAGTGCTAGAAGTTGTACACTGTAACACCTAGAAGTAGTTGGGAGATGTTCTGACGAAGGCTACCAAGATCGATCAATTTCTTCGCTTAAGGGATGTAATTGGTTTTTTCAGTTTTGGGTGAATATACATTAAGGGACGATGTTAGAAATAATTTATATTTTACAAAACTTAGTGATTAAGTTTTGTTAGAGGGTAATTTAGTACTTTAGTATGTTGTCTATGTGACCCTAGTTTTTCTGTGTATAAATAGACTAGTGATAGATGTTATTTAATGTAATTCTTTCTTACAATTTTATAGCCGTCATTTTAGAGAGTATAAATATATTCTCTCATTCTATTCATCTCTTTTAACCTTGTGCACTAACATCATTGTCCTTAATGTCTAATTGATATGAAAATGGTGTAAAGATGAGAAAATCATCCAATTGGTGCCACCAGCCTTTATTTATTGAAGGATTTCTCGATTTGTGAAATAACTTTCTTTTGGCGCTAAGAAAGGAGTTTAAATCGCCTTATATGCTAATTGAAGGATTTTCCAATTAGTAGAATTTTCATACTTTTATTGGGTCGCTCATGCCTCAAATTTGCAAATTGAATGTAATTTCATTTAGAAAATTGCATAAAATTTTTTTCCATTGTCTTCCGATGCATTAGTCGTTGATCATTTAGGCTAGTTTTCAATTCTTCATGCCTAGCGCATACAAACAATAATATTGTAGGATTAATTTCAATTATTCAAACCAATCTTAATCTGCAAATAAATTGAGACTTTAGAGTTACTTTTTGTTCAAATAAGTGAAAAGTGTTTATAATTAAATGTGATTTTCAAATAAATTATATCCTAATCACAATTACATACAAAAAACAAAAATTATTTCATATATTCAATTATAAACTTAAGAAAAATTGTCAACATATTAATTGATTCCTTTGTCGACACACATTTTCTCAACTTTAAAATTTTGTGTAATTTAAATTAAATGATGATTAGAGGAGAATAGGATGAAGATACAACAATAATAACTAAAAAAACAATAATCACGTTAGAATCTTCAAGATTATTTACTTTAAATAGAAACACACTTAATAGTTAGAATATGCATCATAATTTTAGAACTAGAATTTGAACTTATATTGTTAGAGACTAATAGTTAGAATATGCTTTTAGAATTATAATTTGCGAGACGAGTATGTGAAATTTCATTCTTTTAACATTTTAAAAACTCCTCTCAATTAAATCTCTTAAATACATTATTTTTTTATATTATATTAAAGTTTTTTTCGGTGACTCCATTTTTTTCGTGTTCTCTCTTAAAACTATATTTCTTTAATTTTTTTTGTGACAAATTTGACTTCTCCACTTTGTGAGCAAGACCATTTTGTTTCATTTGTTTTTTGTTTAACATAATCTTTTCTTTTTTGTAGTATACTTATTATTTAAGATAATATATTCTTTTTGTAAGTATTCAAATTTTAATTAAGAATTTATTTGTAAAATTTATGAATTTCAAAGTTTTCTTAAAGTTCCACTCAATAATAAAACTTATTTCTTACCCATCTAAAAACAAAATATCAAATTGAATTAATAAAAATAACAGGTTTACCTATTACATTTATAATCGTAATCACATTTTTTTTATCGTAATCACATTTTTTTATCTAATACATTATATTGGAGAAATTACAAGTTTTTTATTCTTTTTATTATGACGTCCATATTAGTAGTTCTATTAATAAATAACTAATAATAATTAATAAAATTGATTTCGGCAAAAATATATTTTTAATAACGACTTGATTAAAAAGGTGGACCGAAGATAAAACATGATTATTTTATTTCATCTCACAAAATTTAAAATTCAATTAGTTATGACCGTGTGAAAAACATATATAATTATTTATAAATTATTATATTGACAAATTTTATAATTTCCTAATTTTGTTAAAGATTATAGGTTTAAGAAACAAGAAAGATAGTCAATTTTTAGTTTCTTTAAAATAATAAATATCTAACCGATGATGGTAAAATAATACTTTTTAAATTTAGAATCTTCAATTTTTTATATTAAAAAAAATCCTTATAATGAAAAAAAAAAATTCACATAAAAAAATTTTAGTTGACCATTCAAAAAATTTGATATGAATGTTTATTAAACATTTCTTAGTAAAATTGTGTTAATTTTTAGATTTAAAAAAAATCCGATAGTTATATCCAGTCGACCAATAAAAACACAGGTAATGCTATTAGATTTATTTTAATAAATTTAATATATTTTATAATTTTTTAAAACTTTAAAAAATATAATAGTTCATGTTCGACAGATCAATAATAAAACAAAGTTAGTACTATCAATTTTTTTTATAAATTCAATATGTTTTATAGTATTTCAGATATTTGAAAAAATCAATATAAAATTATAATTTATATTTAAGAATTATGATTTTATACTGAGTATTTGAAAAATTCGATATAATAAAATATCATTTTGTATCATTTATTTTGCAAATATCTGATATATTACATCAAGTTTTTTTAAATCTAAGTATAAAATCTATAATTTTATATTTGTTTTTCAAAAATATGATAAATATTCATCAATTTTCCAAAAATCCGATATATTACATATAAATTTGATAAGTACTCAAATTAAAAGTCGAAAGTAAAAAATTTTCATTAAACCCAATATGTTAATCTAAAAATTGAAAAAACTACAGTTTTTTTTTTAATTTAAACATTTTTATTAAAATATTTTAATAAAATTATAATTAATAAGAATGTCCGATATAGTAAAATGGTGGCATGATAAATGGAGGCCCAAACCCACAAATTTTAAAGCAATTCAAAGACCATAACAAAATAATCATATGAACTCGCGGTATTAAAGAATAAGAAAATGAGAGCCAGAATTATTATTTTCAGTGTGTGAAGAAATTTTGAGTTTCTAATTTGTGAATTCTCTACTATTTATAGTCATATAATAAATAAGTTGTTACATTACATTTTTATAGTTGAAGCATGCTTAAAGTGCTTCAACTATAGCCAATTGTTAATTTCTACCTAATGGTTAAGAAAAATATTTTTTTTAACGATAACCTGTACATCGTCAAGATAGATATTTCACATTGTTTGGATGTATATAGATAGATAAATAATAAGAGATGTATGTGGCTAAAAATGGACAGTGAGGTCAAAAAAGTGTAATGGTTTAAAAGTACGAGTTAAATAGATTTTTCTCTTAAAATTATTATTAAAAATATTTTTTTTAAAATCAAATAATCAATGGATTCTTAAATCTAAATGCTGACTTTCGAGTTGACAATGATTCGTCTTAATCTAATCGATTTTCGATTTGGCAACGACTTGATTCGTCTTAATCTAATCGACTTTCGAGTTGGCAACGATTTGTTTGATGTAAATATCGATTATCAGAGACGGTTTCTTTTATTTCGATCTAAGTACTGGTTCGGTGACGATCACTTAATGTTTTGAATATAAAATTTAGATGAATTTAAAGATATGTACGGCCAGTGTACAAAAATATATTAATCACATTCAATCAAATTATTTTATGTTATCAAATCATAACATTATTTTAAAATTAAAAATATAATATAATGGGATACCCATCTTTTATTAATTGAACAGTATAAAAATATTTTATAAGGTGGATGTATATTTATTTTTCTCTATTTGAATATAATTTTATTTTTCTTAAATACAGTCACACGGGATGTTGATTGCTGATCCATTTGTCAGAGAGTTGGTTGGAATTTTGCTATACACTGTTTGTTTGTTTAATTTGAATTGGTACCAATGTTTGTAATGTATTAATTAATTAACTAATATAAAACTTAAGTTAACAAATAAAATATCCAACACGTACGTTTATAATTAAATCCATTTTATTTATGTTTTATGGAATGTATGCAGGAGGAAAGAAAGTTTAAAGAATATACCACTCACCCATGATTGAACCAAGATACTTAAACATCCGTTTGATAGATAGGATAGGAAGTGTATTTTATCTTCTGTTTAGAAATTAGAAATTAGAAATAAATGATGCTGAACTGAGATTTGATTTAGATGCGGTTGAACGAGGTTTTGGTATAGTGAAGCAAAGTGAATTTGTAAAGTTAGTACTTTGATAACTTAAATGAATGAATACATAAAAAGTAGTTTGAGTGAATAATGAGTAGAATATTCAAATTTTGACGCGTGCCGAGCTTTATCTTTAGGGGATGATTAGAACCATTTTCACTTAATTTGATGTGACATGTGAATCATCGTCTGATTAGATCCGACGATAGAAAGTTCGCAGATGGCTAGAATCTTAAGCTCCGTGCTTGAGTGAGTGAGTACATGTTCATTGTGATCTTCCTCGTAGTGTTACTATTAGACCTTGATATGTGGGTTTTGTGAGCGGCCTAGAACAATTTCCTCTAGATCTTTGTTCCTACTTGTTGGAAATAGGGTTTTGCCGTGTGGGCTTTTACTTTGGCTCCGGACGGAGGGAGTGGAATAGCTTTGAAGCCGATAATATTGGGAATGAGCGCATTGGATATCTTCTTTGTAACTTTCAATGATTCACTAGAGGGTTTTGACGTGTAACCCTATGACTAATTCTAATGATGCATTCTTATCTTAGTGTACTCGAGTGTTCCGCACAGTTCGATGTGATACCATGATCGTTGGTAGCATGGTCATGCTTATGAACGCATAACGTTGTGAATCATACGGTTAATTGAAGAGTATATAAAGAGTTCTTGGGTAACTATCTCTTTTTTTCTTTATTTGCGTGACTTTAAGAATTCTTCCCTTCTTTAATGCAGTTGCCTTTTGCCTTTGTTAACAACTCCCATCGATCATCATTTTGACGTCATTGCACCATATTCTTCGAAGACTCTTGCTCTACGCAAATTATTAAGTTCAACTCTTTCAAGTTAACGATGCATAGTCTTATTCTTCTATGTGCCTATTTTTCCTTCACCAGTGTTCATTGGGAAGGTGGTGATGGAGGACTTGGAGGAACTAGTTATAGCTGAGAGTGGAAGATTCACATGTAGCCTCGCTCTTAGGCGTAGATACTTTTTTTACTTTCTTTGATAATTTATCAATGATTATTTTCTTGAACTTATTGATTTCTTGCCTATAGATAATTTGAAGTGTCATAATATGATGCTTCAACTGAAGAAAACGCATATGGTTTCCCAATCAATTGTGGAAGCCATCAATGTGCCAACTACGAGAAGGATTCCAATCATGAGGCCCCCATGTTGATCCGACATCTTTAAAATTTCTAATCTTGATTAAGATGACGGTACAAGGTTCTCCCATTCGACCTACGGCAACACACTCGCCATCTTGCATGGTCGATGATAATTCTTCTAGGGATTATTCCCTTGAGATTCCTTCTAGGAGAGTGTATAACAAAAAAAGTCCTTGGACGTGTGCACCAAATTTGGTAAGATTTGATTCTAGAGGATGCACAACCCGAGTGCATTGGTACATCTGATTTTGGCCCGTCATGGCTCTAGGACAAGGATAGAGCTTTATTATTTAATTTTTGAAACAAATATGCTCAGTTTTCAAGCAAGGTTGACTTCATTCGTCAAGAAGAGCTGGCAGAAATTCTGTATGAAGTGTTGAGCCTTAGGTGTCTTGGCATTTGGTGCCACCGAAAGGGGATATGTCTTCTCGTTTGGCCATTTTCACATAGGAGCTCACAAAGACGTATGGTCTGCTGACGGAGAAGGGGAATGAGATACACTATTTTCGGTATCCTCATTTATTGGCTGAAAGGGTGCAATCATTGGTTTTAGAGATAAAAGGATAAGGATGTTGTCCTATCATCTGCCCAATCAGCACTCTTCGTTGTGGAAGATATGGATCTTTATTAAGTTATGAAAACCATAGTTTGGACATCTTCTCAACATATATTTGTACCTTTCTTATGCTTCACACAAATTTTAAGTATATCCTTAGAGAAATACGACAATGGTGGTCTTCGCCTCCATAAACTTATTATGTGAAAAAAAATTAATAAATGTTTTTCAAGTGTGTTCAAGAAGGTTGGCTAGATACCAGTCCTCTGCTTTCCAAACTAGAGAGTGGGTAAAGAGTTTCATAAATATAACTTCTTCCTCAAATGCTCCAACTGTGATATATAATTCATAGAATTTAGTAAGATAATTTACATATACTCATAGTCTAAACTTAGAAAAAGGTTAGCATAAATAATTTGGAGAAGTCTATACTTTGACCCACATAACTTGTCATTTATCTTAGGTGTGCCAATATGAGCTATTCGTCTCGAACTTTTATAGGACGACATTCAACCAACACGATTGTTATTTTTGAAGTATGTCTTAAAACCTTTGTTGATGAAGAGAAATGAAACAGAATTGAAGATTGCATAAACTAGAAATCGTAAGTTCAAGAATTTTTTTAAGAATGTCAGAGGTTCTTAAATCGGGAGAAACTCGAAGATGGTGGTGCAGTAGTTACGATGACGGCGGCGGGAAGCAGTGGCTTGACCGTGACGATGACAGCCGGTTTTCGGAGTCAGCGGTCGGAAATCGAAGATCGACGGTGGGTCAACGGTTGTAACACCCCAAATTCAATTAATTAATTAAATTAAATTTAGTTGCTTTTTATTTAAATTATTAAGTGAATTATATGCTTTTAGTTAATTTTTTGTGAATATGTGTTTAGTATGTGACATGTGATTGGGTTAGTGGGAGTGGTAGAATTAATTAGAATTTTAATTAATTTTATAATGAGGAGAATAATTGAAATACTATACGTATTAGAAAAAATAAGGAAAATTAGAAATAATAATATATTAATATTATTTTTGTGAAAATTAGATTTAATTATAAAATAAATAGGGAAAAAAGGTAGTAAGTGTTAAATGAGGATTTGAGAGATAAGTGAGGATAGGATATGAACAACTTAAATTAGGGAAATAGGTCTGCTATTAAAAATGGAGAAGTGTGGGAAGTTGAGTTTTCACTCGTGAAATTGAGTTTGGGAAAAAAATAGGCAAAGGCTTGAGAAAGGCTATGACTTTGAGGAGGATGAGGGAAACCACCATTGTTGAAAAGCTTTTGCTGAAAATTCAAGTAAGGTGGGGGACTAATTAATATATTGGTGTAATTTAAGAAGGGTAGAGTGGGATCCTCACACTCCTCTAGGTTTTCTCTCTTCTTTCTAATTGATGATGTGTAAGTAAGTTTGTTACAAATTGTGATGGATCTGTTTTGAATGTTCCTTGTAGTGTGAAATTCGTCTACTGTATTATGTCGAGTTGATGCATGATGAAAGTATGTGAAATCTGAAAATTGTTGTTTCTAATTGGTGTATTTGAGTTTTCATGAGCATGACTTTAACTCATAATAAAATTGGTGAAATCAATTATAAATCTCTGTAAAATTAACATGTTCATGTGTTACAATTGATGTATGTTTTGATGGTTGATTTGGGTAGTTGTTGGCTGGAAAATTTTGAGCAGGAAAGATAAGCAAGTCGAAGGGAAGCTTGACATCTCAAATGAAGAGGTTAAAGCAAGTTCGCCGCGAGATCCTGCAGACCAAGGTTGAAGGGGTCTCGACAGACCACTCGTCAGAAGGACGTTGGAGCAGTTTCGACGGATAACCTTTCTAATAGAGGTCGACAACAAGCTAAAGGAGCAAATTCGTAACTGACGAGAGCGTGGGAGGTTATACAAGAAGTGGGCGTGCATGGGGGATGTGTGGCAGGTTGTTGATGGTCGACAGCAGAATAGTAGTTATTTTTTGTGCTTATTTAAGTAGAGCTTAGTTTCAGTTTTTAGAGGTCGTATTTTGTAACATTGAGAAGAATACACTCAAAGTATCACCCTTGGAGAGAAATGAGTCAATTCTGCGCAAATGTATGCATGTGTCCAATTTACACTTTAAGAAATTTATTTCACAAGTCTTGTTTTCTATTCGTTTCCCTTTGCAATTTTGTCATATTTGTTTCCATTGAATTATCGCAGAAATTTCTACCATTCCAAACCAAAACACTCAAGCACTCGTTGTATAACTAACATATAATCTAGGATTCTTGTAGCCGATCCTGCACGTAAACTTTAATAAGAGGCTAGAGATTGTTCGCCAAACATTCAGGCGAACAGTAGTATGGATGTATAATCGGGGCTTTAAATGAGCTCTAATGGCAGAAAGTGCATTTATGCGTTCTGCACAGGGGTGACGATTGTCACCTGCATGACGGGCTACCCGTCACTGTGTTGAAGAAGGTTGACGCTTGTCAGTGAAATGACGGGCATACCGTCAGGGTGTTTTTTAGTGATGACAGACGGGGGAAATGGTGATAGATAGAGCAAAGGGATGACGGTCTGGTCGTCATCCCTATGACAATTTTCATAATTTTGGAACAGATTGGCATGGTCTGAGCGGTCAGTTTTAGACGTTTCGATTCGGATTTTCAGTGTTGTTTCTGAACTCGATAATCATTTAATGTTGTTTTATGATTTTGATTCGTTGGGACACGAATTGATATGCTCTGAACATTTTCGAATGGGTATATGAACAATTTTTTACTAATGGTTATGATGATTGATGATTAATTATGTGAAGAGTACATAATCGTTGTTTATTGTGGTGGTAGTTTCGAAGAGGCGACTACGTTATTTCTATGTTGCATGTTGTTTATGGTTAGAATAGGGTCCTAAATATTTTTTTTATTGTTGCATAAATAGTATGCCATACACCATTTGTGTCGTTGTTGTGAAAAAGGTGAGTTACGAGTCTAGAAAGATTGACAAGTAACTTGTCCCGAGTCTAGAATGGTGGACTCGGGGTTCAGAAGGGTGAACCTGGTTCATATGAAGAACCATCGTTGATTGATACCACATGCATAGTATCAATGTTGTGAGTCACATTGCATACATATGTATATATTATTATGGAAATAGTGAGATTGTAATGGTGTGTATCATACCCCAAATTTTACCCTTAGATTTTTAGGTTCATTTCGCATTTCATCTCATTCTGCATTGCATTATAACTAACTGCTAACCGGTTTGCCCAGTCTGTTGGTTTTTGCAGGAAAGTCTCACTGTGTACGATTTAATTTATGAAGGGCAAAAGGGTCATTAATTTGCAGCATGCTGATAATGAAGCAAAGTCGTCATCAGGAATTCCTCAAACGATTAAGGTTTCAATATCTGGGTCATGTGATTTTATTTGAGAATGGGTTGAATTTTACGACAATTTTTAACGTCAGCTTTCTCGTGACACAACACATTTTATTTAAGAGCCGAGATTAGTCGTCAGTTAGATGTCAGAAATGTTGTTTGCTTCCTAAACCATATGGAGCTGAGTGCTTTGCAATATGAATGGATTCGGGTTAAATCGGTGCAAGAATTTGCTTTGAGGAATTTATTCCGACAGACACACGTTTTCCTGCTTTCTGCTACCAGTCGATTTTAAAATAACAGTGGAATTTCGGTTCGTGTTGAATTTATAATGAACATCTTTTGGTTTGGTCATGATTATTAGCCGAGCTGGTTCAGGTTACCGAGTTAAATCATTCGAGTTACGATTTGAATTTTCAATGCGGAGGACGGTTCGTTTCGCCGTTTAATCAGATTTCTCTGCTTATCCGTTCAAGGCCATATTCACTGATATTATTATCAGGTACGAATTAATTTGCAAAAGGATTTGTTCGAACTCAGCAGTTACGTCGGATTTAAATCGTGCAAGATGATTAATTTTCGAATTCGAAGTTTAGAACGTTAAAGCTTAATCAGATAATTTTAATTGAATGAATTTACTCGGGCGAATTTATTTGAATGGGTTTAATCAGATGGAGTCAGTCGTTTGAATTTAATCAGATGAATTTTAAGCAAATGAATTTAATCGGATAGATTTAGTCGGATAAACTTAATTAAATGAATTTATTCGGTTGAGTTTAATCAGATGAATTATCAGGAGAAATTTGATCGGAGAAATAATTTCAGTTTATTAAGGAAGAATCAAATTTATTTATTTAAATTCTATTTTTTATTACAAAGGAAATTACAATTACAAATTTAATTATGAAGTCCTAAATGCCTAATTTTTCTAAAATGGTCTTCGCGCCGATTCTTCAACCTTCGATTTTTCCGAACCTGCAAAAGAATCAACAATAGAGAAAATAATTTAAATGGTTAGAATCAATAAAAATGGTTTTTGATTGGTTTCGATACCCTCAGTTAATTTTCATCATCGGGTATGTCAGGAGGGCAACAACGACGAGGTCGTCGCCAGCTCCCGACTGTTAATTTTTTGACCCCAGCTCCTGATTCTGACACTAACAAAAAAAATCATTAATTGGGCTTTAGTCATAGGCCAACACCTTCTTTTCCTATCCAAACTCCTTTCTCCTGATTGCACCCCCTGGTTGTTTTAATTATTTTTATTAATTTTTGCTTTGTTTTCTTTTAATCAATCTTTGATAACACACTAAAAATAGACATTAAAAACAAATATAATTTATTAGATTAGGTTTTAAATTAGATTCATATTTTTAATTAGACTTAATTTTGTTTAGGTTTAATTCTTAAATGCAAATTAGTGATAGGTTAGAAATTAGGGTTTTAATATGTTAAATTCAATTTCTATTGTTTTTATTTTTTCTTCATAATATCATGTGCTTGATGTATGACTCTTAGCATGTTAATCTTATTGATTGATTAGTTAATCAATCTTGTTTTGATCAATTACTTACATTTGTGAGTTAGGATTTTGTTGTATGAGTTTAAAGGACATAATTTGCATGCTCCCTTAGGATTCACATTTAATTAAGTGATCATAAGTTTCTTGATCACTTGATTGAATTAGATCTTTATACTTACATCTTTACTTGGTCCATTAAGTCAATTTTAAGTCCATTCACATTCAAAATTTTAGAGATAGGAGGACATCAAGACATGATCATATTGAGCTTCATCCCATTCCTTCAAGCACACCTTGCCTCATCCCTTTCAAACAAAAACTCTTTTCAAAATTCAAAACACTTGTTAATTATGATATGAATTGTGCGCCACGAGCCTTAAGAAATGGAGAAGAACGAGAAGGAGCATTCCTACTCTTGTTTTGAATTTCTTTGAATACGGGACATTGGCCCTAGTTATTCAAAATATTCACCTCCAGTCATAGAATTTACTACAATTCAAATCAAAACAACTTTCAAATTTCACTATTAGACCAATAATTCAATAATCACTACTACAAAATTTATATACTACAATGCCATGGTTATCATGGCACCACGAAGGACCGTGATGACATCTTTTACTTAACACACAAACATTTTCATTTATTTACTTATTAAAATTTTGATATAATATAATCACAGATGAAAGATGCGACCATTGTTATATAATCGCCCTTTCATGGGTTCGAATCTCAGCACCCTCAAATGTTTTATTTCTTTAACATTTAGTCGCGCCTTTGTATTTTTATTTATTTTTAATTTCAAAATAATTTTGATACCACCACGGTTGAGTAACTCAAATGTTATGACTTGTTTTAAATATTTGTAATTGTAATGTACTGACGCTTTAAATGTTTTATTTCTTTAACATTTAGTCGCACCTTTCATTTTTATTTATTTTTAATTTCTAAATAAAAGTGATACCATCACGGTTGTGTAGCTGAACCGTTGTGACATATTTTTTATTTTGTTTTAAATATTTTAAATTGTAATATCTGGGGCTTCTTTATAAAATTTAATTAAGCAAGTAATATATCACCATGCTTCCGGTTGTTGACTGTGGTTGTATCATTCATTCATTTTTATAACAACTAACTAGCTTATCTATTCAGTATCCATTCTTCCATGAGAAATGATACGATACGAAACACCATTTCAACCCTAATGTTCAGTACTGAGTAACAAAATTCCATATCAACCCTAACATTCATCGTTCATCATAATCGTTCATTGTTTTTCGTCAGTTGTTCACCGATTCATCTTTCTTCATTGCTTCATCATTTTCCATTCGTCGTTCATTTTCAACCCTAACACCAAAGCCAACACTAACATCATCGTCATCGTCAAGGAGGAATAACACAACATCACTATCTGTTTCAATCCAAATATTTACCTTTACTTAGTCATCACGTTTATAGTATGATTTATTTTCCCACCGTCAAGGCATGAGAAGTAGAAGAGGGTTTGACTAAGACCAAATGGAGAGTACACCTCAGATGCGTCAAGAGCAGTTGCTGAGAAAATTGTAAGTATGATTTGTTGTGCGTATGTTATGTGTTATTTAAATGATGTTGTAATTACAATATTAATATTATCATGCATATATGTTGTGTAGAATCTGTTGGTTGAGGAGGCCCGTGGAGGTTCATTTGATCCAGAACCACGACATGATATACTAGTAGAAGCTATCGGAACAGATGAGCATGATGGGCGCGTTCGTGGTGTTGGAAAAGGCATCGGCCTAAGGTTATAATTTGGTCCAACATAAAAAAGTGCTAAAAACACTGAATTACAAGCGCAAAGAGAAAAGCTTGTGGTTGTTGAGAAGGAGTTAGAAGAACAGAGGAAGATGTTAGAAGCTGAGCGGGAAAGTCACAAGAAAAATATAGAAAAGTTAGAATAGTTATATGCGGTATGTGTTTTATCTTAAATACTAGTGTTTTATTTGAAATGTATGATATATTGTGTTTTATCTGAAAAGTTAGAAAATATATAAATGTGTTTATTATGTATTTTTTTTTTAAAATGAATATTATGTTGCGGAGAATAAGTGGATCCTTCCAACAATGTATGAATGAAAATGATGATAATGTCGATGATCGAGTTCCCCAAAGGAAGTAATTATTCATCCGACCCCGCTCAAGTGGTCAATGAGATATTGGATCCTTTCGCAAATGAAATCACCATGTGATACTTGTTGGTTGCGGAAAGCGATGACCTGATTCCTTTCCATCTAGAGACATACGAGATTTTCTATCAGGATATAAATGGCTGGACGTAGGGATATTGCAAGCTTGGTGCATGTAAGTATATAATTGAATATGCATGTCATTATATATGGTACATTATCATTTTTGTATTTTCTCACTTATTTTATTAATTTATTTAAACATTTAGGTACATTCACTGTGTTTGTATAAAGTTAAATAAGTCGAATATTTATGGGATCTTGGATCCGTTTAGTATTCGATGGACAAATAATGATTCAAAAGGGATTGATTCTTACATTTCAGAATGGTTAAGTCAAGGGGGAAAAAATTTACTTAGCACCATTTCTCAAATCATAAGTAATTTTAAAATTGTGACTTATCTATTAAAGATAGTTTTGTTTTAGAAAATACTAATATATATATATATATATATATATATATATATATATATATATATATATATATATATATATATATATATATATATATATATATATATATATATATATATATATATATATATATATATATATATATATATATATATATATATATATATGCCCGTGTTTATTCAATGATTATTGGCCATTGATCATCATATTGCTTAGGACGAATACGATAACAACATTGTGTTTCTTATATAATTCACTCGAACCTAAAATGAAGCAAAATATTTATGGGTAAGTTTATGTTTATATGAAAAATTTTAGTATTATTTTATTTGACTTTTTAATTGGTTTAATGCGTAATATGTTTAAATAACTTTCAATGTACAATATTGTGCATCGACATAATATGTTGAACAATAATAGAAAAAAACCAACATTTCTCTTGTCTCATGTAAGTGGCCATATTACTTGTGTCATATATATATATATATATATATATATATATATATATATATATATATATATATATATATATATATATATATATATATATATATATATATATATATATATATATATATATATATATATATATATATATATATATATTGTTACATGCATGTGTAGTGGTTATAACATTCATGGAATTAATGTTTATTTTTGTAGAGGAGGAAACAACCAAAGAGATATGAGTGTGGGTATTATGTAATGAAACACATGTTAAACATTGTCTTCACCGACATTGTTGATAAATGGGATCATGTATATATTATATATGCAATGAATTGTTTACAATAACATATTATTGTTTAAGTTGGTTATGATAATCATATATGTGATATTCACATTTTTTCACTTTTTTTATGTAGACGTTTAACGATGATACACCATTCCTATGCGAAGACTTTGTAGATATTCACAAATTCTTCAATGCGCTTAAGGGTCCTCAAACATGAGCTTGATTATTAATATATATATATATATATATATATGTGTGTGTGTGTGTGTGTGTGTGTGTGTGTGTGTGTGTGTGTGTGTGTGTGTGTGTGTGTGTGTGTGTGTGTGTGTGTGTGTGTGTGTGTATGTGTGTGTGTGTGTGTTTGAGTGTTGTAAATAGCATCTTTTGATTTGATGAAATAAAGAAGTGTTTGAGTTTGAGTTCAACTGTTGTTTCTGTTCTAATACAAGTTATTAAATTTTTCTGTCCTGTCACTAAAAATACAGGTTAAAAAATTTCAAAATTTCAAAATGCAATTTTTTTTTTTTTTAAAAAGCATATAATTTAACAATAGTTGTTATATATGAACGTGCTGATAATTGAACTTGGGACCTTTAATATATTACAACGGTTAGATAAAGCAACCGTGGTAATATGTCGCGCGCTTTCAGGTTTTCTATAACAACCATAGAACCGTGATTATAAGTAACACATATACAACCACACGTTACGTAAAAACGACCGGTCCTGCGTGATAATATATCTTTTCCAACCGTTGTTTTATATGTTTTCTGTAGTAGTGAATACACGTCCATAACACCATTCTCTTTTGATCAAACACAATACTCTTTGGATACTCATATTGTTCTTGCTAAAAACATTAAAAGGTTTACTTCCCTGTTTTGACTCAAGGAGAGTCTTAGATTACTGCCTAAAGTGTCTGTAATGTATGTCTACTGCAGATTATTGTCTGTCTCTATTTCTTCTAAATCATTTCGTATTTATAGGTCTATACTTCCTCTGTTTTTACTTTTCATATTCCTCACTAATGTCTTTCAAGTAACGCCTGTCGCCTTTCATAATTACTTATGTGACAACTATCTTTTCGATAATTTCTTCAGTCATAATGCATTATTTAATAACCATCTTTTATGACCCTTCACATGGCAGTTGAGCCATGTCGTTGGCCCCGACTACTTGTAGTAGTTATTGGTTCATACAGGTCGGTTACACCTTATTTTAGTTGGTTACTCCTACCCAAAGTTTGGCTTATAGGTAGGACTATGACTTCCCAACTTGTTAGCCTTACCAGGCTCGAAAATCCTTCCACCTTGGCCTCAAAGACTTTTTAGGACGTATAGTTAGCCTTTCTGGGTTTATACCTCGGTTGGTCAACAAGATTTTTCGGTATGTACATAATCCCCCCGAGCATGAAGTCTGGAGGATTGTAATGTTCGGACAAATAAACCCATAAATTTCTTTTTTGAAAAAACCCTGAATCAGAAATTTCCTTTCAGCCTTCCTGTGCCACTGTACTCGTTTTTTAGTGGTGTGTCCTAATGTATCTTTGTTAGATTATCTTTTATCTCAGTAATGATGATTTTTTATGGGAATTTGATCCTCTTCAATGACCCCAAACGCTTCAAATTTATTGGTCCCTTAAAAAGGATTTCCTCCCAATTGAAGATACATATTCATCTTCCCACTCATCACAATCCGAAGCAAAATTCAGGATTTTCGTTCACTCATCAAGATTAGGTATATTTACTTTTATTTCTTTGTTTTGTGCTATTTTATTCAAATTGCTATTGTTGATGCATGTGATGATGATAGCAATTGTTGAGTGCTTGAGAAATAATTATTTTTGGGACTTTTACTTGAGAGATTGCAAGGACACTTTAACCAAAACCGATTTTGATCGTATCATAAAGGAGGGTTATGGAAATATTTCCATCTCTTTTAATGATTTTAATTCTTAATCTTCTTCATCAGGTTCATCTATAGAGATGTTGATGGAGATTTTCAACTCATTTGACCCAGAAGTAATGAGTTACAATCATAGTTTTGTTGACGACTTTGAGATTGCTAAGCTTCGGTCTTTGAGAAATGTTTCCTCCACTGGGAATGAAGATGATGTCATTTTGGAACCATGTATCCCCGAGAAGCGTGTTTGTATAGTTCGTCCCAGGGGGTTAAAAAGGAATATTTCCATTTTAATGTCGAGGTTTTGCAAGATTTTAAGATCCAATTTCCCTTTACCGACTTTGAATCTGACTTGTAAAAGGTTCTGAACACCACCCCTTCCCAGTTTCGTCCAAATAGTTGGGGGTTTATAAAAGCTTTCGAAATAGTTTGTGAATCCATATATATATATATATATATATATATATATATATATATATATATATACACACACACACACATATATATATATATATATATATATATATATATATATATATATATATATATATATATATATATATATATATATATATATATATATATATATATATATATATATATATATATGATACTAGGACCAATAGGTCAAAAATGGGTTTGTGTCGCAGGTGTTGAACGATCTACTCTACACAGGTGTGGGCTTACAGAGCTAGGGCTGGCTCATAAAGCCTTTCTTTCATTCAAAAATAGGGCCCTGGTCGGTAACTTTTCCGGGCCGGGATCGATAGATAAGTGGAAGTCATAAAAAAGAGATATTTCTCTTCGCACCTAAGATCAAGAGGAAGGGTAGCTTGTCAAGCTGGCCTATATAAAATATATTATTCATTATTATAGAATCTTTTAGAAAAATCTTTTTCTAAAGATTCACTGTCTTTTAACCGGCTGTTCTTCTTTGTCAACGCTACTAAGGGTCCAAATTGATAGCAAAAGATCAAACTTCAAGCTAGGCGTAGGCCGAGCATTCCTTCTTGACTTTAGAGTTTCCTTTTTTCATGCCTTAGCAGAAGAGAGGAGGCTGTCAGAGCCTACTGATCTGTTAGCGGATAAAAGAGCAGATTCGATTCTACGCTCGGAACCTTGGTCCAGCAATCTACTAAAGCGCTTGGATCGGAGATCGCATGACCAGATCCTATTCCATACCAAGCTTGGAAAGCTGTGCTTCGATGCGGCTTTGTATACAGGGAGGAAGCCTTGAACTGTGCAAACGCAGAACAACCTCCAAACCGGATAAGATCTCAAGAGCTTACTATATATATATATATATATATATATATATATATATATATATATATATATATATATATATATATATATATATATATATATATATATATATATATATATATATATATATATATATATATATATATATATATATATATATATATATATATATATATATATATATATATATATATATTTAACCTACCATAGGTTTATTTTTCTCCTTTTTGAAATCAAAGGCGTTGAGAAAGGTGTCTGGGTGACAATCAGTGGTCTTCTCAGTAAGAACTTAAACAATAATATGGTCTGAGGTGTCCTTAGTTAGTGTATGCATTGGATTGATTCCACCGCTTTCCTATTTATTAGACTGAAAGTCTGCTCTCAGTGTCCAGCGTTGACTTTGACAAACTGAATGACCAAGAAATCAAATCTTTAGCCATATTAGATTCTTTTTGTATGAAGAAAGTCCAAGATCTATTGTAGTTACACGAAGAAAAAATCTTATCTTTTCTGGGTAATTTTTATTTTCCTTTTTGTTGTGTTACTAGGGTATCCCTTTTTATTCTTATAACTCTTTTCATCCTCTTCACAGGAAAATTGACTAACTTGTCAGCGAAAAAGCAGAAGAAGCTGATGTAGGAGGCTCGGGCGGCGAGGCGAGTAGCCAGCCAAGCTACCATCAAGTTGTACATGTCCGACTTGGAAACCTGAGTATTGAAGAAAAGTAAATTAGCTCTAAGAAAAATGATCTTGTCATACCCTAAATTTGTCCTACCCTTTTGTAAATATTTTCGCATTTATCATTTCATGTCTTTTAGACACGTGTCTGCTCGCAATTGGCTGGTTTTTCAGAATTTTATCTTTTGACCGATTAAGAGGTGACACGTGGCTTAAACTTATTTTTGTGAATATTACTTTCTTGAACTTTGTTTTCTTTTAAGTGTTACTAACATCATTTTAGTAATTACTTTTTTTTGTTTTTTTAAACCTTAGTTATTTTATATATTTGAATTTTTGTTAAAAAGTTATTATTTAATAAATTGTTTTAATTCAGATTTAATTATAATATGTTTATTAATCATATTGGTTATTATTCACATTTTAATAGAGATTTGTAAACAATTCACTGAAGAGAAAAAGTTGGGGGAGAAGCCCAATTGCTTCGGCCCGTTAGGGTTCAGGTTTGTGCTTAAAAGAGTGAAGATTGGAGTAGGGGAGGGGCACTGTTCACTGTCTTTTCCGGTAAAACCCTAGGGGCGTCGTTATCCTTCGGGAATCCCAAATCTAACCCCTTCAACAATCATTAAACCCTAAACGGTGTGACTTTTCAGAAGAGTGAAATTGATTCACTATTCGTCATCCCCAATTCACCCTAAAACCTATCCATCCTCTTCATCTCGCAATCGGACCGGCGCCGCCCCCGGTCGCCCAACCCGCCGTTCTCCCTTCACTCGAAAATACCTTTCATCCCTGTTAACAACCTCGAAGCTTCACGAAAACCCCCCACAGACCTTTCCTCTCGGCGCAAAATAACACTCCAAATCCACTGATATTCCATCGCTCACCACAAACCTCATCTCCGCCGAAGCTGCAATGAGCGTGTCTTCGAATGGTTCTGACATGGCCTGAAAGTTCGCTGTGAAGGAATACTGGACGGTTGCGAGCTGTTACGGATGTAGAGGCAACACAACAATGTTTGAAGTTTAGCAGGTGTTGTTTTCGTCGATAGAAGTTCGCAGTTGTCGTCACGGGGGTTCT
The DNA here is from genome assembly GCA_963859935.3 of Lathyrus sativus. NCBI lineage: Eukaryota > Viridiplantae > Streptophyta > Magnoliopsida > Fabales > Fabaceae > Lathyrus > Lathyrus sativus. Next base: position 487,189,590 of record OZ012736.1, read on the forward strand.
GTCTTCAATACGAGGCCCACTTGAATCTTCGCCGTCATCGGTAATCGTTGTTTTGCCTTATTTTTGTTCGTTATATTGATATGAGTGTGAAATTGAAGGTAGGATTCGGTATGTTGCTGCGTATTTCAGTGTTTTGGCACCATAAATGTTATACTGTGTCGATTTGGTTGCAGGTTTATTTCAGTAGTGTGACAACTTCCAATGTATGTCATTCATCTTTGTTTTTTTAAAATATGTATATTGTCAGGACAGCAGCACAAATAGGTTGTATGTGCATATTTCCAGTTCATTTTCTTATGGACTTTTGCTGCTAATGTGGTTGCGGAATGGGGGATTTCTGAGTCGATTGTTTTCTTTGTATCTACTATAGCAATCGTTGTCTGCAAGGAACATGTGAACTGTTTTACTTTGAACTAGTATATTTGTTTTTTCAAATGAAGCTATTGGTTTGAAGGTCCTAATGTCACGTTTTGGTTTGCATAGTTTTAGTGAATCTGGGTATTGTCATCAGCTAGTGTTGTTGTTCGTAAGTATTGCAGTTTAGTGAGTCAGGCTTACCACAACGGATGGTTGTTGTTTCTCGAGAAGCAAAGTATGTTGCTTTAGATATCTGCTGTATCATTGGTATTTCTGAGCATCCAATTTCATTTTTTTTAACATTGATACTGACAGGATCACGAGGGTGTCAACCTCCGTTTTTGCGATTTCTAACTTGTAAAGTTCGTATTCTGTGTTTGCTCGGATTGCTGTCCATTATGTGCAGATTCTAAGGTTTAAACTCAAGGTTTGGAACTAATTGCGTGCCGGCCGCGATGTCATTGGACTCTATCATACAGGTTGATGCTGGATGTGGTTTTGTTGGGTCCTTGCTTTCAGTCATCTGCATCATGTGCATATTTCAAACTTGAGAGGGGATTTAAGCAGCCGCGACATATTAAGTATAGCAGCCATGACTTCAGATTCTTACCCAGTTTGACAACAACGTAAACTCGACCACAACACGACAACAGCGGTCTCAACACAACCTGTCGGCGGCATGCTATGAGTTTTCAATTCGGTAACAGCTTGCACTCGGTTCTGACTTAGCGGTAACCACAACATAAAGCAGACTTGTAGATTGCAGCAGTTGGAACCGGCCGCATTTCGATTCGCAGCAGAAACAGGGAATTGAGTTACGACATTGCCGAGTTTTGATTATGCAACAACAAAGCCATCAATCACACCACTCACCGCGCGGCGTCGGCTATTCCTCCTAGCCGTTATTAGACTTTTGTTATGTTTTGTTCTGTTTTTGACAGGTTTGGATTATTCTGCTAAATTTGTTGTCACCAGCCAATAAGCGGATTAATGTCCAGCTGCGAGATTGGAACATCGTGGTCTTTCCGAGCCAAGGAAGGATGATGTTCATTTTGCCGTGTCAACGTGCCGAGGTCGGAATGCTGCTGTAGGTTTTAAGGTTGACAGGTTTTGATTTCTTAAGAGGGTATTGTTGCAGATTTCGTTTTACCTCTTTAATAAGAGCAACTTTTGTTGGCTACTTCTGTTGGTTAAATTATTTTGGTACCTATCTAGATGGTTTTGATAAAATGTTTTTACACATTAGTACTGTTTTGAGAATTTTGTGTGAATCAACTTTCATTAGTTTTGGCATAAATTTTGAGAAAATCTGTTGGAGATGTTTACAATAATGCAGGTACTTTGAAAGATCTTAGGGCTGTTTGGATTGAAGATTTAAGCTTATGTTTCTTTTATTTGTTTCTCATTGCCTAGTAATTGCAAAATTCCAATAATTTATAACAATTTGGTGACGAGGTTGATATTGATCTAGATTTAAAATCCTTTAACTCTATTAATCTATTTCAATTAATTCAATTATTTGATTGCATTAATTTGTAAACGAATAATTCTGGTAATTGGTTTAGATTAATATAATTAAAAGACTTAATAAATTGGGATCATTTGACTCTGTTAAATAAATTGGGCTAAGATCAAGGGGTTCCAAAACCACATCTCGTTTATACGCATTTGTCGTTCCGTCTTCTCCCCTTCGATAAAAAGGTACCCCTCTCCTTTGAATGTAACAGCTTTTATAGTTTTCTTTTTCTTTTTCTTCTTACTTATGCTTTAATGCCTCAAAATCATTTTTGAAAATAATAAACTCTCGATTTATCGAATCCTTTTCCACCCATGTAAGTCGAGTGCTCCCAAAGCCTCGCCATCGACCTTCGATCACCATACACAACATTTTAAAGCTTAATCCTGGGCTTCCTTACAGTGATACCTATTTGATCAACTACTTCTAGTTGGTCACTTAGAAGACTAGTCCACTTTGCTAGTACACACGCTTAAAATTCAATTTCAAACTTTGACTCAATTCGAATACTTTTTCAAAGCGAATTAAATCTTTGAAATCTAGCATTTCTTGGATTTTTTGGATGATCATTAGCGAGGTGTACACCTTAAATAATGTATTATTCAACTTTTCGTTTTAATACACTATTTCGGACAAAGGAATATTATAGGAATCAAGCATTCTGTGTGATATTTCTATCGTTCCTTCAAACATTCTCCAAATGAAAAAGGTGTCGTCGAGATCTAGCATTTCGATAATGCCCCAATTAATTGGTTGTGAGGCCTACGTCTCATTTATCAAATAATTGTCATTTCTCTCATTTTCAAATCCAATCTCACGTCCTCACATCTCGTACCTTAAACTATTTTCATACCTCATTTCACTTCAAATCTTTTTTTCAAACATTTTCTCGATCAAACTTCGAAAGAAGGAAGTTCTTGGAGTCTAGCATTCCTTGAATTTTCGAGTGAATAGCTCTCGAGGCACGCCCTTTGGGTTGTTATTCACTCAACCTTTCGACTTTTTCAAACTCAACCGTTCTCTATATTCTCCTGAGTCGAGTGCTCGTACGCATTCGCAACCCACATTTCGCACACATTCACAACCTCTCGTGGTTTCGATATAGGAGCACCCTCAGGGACTAATATCGTTTCTCACAACCTTAACCCTTGACACGTCGTCAAGCCGGTTCCATCTTCAATCAAATCTTCGACACGTCGTCGAACCAGTTCAAAACAATTCCCTTTTGGCCTCGCATGCCATTCTTCGATTCGATCCTTTCGCAAACACGTTTTTTTTTAAACTTACGAAAGAGGGATATTCTTAGAATCTAGCATTCTTTGAATATTCGAACGAGTAACTCTTGGGCGCGCCCCCGAGTTGTTATTAGTTCATTCTTTCGTTTTCAAAATATCAAACTCTTATCTTCAACTCATTCAACCCAATTTCCGAAAGAACTGAGTTCTTGGGATCTCGCATTCCTTGAATTCTTGAATGACAAGCTCTTGAGGCACGCCCTTAGGTTGTTTGTCAGTCACTCTTTCGTCTTTTTTCTCAAACTTCCAACCCATTCAACCTCATCTTTTCGTGGTTGTTACCATGAACTACGGACGCTCTGATTCTTTATTCATTCTTGAATATAAGATACGAAGGCACAAGATTGCGATGATCTTGGCGAGCACACTTCTATCCATCTTCCGTTTCCCCCCATCTTTTCCCGTAGTCGAACTACGACGCTCTGATTTCTCATTCTCGTCCGAATGAGCATACGTAGGCACAAGGGCCCCAATCCTTGGCGAGCACCCCATCTTCTAACCACCCATCTCTCCTTAGCGTCTTTAACCTTTTACCCTACCAATTCTACCTTATCAACGAGAAGAAAACAAGTAAACCTTAAACAACACTCCCCATATTTACCTTAAGAGGTTCCCGTCGAGTACGACGGACGTGAGGGGTGCTAATACCTTCCCCTCACGTAACCGACTCCCGAACCCGGAACTTGGTTGCGACAGCCCTGTTCCTATCCTTTCGTTTTTAAGAGGTTTTCTCGATATTTTCCTCTCCCGTTTATTCGGGAAAAATAAAGTTCGGTGGCGACTCTGTCGAACCGCATTTCCGCGCCTTTCGCGCGAGGGTCGTATTTTCGAATGTGATTTTTCGAGGTGCGACAGATCTCAAGTGTCTCGGGACCTCAAGCTTCTACCCTCTGACCATATAAAGATACTCGTCCGAGCTCTCCAAAGTCTATGAAAACTTTGATGAGCGACAAGGTTTGCAGGGCGGACTGGTAGAATACATTTCTTAGGTTAAAACATTATCTCTTGGGATAGTAAAAGAAAAATAACTATTGCACTGTCTACAACAGAAGCATAATACATTTCAGCTACTAATTGTTGCACTCAACTGCTATGGATGAAATATCAACTTGAAGATTACTAGATTTTTGGAAATAATATTCACATCCTTTGTGATAACACTACTGTTATTTGTCTAATGAAGAATCCAATTCAACATTCTAGAACTAAGCATATTGAAATCAAACACCACTTTATAAGAGACTATGTTCAGAAGGGTGTAATAGATATTTCGTTTATTGATTATGAACATCAATGGGCTGATATATTTACAAAACCCTTAGCTATTGCCAAATTTGATTTTACTAAGAAAATTTTGAACATGGTCTTTGTCGATGAATTATGCTTATCTTCTAAATGGAGTATTAGAGGAATTATTGGACTATGATAGTACCCTGTTGAATTTTTAAAATCTGAAATTTCTTTAAGAATGGTCTATAAGCCTTAATTAGGGTGTATAGGATCTCTCTCATCCTTGACTGCTTTGTTTAAGCATAAAGTAATTAGTTTAATTTCTTGCTATGTGCTTTGAATTAACAATTGGACTAATCTTGAGCTTTGATAAAATAAGGAACTTTGTCTTACATTCTAATAATTAAAAGCTTTTTGAAATATTAATTTGGTAGATTCCCTTTTCAGGTCTCTCGAGACTGAAGGGACATGTCTATCACTTTTATTTCAAAATCTGCTATGAAACTTGGTTCTTAAAAGGAGTGTACTGACAAAGATTCTAATTCATTTATATTCAGACTCACCACTGTCCAAACATTTAATACATGCTTGCTTATAAATTGGCATTCCATGTGTTAGATTGTTGTTTGTGTGTTTTCTTAATTTCATGAGTTATCTTCTATATAAGATAATATTATGAAATCACTAGCATTTCTTTTTAAAATGTCTTTAAAAACCATTAAAGGAGAGATCTATGACCTAGATATTCTGAAGGAATATACAGTTAATTTCAATGAATTGACGGTGATTAATCTTTCACGGATAGTCGCAAATATTCATTTTCAAAAGTGGGATGGATATTTTGCAATGCTTAATAGACCAATCTATCCATATCGTGTGAAAGATTTTTGGGAAAATGTTCATGTTCATTAGAATGAGCTAGATGATTATCAGATTCTACTTTTTGTCTATGGTTTTCCTGTCGTGATCAACTCTAAAATCACATCTCAAGCAATAAATTATGAGGAAGATAGAGTTATTGTTGAAAACTACAGACATAACAACATATTTATGAACCTTATACACAACATCTATGGTAGTGGAGGCCCTGCTGAAAGCCATTGTACTCTTACTCCTATGGCAAAAGTATGGTACCAAATTATGGGGACCGATATAAGGCTTAGAAAAAAGGGGACAAGATGGCTTTCTTTTGATGATGAAAACTTCATTTTATTCCTAGTCTCCAGAACTAAAATCAATCTGCCTGTGTCTATGTTCAACTATCTGAAAGAAGAGATACTTGCATCTCGTAAGGAACTATTTTTTCTCATTCCTTTTGGTAGGGTTTTTTCTGTGATTCTTGTTCAATAAGGTGTTTTTGCTCATGTGCAACAAGCTAGGTTAATTGACAAACTTGTTCCTGACTGTTGTTCAGCTATGAATTGTTTAGAAACTATTATTAATCGTTGAAGTTTCCTTTTCCTCTGTCTTTTTGTTGATGACAAAAGGGGATAATGGATTAAGTATTCTTCTAGATTAATCTTGGATCCGGATGAGGTTAGTGATCCTATATAGGGGGATCTTACAAGCCTCAGCCTTGAAGTGGATTCAATTAATCTATATAAGGGAGAGCTTAAGAACCTCACATCTTAGACTTCACATATAGCACTCAAGGAGAGCTTACAAACCTCACCTTTAAGAATGTTTGACACATGGGGAGTTTACAAACCTCAGACCCTGAAAGTTGTTGAGTAATTACTTATTGTTTTAAATACTGAAGGTTGTCATCATCAAAAAAGGGAAGATCGTTGAGACAAATTTGGTTCATACTATGTATACTCTAAAGTTTTAATAATAACAAAGTATTTGAAAAAAAAATAAGATTTCTAACTAGCTAGTTCTTGTGTGCAGAATTATAATTATTTGATGTAACTGGTTCTGACACATAAGCAACTTTGTTTCGGTTCTGATTATACACTCGTGAGAGAGACTGATCAGAAAGTTACTGCTAGTACATTTCAGAATCAGAAGTGTGTTGTGGCTACCTCTGAAACTGAGTAGTGTCAACTCAAGCTCTGCTAACACGGGACTCGAGATATGTTCATATTATCTTCAAAAGATTGTTCTCAGGACAAAGGCCTTGTTCTATGGAAGTGTTCTCTGGATAAAGGCCTTGTTCTATGAAAGTGTTCTCTGGAAAAAGGCCTTGTTCTATGGATAGTTCCTTGACTACAAGTCCCAACGCATGCTTTATTGGAAAAGAAGATGTACTAGAAGATTTGATATGATTATAGTCGTTGAGGATACTTTAATGACTATATTTATTCATCTATAAAAGGAGTATAAAATTGGAAGACCAACTTAAGACATAGCGCTGCAACTACAACTGAGATATACACGCACTACATTCATATCAGCTCAAGAGAAGCTAATATGTTAAAGAGTTCTTATTCTTGTATAACTTAAGAATCCTTTATGTAAAAGTGTGTTGTATTATATTTGAACACCTATGATGATTAACCAAGTGTTGTTGTAAGTTATTCCTTCTCTAAATAGTCATTTTAGATAAAAGTCTCTTGCATTGGGCTTGAGCAGTAAAGTCTTAGATTGTGAATTTGAGCAAAGGAGTCTTAGACATTGTGTGTGAGCAGAGAAGTCTTAGGCAGAGTGTCTAATCAGTGAAGTTTTGAACCAGGAATGTTTAAGCAAGGAAAGTATTAGGATCTGAGGATCTAAGCAGAGAAGTCTTGATCAGGTGCTGATTAAGGAAGAAAGTCTTAGGTTGTAGTATGAGCAGGGAAAGTCTTATCCTGGTGAGTATAAGCAGTTGTAATCAGTTTGGTTATAGTGAAAATCTCTTGCGTGGCAAGGGGACTAGAGTACTCTTAGTTAGAGAGGAACTAGGATAAATGTTGTGTGTTATTTACTATTTTTATTTGCTTCTGTTATATTTTCCGTTGCACTCATTATTAGATTCTGAACTCTGGTTTAGAATCTGAACTCTGGTTCAAAAGTAAAAAGAATTTTGCAAACACAATTCAACCCTTTTCTTGTGTATTTTTTTCATCTTCAAAAATATGTGGTCTTTTTGAAACCTTAAACACATTAAAATTTCTTTATTATGGTTGTCAATGTATAGTGTCATGAGAAAACAAAAGGAAACAAATCAGCCTTGCGCGCCATTCAAGCAGTATAAGACATGATGTCAAGGAGAGTGTCAGACATCTTGCTTAACATGTTTCTTTACACGAGTCTTCATAAAACAAATTATGAATCTTCATTAAAACAAATTATGAATCTTCATTAAAACAAATTCAATACTGTCTTTACTTAATATAAATAAGAATTTCAAACATACAAGTAGAGGATTCATAATGAAATATCTTCCGAAACAAAAACGTATTATAAACCATCTTTAATAGAGATTGAAGATCTTCTTAAGTACAAATTCAAATCTTATAATTAAAACAAATTCAATTATATCTCTTCATAAAATATTTGTTTAATTACATTTTCAATCAATAACTTTGCAAATCAACTTCAACAAAATTAAACCAAATGTTTCTCTGTAACATATCCAATTATATATTTTCTTCAAAGCACATCCAATTAAATCAAATATTTTTTAATTTAATCAGATCCAAATCTTTTAATTAAATCATATCTAGTTAAATATTCTTCATCTAGATTTATGTTTTAATAAAAAAAATTCTAAAATGATTTGAATTAACAACCTTTTCCATAAGCAATCTTCTGATTGAACTAAAGTTGAAACAAATTTTTTAACTAAATACTAAGGGTCTGTTTGGTTCAACGGAGGGGAGGGGAAGGGAGGGATTTTAATAAGGGGGGGGGGGGGGGGGGGAGGTGAGGGGAGGTATTTTAATTAAACGTATGTTTGGTTCATAAGAGGAGGATGGGAGGAGAGGGAGAAGTTTTATTCAAATATATGTTTGGTTCACAGGGGGAGGGGAGGAGTTTTAAACCTAACTTACCTTTTTACCCTTAAAATATTATAACAATCATTAAATAAATTTTTTAAAAAAAGTATTCACCAAAAAAAATTGTTAATTCATAAAAAACATAGATAATTAAACACAAAATATTTAACATTTAAAATCTCTAAAATATCTTAAAATGAAAATAAAATATTGATAAACGTCATAAAATCAAATTATATGATCAATGATCATATGAACCATTTTCTCATCTTGATGATTCATTTAATCTTATAACATATTTATAAGATTAAATTCTACATAATATATAACTCATACTACAATTATATATTGATATGTAATATAATACAATAAATTATAAAATAATTAAGTTATTACAAGTAAAATATTAAATAAAAATGAATAGAATAAAACACATGAGAAAAAAAGTTGAATCATAATAATAAAAATAATGGAGTTGTTATTAAACAAATGAAGGAATTATAATAAGGTGACAAAAATTAAGGTATAATATTAATAAAGACAATTAAAAAATTTATTAAATAAAAGTGAGGATAATTTTGTCAATATAATAAAAATACATGTTATCATAACTCCTCTCTTTCCCCTCCCCTCTGAAAACCCCCAATTTGGAGGGAACGAAAAAATGTTTCAGGAGGGTTCTGATTACCTCCAATCCCCTTCCCTTCCCTCATAAAAAATTGAACCAAAATATGTAAGTCAATTTGCAATGGTCAAAATCTCTACAACTTAAAAGGAAAAATATTCTCCTATCAACAAACATTTTAAAAAATCATTTCAATTTTTTTTATTAAACTTCCATATATTTACATGAAAATGCGAAAACATTACATTCTTATTTTTCTTTTAACTATACATTTTTATCGCATATTACATAAAAGATCAAAATCGCGGCAAATTGAAGCAAGTCCTGTTATTTGTCTTTCTTTTTTGTATTTCATTTTTCTTTTAACTATACATTTTTACCGCATATTATATTTTTACCGCATTTTATATTATCAATCAATCATTATTATGTATTCTGTCACATCTACACTTTAAAATTTAAATTACAGGTATGACATGACAGATTAATGAATTCCTATTAAGGGTCTATTTGAATTGATGAAAAGGATGAAATAGAATGGAGTGGAGTTATGTTCCATTGGTTGGATTTTCAAAAATTGAATGGAATGGAATGGAATGGAGTATGATGGAACACATTCCATCCAATACCACTATTTTGGCTCATTTTTTATTCCCTAAATTAGGGTGTATCCAATAGAATAGAATCAATTAATAAAATAATTATAATTTTATCCTCCAAGTTTTCACGTTTATTATTAACCGTTCATATTCCTTATTTCAATCAACGTGATATTTTTCTATTCATTCGCTGCAACTTTTCTCCTTCACATGTCTTCTTCTTACTTGCAAAGAGTCCATCATTCTTCTATCCTAACAAGGTACATCATATTTCTTCTCATTTTTTTACCTGTATTTATATGTGTGCTCTATTATGTTGTTTTCGGATTTGAAAAATTGAGTTTGGCACAAGGAAATTATCGGGACGAGTCGCGTACTAGGTCGCTTTCTTTAAGATGTTTCATTGTACTGCCAAAATATGCAAAGCAGTCGATTTACGATGACGTCTCCAGGATAAAACAACTCATTCAATAACGTACGATTGATAAATCGCTCTAGAAATACACCTTTCTAAGTCACAGTATCTGGCGAAAATAGCCAGTCGAAAAAAAAAGAAAAAACAAGAAAAGAAGGATTTGTAGACGAAGAGAATTAAGGGAGAGAAGATGGAAATCAAAATTCGTGTGAACTTTTTTGAAATCCGCTACCTCACTACTGAACTTCTACTCTGCATTTATAGGCAGCTAGTAAGGCTGAGTAGGGAGAAATTCGTGGTGAATGGAGAAAATCGTGGGAGAATGGGAAAATACTGGATCTAGTCAATATGACAGTTACTAACCAATTATTTTCTTAATTAATTAATATTTATTATTAATTAATTTTCCACCGAATTATATTAATTAATTAATGATGATTAAATTCTATAAATTCGGGTCCAAAAAATAATTCATCTAGACCGGACCGAACCGAGCCGAGTCGGCCGGCCGGACGGACGACGGCGGCGGCGCACGCGCGTGAGTGTCTTGATGGTCATGGGTGTGTCCTTACTCCTTTCACAAAATTGGGTGCCCTTTAGGGCCCAACCCAATTGACCAAGTTGGAATATATAAACACTACTAATATTTCCATTCCCTTCAATGTGGGACTAAAATGAATCTTTTCAAATTCACTTTTATATTAGTTCTTACTTGTGTTCATTTATTGCCCATTAATTGTCAATAAATCTTTCCAATTCTCACTCTAATTAATATAATTCAAACATTCCCCCACTTGAATTTAAAAGAGATTTTAGAAGTACGTCAGACGTTTCTAAGATTGAGCATAAGCAAAGGTGTCTACGACTTGAACCTTAGCGTAGCGAGTAGGATTCTGATTCAACAAGAGTAACACCATTGTCTTGAACTCTATCTCGGACATCAGACCCGCACACAACCTTTCCGTAAGGTGTATTCTTGTAGCTCGTGCTTTAGTGGCCCTGCACGTGTATCCCGGTTTAGTGAATGCTCTAGGAATTCTGCCTCAAAATTCTATAGGAACCGACCTCAGTTCCACAATCAAATAGGTGAATCTATCAAGAGTACTCCTGTAGCCTAGGTACTCCCTCATACAGAGTATAGATCTCATTAAGAGTTTCTATTATCTCATCCTTTCATTACTTTAGGATTCATGCTTTACTTGCATGATCATTTTCATATTACTCACAACTTGTTATTACCCATTGAACCTAAGTCTTGGGATCTCCAGTCATTTAGGTTGGGTTACCATCATGAATAACTAATTGCTTTATAGGCATTAGTCCCATCTTTTTGGAAGTATTATAAACTTTCTCTCTAGCTAATCCTTTCGTCAAAGGATCTGCTAAGTTCTCATCAGTGCGTACATGATCCACTCTCACAGCTCCTTTAGAGATACAATCTCTAACAGTGCTATGTTTTCTTCTAATTTGATGTCTTTTACCATTATAATAACGGTTCTCAACTTTTGCAATAGTCGCGGTACTATCGCAGTGGATTAACACAGCTGGTATAGGTTTTTCCCATATAGGAATCTCAGCTAGAAAGCATCTTAACTAACTTGCTTCTTCACTAGTTGTAGCTAATGCTATCATCTCAGACTCTATTGTGGACTGTGCCAGAATGGTATGTTTCTTTGATTTCCAAGATACAGCTCCTCCGGCTATACTAAATATATAACCACTAGTAGCTTTGGAATCATCTGATAAGGTGTTCCAATCTGCATCACTATACCCTTCTAGTACAGCAGGAAATTTCTGATAGTGTAGGCCGAGGTCCATAGTCCTTTTAAGGTACCTCATTACTCGCTCAATAGCTTGCCAATGTTCGTTACTCGGCCTACTTGTAAATCTGCACAACAATCCTACGACATATGCAATGTCGGGTCTAGTACAATCAGTGGCATACCTAAGACTGCCAATGATGCTCGCATATTCTGTTTGTTTGACACTTTCTCCAGTGTTCTTAAACAGTTTCACACTTGGATCATACGGAGTGCATGCAGGTTTACAATCAAAGTATTTATATTTCTTTAAGATCTTCTCCATATAGTGAGATTGATCCAAAGAAATTCCTTGGTCGGATCTCGTGATCTTGATACCCAGGATCACGCTTGCTTCTCCGAGGTCTTTCATATCAAAGTTATTGCATAACAATGATTTCATATCATTAATGGCCTGAACGTTTGATCCAAATATAAGTAGATCGTCTACATATAGACATATGATAGTACAAATGTGATTCTCAGATTTGTAATAAACGCACTTGTCACTTTCATTCACTTTGTACCCATTAATTATCATTAAGTTATCAAACTTTTCATGCCATTGTTTAGGGGCTTGTTTTAGTCCATACAGAGACTTATCTAACTTACAGACCTTGCTTTCTTGTCCTTGGATTACAAACCCTTCTGGTTGTTCCATATAGATTTCTTCTTCTAAGTCATCGTTTAAAAAAACTGTTTTAACATCCATTTGGTGTACTATTAAGTTATAAATGGCTGCTATTGAAATGTGTACCCTAATGGATGTAATTGTAGTGACCGGAGAAAAGGTGTCGAAGAAATCTATATTTTCTCTTTGTCTAAAACCCTTGGCTACAAGGCGAGCCTTGTATTTCTCAATCGTTCCATCAGGTTTTAGTTTCTTTTTCAAAACCCATTTGCAACCAATTGGTTTGCAACCCGGGGGTAAGTCTACTAAGTGCCAGGTCTTGTTAGATTCTAGAGAATCTATCTCATCATTAATGGCTTCTTGCCATAAGTCTGCATCCATAGATGACAGTGCTTCTTGAAGATTTATTGGATCTTCTTCTACATTATAGGCCGCATAATCGGCCCCATATTCTTTAGTAACTCTTGCTCTTTTACTTTTTCGAAGTTCTGTTTCTACATTGTCGCTGCTTTCAGTGCTTTTTATCACAGGAATGTGACTCGATTGTGAGCCCCCACTATGTCTCGATCTGAAAGGAAATTTGTCTTCATAGAATTCAACATTGTTTGATTCTATGATTACTCTGGCATTTAGGTCATAAAACCTGTATGCCTTACTGTTTGCTGCATACCCAATGAATACGCATTCATAGGCTCTACTAGCGAGTTTAAATCGTTTCGGATCTGAAATTCTGACATAAGCCAGACAGCCCCAAGTTCTCAAATAAGACAAATTTGGTTGTCTTTTCTTTAATATCTCATGAGGTGAGATCTTACTTTTTGACTTGGGAACTTTATTCAGGACATAGCAAACAGTCAATAAAATTTCCCCCCACCAGTGAGGTGCAGGACCAGAATTTAACATGATTGCGACTACAAGTTCAGTAAGAGTCATATTCTTTCTTTCTGCTTTACCATTCATTTCAAGAGAGTATGGAGCAGTCGTTTCATGTATAATACCATGTTCAGCATAAAAATCATTAAACAAGCTAGAGTCATATTCGGTTCCCCTATCACTGCGAAGTTTCTTAATCTTCTTGTTAAGTTGATTCTCAATTTCAGTTACATACACCTTAAACATGTCAAGCGCTTCACTTTTATTCTTCATTAGATATACATAAGTATAATCAGAGCAATCGTCAATAAAAGTGATAAAATAATGTTTATTATTTCTAGTTAAACTTCCATCTAATTCACATTTATCAGAGTGTATAAGATCTAGGGGATCAGATTCTTTTATAATTGATTTATGTGAAGTCTTTGTTATTTTTGCTTGACTGCAAAATTCACATTTATTGGAATCATTGACATTTAGTTTAGGGATTAGGCCTATGTTGCTTGCATTAGAAATGATTCGTTTATTAACGTGACAAAGTCTACCATGCCAAATATTAAATTCACACAAAGAGTAAACAGAAGGAGAAATTTTATTCAAATCAACATTCAACTTAAACATGCCATCAGTGGCGTACCCTTTTCCTACAAAAATACCATTCTTAGTGATGGTGTACAAATCTGCCCCTAAAGTTTGACTAAACCCAGCCTTATTCAGAAGAAAACCAGAAACAAGATTCTTCCTAATTTCAGGAACATGCATGATGTCCTTCAAGATCAAGGTCTTTCTTGAAGTGAACTTCAGCTCAACATCTCCAATTCCAGCAACATTAGTGGTGTGAGCATCTCCCAACAACACTTTTTTATCTTCAGCATTCATGTATGTCTTGAACATAGCACGATCATAGCAGACATGACGAGTGACGCCAGTGTCTATCCACCAACCATCACTTCCACCAACCATGTTGATTTCAGTGATCATGGCAATGAATTGCTCATCAGTCAGGTTAACCTGAGCATTTGAGCCAGCTGCAAGTTTAGGCCTGCTCCTACATTTCTTTGCCATATGGCTCGGTTTCCCACAGTTGTAGCAAGAGAAAACCGGAGCATCATTTCTTTGAGGTGGTGGTTGTTGCCTAGCAAATGGAGCCGATGGGGCTCTAGAGGGATTCCCATTCTTAGTTCGGTTCATAGCATTGCGGTTCTAATTTTTTAAAGGTTTGCCCGTAGGCTTCAGAACCGCACCGAATTTATTTTTGTTGTTAGACACAACTAAGACTTCTTCTTTCTGATCTTGTTTCTGAGCCTCCTCTTCAATTCGGAGGCGAGTAATCAGACTCTCGATTGAAAATTCTTTTGTTTTGTGACGAAGCACATTTTTGAAATCTTTCTAACCAGGGGGCAGTTTGTCAATAATTACAGCAATTTGAAATTGTTCATTGAGAGGCATACCTTCTGCAATAATCTCATGAGCAATCTTTTGAATTTCGTGGCTTTGAGCTTCCACCGACTTCTCATCCACCATCTTGTAGTTCAAGTAGCGGCTGACAGCAAATTTCTTCGCACCTGCTTCTTAAATATCATATTTTCTTTGCAGATCCTCCCATACCTGTTTAGCAGTCCTGTAGCTACTATAGTAGTCGTACAGATCATCAACAAGCCTGTTCAGAATGTGATTTTTGCATAGATAATCATTCTCGTGCCATAAGGTGATTTCTTTTCGGAGCTGTAGATCATTTGCTGCAGCCTTAGCTTTTGCAGCATCTGAGTCAGACGTTTTGGAAGTCTCGTCTGAATCTGCAAGTGAGTTACCATTAGGTAGTTCAGATGATGCAGAAGGGACAACCGGGATATCCTCAGTCAGAACGTGGGCAACCTTTTTCAGAGTTAAGAAAAACTTCATCTTAGCTTGCCAACGTTTGAAATTGGAACCCTCAAACCTGAAAGGTTTGTCAGAGACCGAAGCGGCCGCAGTAGTACCGATAATTTCATCAGCTGCCATGGCAGTTGTTAAAACGTCTTAAAATTGTTGTTTTCGGATTTGAAAAATTGAGTTTGGCACAAGGAAATTATCGGGACGAGTCGCGTACTAGGTCGCTTTCTTTAAGACGTTTCGCCGTACTGCCAAAATATGCAAAGCAGTCGATTTACGACGACGTCTCCAGGATAAAACTGCCCGTTCAATAACGTACGATTGATAAATCGCTCTAGAATTACACCTTTCTAAGTCACAGTATCTGGCGAAACTAGCCAGTCGAAAAAAAAGAAAAAACAAGAAAAGAAGGATTTGTAGACGAAGAGAATTAAGGGAGAGAAGATGGAATTCGTGTGAACTTTTTTGAAATCCGCTACCTCACTACTGAACTTCTACCCTGCATTTATAGGCAGCTAGTAAGGATGAGTAGGGAGAAATTCGTGGTGAATGGAGAAAATCGTGGGAGAATGGGAAAATACTGGATCTAGTCAATATGGCAGTTACTGACCAATTATTTTCTTAATTAATTAATATTTATTATTAATTAATTTTCCACCGAATTATATTAATTAATTAATGATAATTAAATTCTATAAATTCGGGTCCAAAAAATAATTCATCTAGACCGGACCGGACCGAGCCGGCCGGCCGGACGGCGGCGGCGCGCGTGAGTGTCTTGATGGTCATGTGTGTGTCCTTACTCCTTTCACAAAATTGGGTGCCCTTTAGGGCCCAACCCAATTGACCAAGTTGGAATATATACACACTACTAATATTTCCATTCCCTTCAATGTGAGACTAAAATGAATCTTTTCAAATTCACTTCTACATTAGTTCTTACTTGTGTTCATTTATTGCCCATTAATTGTCAATAAATCTTTCCAATTCCCACTCTAATTAATATAATTCCAATATATTAAATTAAATATCTTGATTTATCTTCATATTCATGTCTTTTTCATTTTTCAGAAATTAGGTATAGTTACTAAAAACAAAACCTAAAATTATGATTTATGTTGTTTTATAGTGTTTTGTATGTTAAATTAACTTTTTACTAAGAACAAAAGTAGAAATTAGATTTGTTGCAAAACTACTATTGCTTTTCACGTTGATTGTATTCTTACTATGTATAGAGAAAAACTAAAATTAGTTACTGTAACATAAAATTGGCTACTAATATTATGTAGTATAATAGGAAAATAATTATTAATAACATAAGTTTTGATTTGCTATAAAGATTCTTAATTAATTTGGGATTGAAATTATATATTTGATTTGTTTTTTAAAATTCTTAATCTATTTGTTCTAATTTTGATATGATTTATTTTATTTGTTATAAATATTTTAATTTGATTTATTTGTATATGAATTTATAATTAGAGTAAATTTTACTGTTTAATTTTTTATAGATGGCTAACGAATACATAAGAATCAAGTATATGAAATTGGTTCAAATGATGATTTTTCAAGTATCTATCATTATTATTCTAATACGTTCGCTAAAAAATAAGCATAAAAGATCCCAAATACCTTATAGAATCACAAAGCAAAGAGAGAAAGTTAGAAATGAGTTAATGAAACATATTGTAGGAAGTGAGCGATGCTATGACATCATTCGTATGGGTTCCAAAGCTTTCTTAAACTTGTGCATCTTATTACAAGATCAAGATGGACTTACACATACACGAAGAACATCTATCGAAGAACAAGTAGCAAAATTTCTTTATATAGTAGGACATAATGTTAGAAACCGTGTGATGTCCTTCTTTTTTAGACGCTCCGGTGAAACTGTTAGTCGTCATTTTCATAGAGTGCTAGATGCTTTGATAGAGGTGGAGGGAAAATTTTTAAAACAACCTGATGGAACACAAGTGCCTCCGCAGATACTTAACAACCATAGATTCTACCTGTATTTTAAGGTAACCAAATTTTTTGTCTTATACAAATATTGATTAGTTTTCTTGTACATTTTTAATATATAAATTTAATGCCAAGACTATATTGGAGCAATTGATTGCACGCATGTGCGTGTTAAAGTTTCAATAGAACTCGCACCTAGATACCGTGGTAGAAAAGATTATCCCACACAAAATGTGTTAGTTGCGTGCTCATTTGACTTGAAATTTACATATGTCTTAGTTGGATGGAAAGGAACTGCTTCTGACTCAAGAATAGTTAAGAGTGCGTTGGCACGTGTACACCCTCTTAAAGTTCCACAAGGTAATAAAAAGTAATAAAAAATATTTGTATAAGTATTTAGATTAGCTAAACTAATGGACTCATTATTTTTTTTAGGAATATATTATCTGGGTGATGCGAGATTTCCTTTAACAGCATGTCTCATTACACAGTATACGGGAGAACGATACCACTTACAAGAATACTCTAGAAATCCACCTCGAAACCCTCGTGAGTTATTCAACCATCGACATTCGTCATTACGAATGTCTATTAAGTGTCCATTTGGGGTGTTGAAGAAAAGATTTCCAATTTTACAAACTGCAACAGAGCCTAAGTTTGGTATTAAAACTCAAAATAAAATCATCCTTGCTTGTTGCATTTTACACAACTATTTGATGGGTGAAGATCCCAATCAAACTCTAATTGACGAGGTGCAAGATGAGCTTGCAAACGAAAGAGATGTTCAAAAGGGTCATCAAGATCATAGAGAAGAAAACGATGATATGATTAGCGGAGAGCCAATTAGAGATAATGTTGTTGGTTCTATGTGGCTAGATTATTAAAATTATTCTTAATGATTTGTTACTCTTATGAATAATGTTTTGAAGAATTTTATTTGGATTGAATTTTTTATTTGTAATTTGTGGAATGAATTTTAGTGTATGATGAACCTTTACATTTGAATTTGTGCATAAGTTATTATATTCTTCATTGTGTTTTTTAATATTAGACATAGAAGCAAGTTTAAAGAGGCCGAGGAAACTCAAAAGTCTGCAAACATACAATTGGACAACTGCTATGGATGATGTTTTGCTTGATGCATATTTGCATCAACAAACATTGGGAAATAAAAATGGTAATAGTATGACAACAAGCATTATGGATAGCATTCTTAAAGAATTGAAGACTCACTTTCCGGACAAACCAATTTCCAAAGAAAAAATAAAAGATCACAGGAAACACATCAAAACAAAGTTCAATTCTTGTTATGACCTTTTCCATAATGGCTTGAGTGGGTTTGGATGGGATTCAACAACAAATATGTGGATTGCCGAAGATGAAGTTTGGAACAAGCTAATTGAGGTATTATTTTCTATAATTGTTTTATACACTTACCCGATTATTTTTATTTGAGTTCACTCATTAAAAACTTTTTAAGTGATACATTGTTTCGTTTATTTTGGTGTAGGCAAAACCTGAAGTTGCTGAATAGAAAAACAAGCCAATATTATTTTATGATAAATTGGCCAAACGTTTTGGAAAAGATCGAGCAACAGGAGAGTATGAAGGTACAGCTGCTGAAATGAGAGCAAAAAAGGCTGCAAATGTTGAAAAAAGTCATGGCACAACCATCGAAGAAATATACCACTTAGTTGAAACCAATGAAGTTATTTTGGAGGGATTTGATGATGATTAACATCATTCCAACAGTTCTCCTACAAGACCTTCTATTACCAATTCTCAAGATGTATCATCATCTAGGACTAAGAAGAGAGTAAAGAAGGTTATTGAAGATGATACAAACATGATTGAGATTTCCAAAACTTTCAAAAAAATAGTTGATGTGTTTGAAATGAATTCCATGGAGCTGGTCAAACAGAGTAAAAATACTAATGGTGGAGATATTTGGGCTGAATTGGTCGAGATTGGGGTTAAACCAAGTTCTTTGCTTCTTGTATACATGTGTCTTGTTAAGAATGTCAATGCATTGAAAGCTTTTAATGGAATTCCAATCGATAAGCGGAAGGAAATGTTACATCTCATTGTTCTTGACTATCCCTTTTGATAATGGTAACATATTTATTTATCACTTTTGAGTATTTTTTTTTATCTTTAACGAATGAAATATTTGCGTAATTTATTTTATTTTATTTTTGCAGGTTTTGTGGAATGCTTAAAGAAGAGAGTCATTATCTATTATGGATCAATATTTGTCGTTTTTATTAGCAAGACTTGATATCATTATCTACTATAGACATATATTTATCATTTAATTTTAGCAAAACTTGATTTTGTTTATGAATTACTATGAATATCCAGTATGGTGTTGATCAAAACTTGTGCACTTGTTAGTACATACCAATTAAACTCTTATAATATTGACTTAATTTTGATAAAAATTTGAATAATTGCACTATGATTTTTCAATCATTGCATTTCATAGCATGTTATTCCACAAATAATTAAACTCTTATATATATATATCGCAAATGGTAGTGAAAAGAAGAAATGTAGTATATACAATTTTCAATAAAAGGGTTGAAAAGAATGAATTTGCTTTAATAAAGAATTTCATTTATCATCATTAGACTTGTTAAAATTCCTATGGAGAATTGTCATCAATGGAACAAAATTTAATACTAGTATACATCAAAAATAGCCAAAACAATTATAAACAATGATGATGCCAATGGTTGAGGTTGTGACCATCAACTCTCCCTTATTGTTGAAAGATCTTCAAAGACAGTTTTCATGTCAGGCCTTTCAGATGCTGGAAGAATGCATCTTATAGCCACTTTTAGCATGTCATCAAGAATTATAGATGATCCTTCTGCAAGGGACTTTTCAATGCATTGGTTAGAGCGATCTCGTTCCACTAAGAATCTCACCCATTCGGTAAGTTCAACCACGCCAGGAATCCCCGACACGATTTCTCCTGATTTTCTTCCTGTTAGAAGCTCTAACAACACGACTCCGAATGCGTACACGTCACTCTTTAACGAAGGGCTTGGTTTGGTTGATCTAGCAAACTCGGGCGGGCGGTAACCAAGCGCGCCTGCATTCAGAACTTGCTCGGAAGTGCCAGCCGCCGTGAGTATTCGGTGCAGGGTGTAGTCAGTGAGCAAGGCATTTCTGTTTGGACTTTCTAGGAGAATGTTTGTGGATTTGAGATTGCCATGAGGTATGGCTTTCTCGGTGTGTAGGTAAAGTAGACACCGCGCAACTTCTACGGCCACCCTATGCCTTTCATCAAGGGACAAAGGATTAAGATTTCTTCTATCAGCTTCTGCAGAAATTTTTTGAAAGAATCCATGAATAAGTACTTGTATATAAACTATTTCTATAAAATTGTTTTCGCAGAAGCTATTTTTCTAAGCTATAAAATTGAAAACAGCTTATGTAAACAGATTTATGGTTCAAATCCTAGAAACTAACATGATCACTTAGTATCATATGTCTATCTGGCGAGAAACAAAAGGCGTAATCCAAATATGAAGCGACGATCTTACCGTGGAGATAAATGTCCAAAGAATATGCATTCATGAAATTTGATATAATCAGTCTCTCATGCTCCTTTGGCCCGAGGTAGCAGCCGAGAAAAGAAACCAAACTCGGATGCTTGATTGTCCCGAGTTTCTTGATTTCTCTCGCCAACTCTTTTTTTCCTTTAGTTATTCCTTCTCGTAACCATTTGACAGCCAAAACATGACCAGATTCAAGTGTAGCTTTGTAGAGTGTTCCATGACAACTCCTACCGATAACTTCAGCCGGAGCACACGAAAGTTCTTCTGCTGTTAATATCAATGATCCATCGAATAGATGTAAGTCCCCGACCAGTTTATCCGGAGATGATACATTGAGCGAACTAGGATTCTCGAACTGACGGCTTGTAGAAGGTGAAGGGTTTGAAGCCGATAAAATAGACATTGGCGAAGACGTTCCTTCATCGTTCTTAACTAATTCAGGGTGTTCAGGCTTCTTTACAGTTGGATGAATGTTTTTGGTATCATCACTTTGAGAAGGTGGCAATGATTCCAAATTCCTTCCCTTTGATGGAAAAGTACTCTCTTGGACAATGTCACTTGCGGCCGCGTCTTGTTTAGAATCCTTTTCTTTTTTCCGACAAATCCTATAAAAAATCGTTGCAGCCATAATAGCCATCACAGAAACACCAGTAACTAAACATGTTATCAAGACACTCCTAGTGAAAATTTTCTTATGTGACCTCAAACCTAGGATGGAATTTGAACTATCTTTAGGCGATAACCGAGAATTCGGATATATCAGCATAGGATTTCCTGGCCGAAAAGCCGATTCAGGAAACTGCAATAAGTTATCAGGTACAACACCAGAAAAATTATTTAAGGACACATTGAATCCTCTTAATTCATCTGAAAGATCATTAGGAATAGTACCTTCCAATTTGTTGTTACAAAGGTTAAGATATTCCAAATTATGAAGCTCCTTAATTTTCGGAGAAAGAATTCCACTCAAGTTATTGTTCGAAAGATCAAGCGAAGTCAGACTAAGATTTTCGGAAGAAACCAATGAACTACTCGGAAGTTGAAAAGGAATTGTTCCAGAAAACTTATTGTTTGAGAGATTAAGACTAGTCAATTTGGTCGAGGCGAGAAGAGTTGGTAGGAGGAATCCAGAAAGCCGGTTGAGACTCAAATCAATCTCTTTTAGTTCTGGAAATGTTCCTAAAACTGGTGGCAGAAAGCCCTCCATTGAGTTATTGGATACCTTAAGTGAAGTTAACCTTAAAAACTGAGAAGTTTCGTTCGGAAGTGTTCCGGATAACGAGTTTGAACTTAGCTGAATAACTTCTACATAGTTTCCCCAATACTTGATCCTTGACAAGTTACCTGACAACATGTTGTTACTCAAATCTACGACGGCACAGTGTCCTACTTTGAAAGGTAATGAGCCTGATAATTTGTTTGAAGATATATTAAGCTTCCTTAGAGTCAATGAAGTAATGCTTCCAATGGAACCTGCAAGGAAAATTCTACAATTGTAAGGTAAGAGAAAAGTATGTAATCTATATGAAGCATGGACACACGAAACACAACACTGACGCTGACACGTTAACACCTGAGGTACCTTCAAGCTTGTTTTGACTAAGATCTAGTTCAGACAACATCATTGAACTTTCCTTCAACAAAGTTTCTGGCAGGGAACCTGTCAACTGATTGCATTCGAGCCGAAGAATCCTTAACGATACAACAAACGCAAAGGAAGGTATATTACCAACTATCTGGTTATTACTAGCATCAAAGACCTCTAAATTATCAAGGTACGGCATACCATCATGAGCAAATAGTTCACCCGTCAACGAATTATGGCTAGCATTTAAATATCGAATCGAGAACAGAAACGAAACATCCCCAAGTCCTAAATCCAATGCACCAGAAAACCTGTTGTTGCTTAAATCAACATGTAACACACTTCCCATCTGATAAAAGACATGCATAACATCACCAGAAAAGTTATTCCCGCGAATATCTAAATACTTCAACTGCTCAAGTTTGTGAAACACGTTCGGGAGAGTACCGCTAAATCCATTCGAAGAGAAATTCAGATACACTAAACCACGCGATTCAACGAAGGTAGAAGGAAACGAACCGGTGAACTTGTTGAGAGACAAATCGAGAAACTTAAGCGATCTCATTGGAGCAATCCTTGACATACTTCCAGTGAAACTATTGTTTACAACTGTCAAATTACGAAGCATTGGAAGAGTACTAATTGCAAGAAAGTTAAACTCGCCAACCAACCCGGCATTGTGAAGAGCGATAGATATAACACTCCCATCACTACAGAATATTCCATACCAGTTTCCAGGACATCCATTAGAGTCTAATGACTTGGAATCCCAAGAATCAAGAACTACTCCAAAAGGATCACTTTCAATACCCTTCTTGAATTCAAGAAGTGCATCAATATCTGAATTCCCCAAAGCAATATTCACCATCAACAACAACATCAACCAGAAAGCCTGCATTCCTTTCCTAGTTTTTCCTAATCCAAACAGCCACAACAACAATGATATAAACATCAATTTTTGTTTTCACAGTTACAAATCTCTAACTAAAAAAAACTCAGATGTTTGTTTACCGGTATGAACTAGCAATACCGAAGTTCATTGCTCAAAATATACTAATTTTCTTTCACAAAAAATAACTACATGATAAAAACTAAACAAGAAACTAGCTGTATAAAAGCTTACAGAAAAAAAACAGCACATTGTTACCTGTTAATTGACAAGCATTACAGATGAACTATGAATGATATATAATGTACAAGTATGAAAGAATGATAGAGAAACTAGTTAGGTGAAGTGATGAAAGAAGGTAGAAGTAGAAGTAGAAGTAGAAGAAGAAGAAGGTACTATACTATACTATACTACTGGTTGGAGACCATTAGTAACAAGCATGGCAGGTAGGTGGGGTGCTGTTTTATATTTTAATACTATAGTATGACATTTTACAAGTTATTGGTTCCAAAATTTATTATTATATCTTTGGATCCATTTTTGAGAACGACAAACATTGATTAAGACGTATCAAATTCGTATTAACTTTTTGGTTATTTGGGAAATAAATTTTACTTGGAGTTGAAATTTTGTCTGATTGTTTTTAACATTGAGTTTGCTCTGTGACCACACATTCAACCAAATTTACAAAAAGTTTTTGTTTGAGAAGTCTAAATCTAGATTTGGAACTTTGGTACTTTTTGGAGTGAAATCTCATAGGGTGTGAGAAAGAGTAGGCATACACGTGTCTACACATACTATTATACCCGTTGTTTTCAAATAGCTGTAACTTTTTTTTATTAATATTTTGAAAAATAACATAGAAAATCTAAAAAGTGTAAGTCCGGGTCCGGACGGTTTTTCGATGGCTTTCTTTGAGGTTTGTTGGGAAATTATTAACCATGATCTTTTTGATTATGTTAATGAATTTTTGTTTGCAGATTTATCTATCAAAGACAATCACGATAGTTCTTATTGTCCTAATAGAAGTATGTTAAACGTAGTAGTAGTGATAAATTAGTTGATGGACTTTGCTCCAAGAAATAAGAAAGAAAATTTCCTTTTCGAAGTTGATTTTGTAAAGGTATTTGATTTAGCTTTTTAGGATTATTTGTTATACATTCTTAAACGTATGAAGTTTAAAACCAAATTGATTAAATGGGTCTAGACTTGCATTTGTTCCAGCTCTCTTTAGGTCCTTATAAACGGAAGTCCAGACGTTGATTTTCAAACAAAGAGAGGGTTTTGTCAAGGGGACCTTCTCTCTCTATTCCTTTTTATTCTTGCAATTGAAGGTTTGGCAGGCTTGTTGAAAAAATGTGTGCACAAGCCTCAGGTTCAATCCATTCAAGTTGTCCTACAATCTTAAGTTCAACCTTTTTTAATTTGCGAATGATACTTGATTGCGGGTCATGCCTCTTGGGAGAACATATTGTCTATTAAAGTTGTTCTTTGCGGATTCGAAATAGTTTCGGGTTTTAAGTGTTAAGTTCCACAAAAGCAAAACTATGGGTTTTCGACGTGGATTCTAAATTCTTGATGGTGACTTCTGATTTTTTTAGCTTGTACAATCAGTCCCTTTTCAATTTTCTTTTCTAGGCACTCTAATTGAGATAATCTGCGAAGGCGCTCATCTTGGAAACATGTTCTTTCAAAGCTTTAAAATATGTTATATTCTTGGAAAGGTAAATCTGTCTCTCTTGAAGATCGAGTGACTCTCTTAAATTCAATTCTAATTTTAATTCCTTTCTACTTCTTCTCGTTTTAAAAATCTCCTAAAGTAGAAGTTCAAGAAATTATTAGGATTCAGAGGCATTTCTTTAGAATGGGGAAGAAAAATAATAAATATATAATTGGG
The DNA here is from genome assembly GCA_963859935.3 of Lathyrus sativus. Taxonomy (NCBI): domain Eukaryota; kingdom Viridiplantae; phylum Streptophyta; class Magnoliopsida; order Fabales; family Fabaceae; genus Lathyrus; species Lathyrus sativus. The sequence goes on from OZ012736.1 coordinate 487,214,621, forward strand.
TTTCATGGTCTACAATTTGTAAATAGAAAAGTGAAGGGGGTATAGACGTAAAACACTGTGAATTGTTCAACTTAAAACTAATAATTGAATGGGCTTGGAAAATACTGGCAGATGATAGCTCAAGTTGGTATCCGCTTTTAACCTTCAAATACTGTGACATCAAGGAATTAATTCTCGATCCTTCTTGGGCAGTTAATAATAGAAAATCTTCTGTATAGTGAAGGAACCTTAGGATTTCCTTAGGATCTTGTGGTTAAAACTCAAACTGATTTGGTAATGGTATTTCATGTAAGCTAGGAAATGGATCAACAATCAACATTTTGAGGTATAAGTGCTTAGGATCAGAACCTTTGAGAGTGCAGTTTCCTAATCTGTTTGGTTTAGTGCAGCGCTCTAGATCAAATGTCAGTGAATCAGGCAATTGGTTTAATGGTGTTTGGAATTTGACTGTGGACATTAATTTGGAATTGCTTCAAGGCTCGACAAGAACTGATTGGGATGATCTTCCAAATAGTCTGATTAATGTTTACCTTATTCCTGATAGACTTGATACATTTGTTTAATGGCGCAACTCATCGTGTTTTTTTGTTAGATTTCTTTTTTCCAAGTTGATGTCCCTATCTCGTACAGGCCCACAATGGGTTCGAAATTTCTCTCCTACTTTGAAGAATGTTTAAAAATTAAAAGTTTCCAACAATATCAATTCATTTTTTTATGTGGGAGCTCCTCCTCAATAGACTTAAAACGAGATATGAATTGGCAAAATGAGGAGCAATTTTAGGAGTACATAACCTTGTTTGTCCTTTGTACTTGGGACCATCAGAATTACACTTTCATCTTTTTCTTTTCTGCTCTGTGGCCGAGTCTGTTTGATTTTTAAATTATGGATTGGATTGATCATTTCAAGTTAAGTTCTTGTGCAACTATTTTGGATCATTTGTTGACTTTTAAAATATCTATGAAAGGAAGGACTAAGAAGAATTTCCTATTACTGTTATGGCTAGCAGTTAGTTGGACCATATGAAACTTTTACTAAGGAAGGGTATAAAAGTGTAAGAGAAATTATTTCTTTAGTGGAATCGCTTTCGTGAGACTAGTTTAGATCTAGATTTAAGAATAACCTAGTTTGTGATAGAAAAGATTAGCTTTTAGATCCTTTAGGTTATTTTTGATAGTATAGTTGTGTTTGTTTATTTTTTTATAGCTCTTTCTTTTTTTTATAATATATATATATATATATATATATATATATATATATATATATATATATATATATATATATATATATATATATATATATATATATATATATATATATATATATATATATATATATATATATATATATATATATATATATATATATATATATATATATATATATATATATATATATATGAGGATCCACTTACTTTAAGAATAAGTTTTTATAACTTACTTTACAATCATAACTTTTAAATTAGATTTAATCAAATGGTTATAAGTAAAAATGCTAATTTAACTATTAGATTAAATTCAATTTAAATGCTATGATATGGAATAAGGTGATTTTGGCCCCCTAATTTTAAAATGATGCTGACATGTTAAAAAAATTAATTTAAGAAATCATTAACAATGTTATTTCGTTAACTAATTTAAAAAAATAAATAAATAAAATACAAAATGTAAGACTTGAACTTGTGTCTTAATATTAATTTTAGAGATATATTATCACTAATATGTGAAAAGTTTATATTAATAAATACAAAAACAACATTCAACTCTTATCTTGTTTCGATTAAATTCTACCATGATGTTTTATTTATTATTATGTTTTTATCCAACTTGTTAATCTCAAAATACTTTTTAATAATTTTTAATAGTTTTTTTAGGTCTTTTTCTACCTATAACTGTTTGACTCATCTGCATTTGATCTTCTCTTCTTACAACATAATTTATATATCTTCTCTATACGTATCAAAATCATCTAAGCCTATTTTTAACTATTTTTTTTACTATAGTTGTTACCCAACATTCTCTATAATACTGTCATTTTTAAGCTCATTGTGTTTAGTCTTATCACACATCCAACGCAACATCCTCATTGTTGCTCATTTACTTTATTCTTGCGTTGATTATTAGTTATCCAACATTATGTCTCATACAACATCGTTGATCTAACCTCTATCCGATAAAATTTTCACTTCAACTTAAAGAGTACTTTTATATCACATAAAACCCTTGAGACTCTCCTCTATTTTAGCTGCTCGGCTTGAATTTGATTTTTTACATCTATTTCTATTTCTCCATCATTTTATATTATGAACCAAATATATTTAATGACATAACCTCCAACTTTCACCTCTAAGTTAGAAATATTTCTCCTTTTGTCGAACTTACATTCCATATAATTCGTTTTGCTTCTACTAAGGCAAATGTCATGCATTTCTAAGGCTCGTCTCCAACCTCTCATTTAAATTCTTTTTCTAATCTCCACGTATGACTATATCATATGTAAAAAGTATACATCTCGATTCTAGTCTTGAATGTGTACTGTGAGTACATTCGAAACTAAAGTAAAACGATTAAAGTTTAGGGATCAACCTTAGTGCAATCCTATTTTAATGGGAAAATTGTGTGTCTCTCTACCCTGTGTTTGTACACTAGTCGATACTATTACATACATATCTTGGATAGCTCGAATATAGGCAATCCTAACCTCATTTCTCCTCTAGGAATTTTCACAAAATATCTTTAGGAACCCTATCATATGTCTTCTTTATGTCAATGAAAATTAGATGCAAGTCTTGTTTAATTGTCAATTCAATATTATTCTATGACATATCATAGTAAATATATCGCTTCAACGAATAATCTCTCAAACATAAAATCAAGTTGATTCTCTGTAATTTGAGTCTTCTTTCTTATTCTTCGTTCAATTACTCTTTTCAATAAATGCATGGTTAAACACATTACTTTAATCCCCTATAAATATCACTATTTTGTATATATCATTGTTCTTATAGATTAGAACTAAACTGAATCTTCTTCATTCATCTGATAATTGATTTGGCCTCATATTGTCGTTATATAGTTTGGCGAGCAACTCAATGGTTCTATCTCCAATAATTTTCCACATTTTAATATATATTTTGTTTGTTCTAATTGCCTTATTATTACTCATCTTTTTTAGTGCTTCTTTTACTTTTTATTTCTGAATTCGATGATAGTAATACTAGTTACAATCAAGGAATAAGATGAAAGGAAATGCACCATAACCTAGAAGTATTATAAGCCAATGAGGATTAACCACAATTGTAAGGATATCATTGATCAAATAGAACAACTTATAGCACCCCAATTTTGTCAAGGTCTAATTTTATTTCTCTAGAGCTTAATTTTCAATATGTGTATCTTAGAACAAAAATAATAATAAAAATTTAGAGTTTTATTCACTTTTGACTCTTAATTAGGAAAATTCTAAAGTTGATTTTACGATTTATTTTGTTTTTTAATGCATTGTTATCATTTTTTGTTGTTTAATTTATTTTCCCCTGGTTTTTAAATTAAAAGAAAAATGAATAATTAATAAATAAATATTTATTTATTTTTATTTATTTTATTTTCTATTATTATTATTATTATTATTATTGATCATTTTTCCAAATTCGAAAAAATTTATAAAAAAATGAAAATTCTCCCACTTTCCCACTCTTTCTCCATTGAAGCAAGACTTTTTCATCTTTCTCTTTGTCATTTTTTATCACCACCATTTACATGAATAAAATATAATCCACCAAATAAAACCTTGCTACACTCTTTTGATTCATATTGAGGAGTCTTTGTCTCACTTAGAAAGAAGCAAAAATCCTAACAAAATCAAAACCCTAAAGCACCAACCAACTCATGGTTTTTGAAGTGGATAGGTTGGAAAGTTGATGGCGACCAGCCCGTCACAATATTGTGACGAGAGTCACCACTTCTTGACTAAGTGATGGTTTGAACCGTCACCAAAGTGACACTCGTCACTCTGGTCTGAATCTTCACAAATCTAAAAAAAATAATTTTTTTTTCACTTTTTAATTTATTTTCATTCATTCTTTTAATACTTTCAAAATTTTTACAAATAAAAATGGATGAAAAAGGAATAATCGGACGTACACCATTTTATTCCCCGAATAATCGAGCATGAGGTGTACGCCTCATTTTAATTTGAGATTCGTCTTCCATAAAATAATATAATAATAATGACATTATAAGTTTTGTAGTTAGAATCAGATGAAAAGGGAATAATCGGGTGCACACCCTTTTATTCTTTAAATAATCGAACACGAAGCCCATGTTTCGTTCTAGTCGAAACATTCGTCTTCCACATTACTAATAACAATCTTTAAACCCTTTTTTATAAATAAAATCGAATTAAAAAAGGAATAATCAGGTGCACAACCTTTTTTATCCTCAAGTAAGTGAACATAAGGTGCACGCCTTATTCTAGTTCAAATACTTGTCTTCCATATAAAAATAACTAAAACCAATCAAATTCCTTTTTTACCCGTGCGCAATTAAGTGATTCCTTAAGCAAATGTTTACTGCCTAAGCGCGAGTTTTTTCCCCTAATCAACGAGTCTTTTTTCACTATAGCGCAGCTAAACTCGTTTTTAAAATTAAAATCAACCAACCATTAAACTTTTTTTACAAGATCTATCTATCTTTGAATTCTCCATCGCACAGGGAGATACATAGGAACGAGATTCAACGTCTCGTCAAACACTCTTATAAAACCTTCTCTTTTTTCATGTAAATATTTTTAATATTTATACGAAATCAAACATTTCAAGCTAACATTTTTTTTAAAAAACTAATTAAACAATTTCGTTGCTTACAATAGATGTCGCGGGGTCTTATTTTATCGATGATCTTATTTTGTTTTTAAAATATTTTATCAACATTTTTCTTTTAAAAATAAAACTTTGATGATAACTTCATTATCATCCGCACTCACTTGCTTAAAAAAATTTACATCTTAATTAATTTCAAACTTATAAATAAAGTTTTCTCAAACTTAAATGAAGCATAACACCACTTTCTATGCTCAAATTACTCACATTAATATTTTCCTAAAGTAAATGCAAGAAAGCAAACATCATTAAAAAAATCACAAATTCCCTCCTTATTATTATCCCCAATAAAACTAATTAGTAACATTTTTATGACATTAGAAAATCAAATATGCTTCAACAAATATTCAAAACCCAACAATATGACAACCATTATCAATCAATTCAATTGATATGGATTTTACCTAACCTCTCAAAACCATGGCTCAAAGTTGAAGATTGTCAAATCCTACATAAGCATTCACACCAGACTCATTATGTCCGATATGGGATTCTAAATAGGGTTCATGTAAGTCTATATTTAATTTTTTTATACCACTAACTTCATACTCAATTCTTTTTCTTTTTTTTTTACTGGAATACTCAATTCACTTTTAGAAAAAAAATCATAAAAGATTATTTCTTTTTAGTACCTCATAGCTGTACTCATATTAAAACTGTTTGTTTTTAACATTTTTAAGACACACTTTTTAAGACAGCTTCACTAATTGTTCAGAGATGCAAGGCAAACTATACTAGATTTATTATTGCCTCAGTGAGTTCCACCTTTGACTTTAGAGTTTGTTACATATCTATCTTCTGTTTCTTTCTTTTTAACCATTTCTTTTGACAAACTTTTTAACAACCTTTAATTGATGCATTCCAGTGCAAAAGCGCGTAGTTACACGTTTTCTGAGGTATGCATGAATCATTTCAGATTTGAATACATGCTAAGGTATAATAAGTAAAATAGAATAAAAATAGAATAAGAATAGAACATGTTAATGTCATAATAAATCAATCATATTATATATTGAAAAAAAAAGAATTTTTTACACAAATAACGTTTTTCTATAATATTATCCATTATACCATTTTTTTATAAAATTTTCAAACTATTCAAATTTCTAAAAAAAAAAAAAAGACGCCAATAGAAATGACTCCCCTTTTAAAATCTAAAGAGTGACACCAATAGAAATGACTCCCCCTTTAAAAGTTAGGAGGAGGCGTCAATAGAAATAGAGTCACCTCTTAAATTTTTAAGGGAGAGCGAAATGCATTGGAATCACTTTATTGTGTGATAAAATATTTAATTTTTAATATTGCATATATTATATAATATTATAATATTTATCATTATTTTATTTAAAATATTTCTTATATAAATAAATGTCATGACTCGCATATTATTTCACACTTAAATTGTCATTATTTCTTACAGCTTTAGCAGATTCAATTATGTATCTTAGAAGTTATAGACATGTCATTTTTTTAAGAACCAATCCTCTGATAAGGATGTTATTTTGGAACATCCAAAGTTTAGAGTAACTACGAAGGAATTTGAATCGTTAGTTAGAAGGAGACATTCCAGATGGTGAAAGAATTAGAAGTATTGAAAGACTTGTTTCGTACTTCTCGATTGCAGATGGCAATATACAGCGTGAGTGGGTGCGAATTAAAGATGACAACGATGTTAGGTCTATGATGTTTGAAACCGATGATATTGTTTTAATTGTTGTTATATCTTAGTTTATGTTGTATTAATCTCTATATTTTTAATGGTTTGCGTTGTTGCTTTAGAAGTATTTTAGTTTGTTTTCTTGTAACCAAAAGTTGTTATAGATATTAAACTCGAAGGTTACACCTTTTTTAATGACAAAAGTAAATCTATCTAGAACTTATTCCAACATTGGGACAACGTTTCCTTGTATGCCCGGGAAAACGACATATTCCACACAATCTTTCCATTTTCTAAGTTGTATCCATTTCGTTTCTAATTCGTGTGCTTTTGAGGCGACCCTTTTTGATTCTTCTAATGTTTTCATTGTGGTAAATTGTGTCTCCTTAATAGTTTGGCCAATAGTCCTCACTAGCTACCACTAGAAAGCTATTACTGTAGACACCAAATAAGTTCACGACCTTGTAAACTTATGATAGTTGCAAGAATGGATCTTGACGAACACTGGAACATGCCGCAATTACTTGTGAACAAGGCATACGGAAGATTTGAAACTTTTTGCAGTCGCACCAATTTTTATGAATTTCCACCTTGTAGTATCCCATTAGCCGACCCTCATTGTGATCCTTTATCTCATCAATAATGAACTGTAATCGTGACAGTCAAATGCTCTAGCTCGATGTGAGGCCGCTTTAGCAGTTTCCACCTTCATATATTTCATGCAAGTTTCGCTGAATACTTGTCCTGATTCCAAAACAGCGCTCCATTTTTTGTTTCTTGTCGCAAATAGGGACCCCAACCTATAATAGGTTGTTCTTACCAACACAATGATGATGAGGTTTCTAGTTCCCTTAAATACATCGTTCAGAGATTCCACAAGGTTTGTGGTCATGTGACCCCATCGACATCCTCCATCAAATGCCCTTGTCTACTTCTCCACTGGAATGCTATCCATCCAGATTAATGCTTTCGCGTTTGAAAATCTTATTTCTTCGCGGTAATACATGAATGATGGTTGGTTTAAGGCATAACTCGTGTTCACAACTTGTTTACGGAGGTTTATGTCTTTGATTTCCCGCATAAAAAATTATGAGCAATGTGTCTTATGCAGTAGACATGGACAGAAGGAGGACTGTGCCAACCATTAGTAGAATTATTGTAAGTGCTCACAATAGAGGCATGTTTGTCAAAAATCAGACATAAGTTGGGTTACAGGGCGACATGTGTTCTGAAATTTCTAAGGAAGAAACTCCGAGCTTCATCAGTCTCACCTACGACCAGAGCAAAGGAAATTGGAAATATATTATTATTTTTGTCTTATGCAACCGCCATCAGCAGTGTTCCTTTGTATTTTCCATACAACCATGTTCCATCAACTTGAATAACAGGTTTGCAGAATGCAAAACCTTTGATACACGGTTGAAATGCCCAGAAGAGACGATAAAATATCCTACTTCCATCAATACATGTTCCATCACGAGTGTATGTTGGAAGCGACTCCAATATTACAACCGTACCAAGAACATATTTTTGAAGTGCTAGCAAATAATTCAGAATTTGATTGTAATATTTTTCCCAATTTCCATATACATGTTCAACTGCTTTAATTCTTACAATTCAAGCTTTCATGTATGATGGAGTATAGTTGAACCGTGCAACGACATGAGATATAATCATGCTCACCTTCGCAGATGGATCTACGCCCACAAGATGCAAAATCTCTTGGCATATTAATTGAGAGCTGAGTTCACCATGATCTTGTCGAAGAATATTGGTTGTGTAACTGTGAGGTGGATCAATCGAACCTATCTCCCAACTATCATTTCTCTTCCGATAGGATGCTGCTAACCAAAACTTGCAAACTTTGTTACGACATACTATGACATAGCATTTTGAATCATTGATGTCTACTTCAAAATCAACAAAATTATCCATGTGAAACCTTATTATAGCTTGCATGCACTCTGCTTTTGTACGGTACTGGTTCCCCACTTTCAAGACACCTTTGATTTGTTGAGAAGGATTGTAGAACAAATCTGACGATGGCTCGTTTCCACTCAATTGCAAGTTAGTCATTTGATGGGGAGGACAATAAGCATGACTTAATGGTAATGCATCTTCATCTATATTTTCAAGTGGAGTGATTACGGTGTAGTCCCCAGACCCAAACAAATTCACCATTTGATCAATCATGGCCTCAGGTTCTTCTTCCTCCTCGTCAACCACATCAACTTCATCTTGTTCCAATGACTGTAACTGATCTATTACCTGAGATTCACCAAAAATTTGGGATTGTTGAGTCTGACAGAGTAATAGATACAACTCAATATAGTCAAACCTAGAGTGTTCATGGATATCAAACATGCGTTGAACATCGTCACCGTCTCGTATATTCTGTTGAAAATACTTGACCTGACTATTTTCAAAAAAACGGGACTTCTATATATTATTTGAGAGATAGGACCGGACGACATCTTTGACTCTATTCTCTCTTTGAAATGCAAGAAATTTGATTTCCTTCTCATTGTTAATCGGGTAACATCAGTATTTTAAAATCCAAAACCAGAAATATCAGAGACGTATGTGTCTCCATTATAATGAGCATGAACAATATAATTTATTGTTCTAGACATATTTGATTGTAATGAAATGTAGTTTAGATGGTATTTACCATATCCAATGTGTACTGATAGATATAATAAATGATGTAGAATAAAATAATATTATCAATTTTAAGGGTGGCACCATCTGAACTAAAGTCCCTTCATTAAAATAACACTAGGGCACCATTTCAAGTAAAAACATATAGTTGGGGGTCCGCCACGCTATCATACCTATATAGGTCTTTGTGTAACAATGCAACAACAAATTCGTCTACTTTTAATGGATGTGTTGTTCTTCTTCAAGCTTGGGGTTGGTCAAGAATGACCAATCTAGCGCCTATCAACCACAATAATTTTGGATTTCCATACGCTACAAGGTAATTTATGCACCAATTCTTTGAAGATAAATTATTCTCGTATTTAATTTATCCTATTACTAACAAATGTTTCCTTTTTGATTTATAGGTGTTTTGCACTTGGGATGAATTATGACAACTGTCCCCATTACAACATCACCCAATACCGAAATCTCTTAGATCATTTGGGTCAAGATGATGTACCGTCAATGACTTACCTATTTAAAATAGAGTTACCTTTAATATTAACATATACTAAATATTATTTTTTTTCTCCTACAGTTTATTTGGCGGCCATATCTTGGTCTAGAAGTCATTCATGAAGTTAACAAACACCATTCTACAGTGTGGAGTGCAAAGGTACTAATTATCAACTTCACCATAGTAAAAATGCACAACAGAGATCATGTCAAGCTTCAGTTTGGAATGCTACTAGATATTCCATGTCCACCAAAATGCATCCCCCACAAATACCACACAAGTAAATTCTTCGACCAATGGGACTACCCCATATGGACCGACTTTGCAAAAAATGTGTCGTGAATGGAAGCATCGCCGCCATTTTGGCCTGTCTGCCACTGTGCTTCCATTCGAGAGAAAACCATCAATCTAATATATGAATTTGTATAGGTCGGTTACCATTGGTTTCATTTCTCATCTGAGATATCTGGTTGACCCACGCCAACAAGCCCCATCATCACGAACCCAACCGCCGACCCAACCCCCACCCCAACAGCCAACCTAACCCCCACTCACACAACTACAACTTCATGAACATACCCCTTAGCAATTCATCCCATTCCAACAGAGTTATTCCCAGTCCCAATACCAACAAAATCCACCACCATACCAAACATACTCCTATGATACTACAAATTAATTTAACATGGAGTGTCAAACACCCAATCAAACCTTACCCGCCCAAAAATTTACACCAATGTCACCTTACGACCAAACCAGTTATCGTTCTGACATTGCCTTATCGAGCCAACCACCCCAACAAAATTATGAAGGCATGGGCAACCCCTTCAATCTGGATGACTTTACTGAGATCAACTCATATTCATGGGCCCAAATGATCCAATTTCTTGAAGAGGACCCAACACAAGCATCAGCGGAGATTTCCTATCAAACACCCCCTGTGGACCCGACGTCACCATAAAGACCACCGAGAGAGACATACATCCTCGAGGATGCGGTACCGGCGAACATTTATTTCAACTTAGTCGTAGAAATTAATGTACAATGTTTCGCCTATGTACTCAATTTTTTATTAAATTATTTTTTTTATTATTTAATCATTATTATTTAATATGGTATTTATTAAATATTATTAAAAAATAATCGTTTAAAGGAGGCTTCAGGGCATTTGGCGCCCCCTCCTCATGTATAAAGGTGACTGCACCCCAAATGGCGCACTCTCATTAGCCTTTAAAGGGGTCGTCATCCCTAATGGCGCCAAGGGAAAGTATTAGCACCCATCACATTTGTCGTACTTGACGGGAAACTTCTAATTAGTTAGGTGAAAGTGTTTATCATAAGAGTGTTCAAAGTTTTTCTATTTATTAAAAGACAATTATGAAATGGGGAAATTTAGTATTTATTAATATACTTGATGAGATGTTGAATCTTGCTCTTACGTATCCCCAGGTGCGATGAGGAACTCAAAGCTACACAGTTCTTTGGTAGAAAATGTTTGTGTATTAGTTTTTTAGAGAACAATGTTTAATCCATATTCGAACAGTTTAAACATTTGTTTGTATGCTCGCACTATGAGGTTGCAACGTCTATTTGTATGTCGCGTCGAAATGAATAAAACATTATCCTTTTTATGAAAGAGTTTGTTTTAGTTGCACGAAGGCAAAAAGATTAATTTGATAAGTTAAGGTTATTTTTAGATGCAGAGGATGAATAAACGATTTGGGAAAAGTGTACGTTAAGCCTTCGACTATTTAAGAAACAAACGAATATACATTCATTCATTCCTCTTTTAATCCTAAGTTTATTATGAAAATTGTTTGTGGAAGGCAAATGATTGTTTAGACAAAGTGTATGCTAAGGCCTTAATTATTTGAGAAACAGGTGGATGTACATTCACCCATTCCTTTCAAGTTAATTATGGGTATTTTAAATGGGATATGAACAATTGATTCGGGAAAAACGTACGTTAATCCTTCGACTACTCAAGAGACGAGATAATATGCATTCACTTGTTCTTTTTAACCCATACTTATTATAAAAAGGGAATCAAATTAAAAGAAAAAAATTAATACGCATTAATTTTTTTATCTTTCTTCTAATATTTTCCTTTTTTGTATATTTGTAATAATAATAAAATTAAAAAAACTAAATAAAAATGAATTAAATAAGTTAATAAAATAAATAAGATAAATATATTAAAATCTAGAGGAGGTGCAAATAAGATTGCAGAGTGGTGGGAAACCAAATAAATCTAGAGCCTAAATTAGGGGATGCCAAAGGGAAAAAACAAAATAAGAAAACAAGAGAGAAAGCGCAGCCACCATATTGATATGATGATCTTGGTTTGATTTTGGGAGTGGCACGCTAGACCATTTTATCAGACATCAAATGCCACGATGATTGTGTTATGATGGGAAGGCATGCATGAAATCACACTTGAGGTTGGATCTGAGAGCCCAGATGAAGCCATATGGCTTCATCAGGTGAGCTATGGGGAGGGTACTTAAAAGAGTCTCACGTTGAGACTCTCTCATTTCACACTTCATTTTCTCTCTCTTATCTTCCTCTCTCCATTCTCTCTAACACTAAACCACCATCAAAAACTCTGGCCACCATAACAAAACCTAGGGCCACCGTAGGAACCACCGTCCCCTACCCTCATAACCACTATGTTGTTCGTGTTCATCAGGAACACAAAGAACACCAACCCATATTATGAACATCACAACACCAACAAACGTGATCCACCGTCCCCACCACTCATCTTCATCGTGTTCATTATGAACACGATGAATGGTCATCTTTTACCTCCAGCTAAAACCTTAAACCTACCCAAAATCCCTTCAAACCTAACCTAAATCCATTAAAAGACACATCAAACCATAAATCGTAATCTCCTAAACATCAATCCGTCCAAAAAAACACAAAATCAAACAAATAAAAATCAAACCCCAAAAAACTTAAATCTCTTCTACTTAAACCATAATCATTCCAAAAATTCAACAAAAGACATGACAAGACTTAGTCCTGAGCTTGCATACCACACATTAGCCCCTTTAGAAGAATTTCTCATACGATTCCAAAGGGAAAAAAATTATCAAAGAAGTCTTGGGCATTCAAGAGGGTCATTGAGGAACAAGGCTTGGAATCATGATATGTGAACTTGAAATCCTTATTCCAACATTCTTGATTTGTAACTTGAATTAACCTTGAGAAAATTAATGAATCAACTTTAGCCTCCAATCTTTGAAACGCAAATTAATCATGATGAACTTCATTGTATGAAATCCATGATTGAAGATACCCTGATCAATTATGATCTTCAGTCATGAAACACTACAACCTGACATAAGCTGACAGCTTGATATGCAGACAACTTGAATTGTCACAGAACCCTAATTGGAAACTCATGTACATACAACCTGACTTGCATACCATGACCTTCACAGATCTTGAAATAGAACCTTTCCTGACTGACAAACTAGGTCAAAACCGTTGAACCTCAGTTCATACCACACATACACCTGTCTTAACAGCTTTTCCTGAGATTTGATTCAACCTAGTAACACCCTGAGCAAGAGCAACATATTTTTTGAATTTTCTGAATAAGGTTAGTGGGTGAATGTACAGATGAAAGTTATACAGGTAGGATAAATTTGGGGTTTGATAAGTATCCATTATATTTGAGAGCTTTTAGAAGGTTATGCCCACGAACCCCCTTATACAAGGAAATGAAGTTTCAAGCTAACTTCTAACCAAACAACAAACATCGATTGAAGTGGTTAGTGTTCTCAACAAAAGGAGATTTCACATAGGCTGATCTCAAACCAAGATGGAGGTTTAAGCAGGATATCCTCCAAATTGAACCAATCATTTATACTGGATGACCATGAACCAAACCAAAATTTGTACCGAGATGATCTCAAACCTACATAGTTTTTATATCAGGCTAAACTCTAAAACCAAGTGAAATTTTACACTATGTTGATCTTATACTAATAGAGCTTTTAACTGGGGCAAGCTTAAGAACCATCATGGATAATTTTTCTAGTTGATCTTCATATAAAAAAGATATTTTTCAATGGTAGAGCTCACGAAACAAACAAAGTCTAACACTAATCCCCTAAATATAAATATGATCATTTTAAATGGTTTAACTCCCAACAGAAATAATAAAATCCTAAGGAAGAATTACTTACTCAAGAAAAAAAATCACAATTGGTATATTTACAATTATATATTCACCCAAAACAATATCCTCACTAAGACTCGAGAACACTCTCAAAACACTTTAGCTAAAACATGAGAGAAAAATAAGAAGACTTTAGAAAGGTGATGAGAGAAACGAAAATTGAAGTTTTTTCAGGTTTTCTGGATGATGAAAAATGATTGAAAAGCTCTCTATTTATAGGTCAAGACACAATGTATATTTGGAAACAATCTATGGGACAAATCAAGGACCTAATCGATTAGGCAGTGTAAATAATCGATTATTGTGGCAAAAAAATGGAAGGTTTAAATATAGATTTGTTACCAATCATTGAGAGACTAAAAAGCTACTGGTTGACTTGTATCCTTGTTGTCCATACCATCTTTGACCACTTCTTGATTGTACTTGCATGTACATAGATCCACATTGTTCTTCTTTATGATGATGACAACACATCTCTCAAGAAGGTGGTAAAAGAGAAAACATATATATAATATTTAGAGTGGTTAAACTCCCTATTTCATGAGTAGACAATATACTCTACTCTCCCTAAGAGTATAATTCTCTCCTTTTATAAAAATAAAAACATGCAGGTAAAGATGTCAAACATAATTGTAAATATGACAGCATATAATTCACATAGATTAAACATATTTTTATAAGAAAGAAAAAGCATGTATAAATAGGAAATATTTTCATTAATTAGAAATTAACATGCGGTGTACAAAGAAAGAACAAGAAATAACAGGAAAAAATATTTGAAACAAGCAAATAACTAATTTTTCTCCTCCTCATTATCACTAGATGTGATTAGAGATATAAGTTTGGTTTTAGTGAGTTTGTTAGTGATACGATGAATTCTTGAATTAGTCATTCTTTTCATTTTTATCATTTCTTGTTGATTTCGGAATAGGTTGTTGAGGATGTTGTTGGAGAGGAGGTAGAAGGGATGTCATCGTTCTCCATATTTTTTGTTTGTTGTTGTGCTCTTAGTGGTGCTTTAGGTGATAGTGGTATCAGTTCTCCATTTTCAATTATGAACCTCATATGACTTAAAATGTTTCTTCGGTTCTTGAATGTCTAATCTTTTATTCCTCCTCCTCTATATGGTAGTAAGTCTGCACCATGATTTTTATGACTAATTCACTATACGGTAGAAACATACTCCCCAACGTATAATGGATTATTTTATCAGCTCACTTTTTCTAGACTCTATTTTTCAAAAACCAAATCGGACCTATATCAAATTTATTTATGTGGCTAGAGTTGCTTGGAAAAAAAATATTATTCACCGAATAATGAAGTAAATAAATATTTAGGCATATTATGCCAATAGTGAAGGGAGTAGAAATGAAAGAGGCTCAACTGGTTAGAAAAGAAATAGAATCATCAATACAATTAAAATTATTATCTTCTTCACTATGATCATACTCATAGTCATGACAAGGAAGATTATAAATGTGTGTGAATTCTTCATGACTTACACCAATTGAATGTTTCTTTACTTCAGAATTAAGAGTCTCATTTACATATTTAAGTTTTACATAGAACATTATCACCACGGTGTGAAATCTTTTTTGGAGTACTTTAGAGAGAAAGTTCTTCAAACCGGCCTCTGCGAAAGCTTGGACAAAGTTACAATTTTTTAAGGTTTTCTCATCCAAGTAGCTAGACTAGAAAAATTCTCTTCCACATAGTAGCTGTTAAAATTTGTTTCTTGCTCTTGGATTGGGAAATTTTCAGAATAGTAAGAGGATGAAGCTTCGGAGGCGCGTGTTGTTTTAGGTGCTATTGTTAACTTTCTCCAAGTTGTGAATCATTTCTCCTTATAAGAATTTTTGTTGCATATCCACCTTTACACAATCAAACTTCCTTCATGGCTTTCATGGTATTTAATCAATTAGTGTCGATTTAAACCTCATGGGTAAACATTCATTCAGCTAACTTCAGTTATAAAGTCACATAAGTTACTTTCGCATTCAACTTATTTAAGTAGTAAGCAGACATGTTTGTAACAGGAAGTAATGAGATCTTTGTCAAAGATTTTAAGAAATGAAATACTTGAAGTATTAGAGATGACTGTCCTTGGTTTGATGTCTTATTGTTTGGGCATGAACTTGAAGCAAGACAGTGCTGAAGTTATCAAATGTCAAAATATATATGTAAAGAAAATACTAAAAATATTTCTCGAAAGATTACAAAATCACTAGTACTCCATGGAATCAAAAGGAGACTTTTAACATGTATGATGGAGGTGAAAAAAATTGATGAAAGGAAATGTAGATGCATGATTAGTTGTTTGATGTATTAGACAACCACTAGACCATACATAATGTATGTTGTAAGTGTGCTTTTAAAGTTTGTATATTTCATAGTGAAACATATTTTGAAGGTCTAAAAAAAAAGGAAAACAATTAATTAATTATAGCATTAAGTATACATGTTGCTAAAAGTTTTAACTTCTATTACAAAAGTGATTGAGCATGATTAACAAACAATATGACAACTGCGATTAGTTGTATTTTATTTGGGCTCCCTTTCTATGTAGAGAAAGGTTTAAATATGATTAGCCTATTTGTCTTACATATTTAAATGGAGAGGATCAATTTAGAGTTGAGAGAGATTGAGAAAAAATAAGAATTCATATGAGAAAAGAGGAGAGAAACTCATTCCCATTTTTCTGCAACTAGACTCACTAAATCGATGATTCCCGATTCGTTAACCGTTGGATCAAGCTCAAATTTGGTGAGCAGATTCATAACATATATATCTAACTTTTGACCGTTCATAATTTTAATATAACATTTGAGGTGAAAGTTATTTGCTTCGCACTAAGCTGCAAATTAGGAGAAATTTCTAGCTTCTTTATTCTTATATGTTAGTTTGTTTTGTGATTTGCGGTTGTTAGCACTATTTTGTGAATCACTTTAAGATTCTCTTGTACTCTTAATTGATTATAGTTGAGTTCTTTCTTTGGTCTGGACGACTCATGGTTTTTACTCTCATATTGAGGGATTTTCCACGTTAAAAATATCGGCGTGTCTTTTGTGTTATTATTTGTTCGATTTTCCGTCTTATATTTGTTTTTGATCCTTAAGATTCATACAAATTTGGGGAATTTTTATATCCGTTGCGTATTGGTCTATTATTAAGTCTTAATTTTCCATCAGAGTGGCATCAAAACTCTTGGTTAAAGTCTATTTTACTTGTTTGAATGATGGAGTCAAATACAAAGATAAAGATGGTATTGTTGAATGGTTCTAATTATTATTTATGGAAAGGTAAGATGAAAGACTTACTATTTGTGAAGAAATTATATTTACCGGTTTTAATTTCGCAAAGTCGGATTCTGTGTCTGATAAAAAATTGGAGTTTGAACATCAACATATATGTGGTTTTATTCGACAATATGTAGAAGATAATGTTTATAATCATATTGCTAATGTGACACATGCAAAAACTTTATCGGAGAAGATAGAGTCCTTGTATGCCTCTAAATCAGGGAATAATAAATTGTTCTTGTTGAATAGCTTCATAAGTTTAAAGTATAAGGAGGGGACTTCTATTTCAAATCACTTGAGTGAATTTCAAGGCCTCCTTGATCAGATGTTAGGAATGAGTATCAAATATGAACTTTTGGGACTATTTTTATTGCTATCTTTACCAGAGTCTTGGGAGACATTTCGGGTTTCTATCAAGTTCTGCTCCTAGAGATGTTGTTTCTTTAGAAACGGTTAAGAGTAGTATTCTTAATGAGGAGATGAGAAGGAAGGCACAAGGTTCTTCATCTCAATCCGAGGTACTTGTCACTGAAAATAGGGGAGAAGTCATAAAAAGGAACCGAAGGGTGGTAGAGAGAATAACATAAACAAGTTCAAGCTGTGATACAAGAATCTGGAGTGTCATTATTGTCACAAAATAGGACACGTATAAAAGTATTGTTATCAGTGGAAAATAGATAGCAAAGGAGAGAAGAATAAGTCTAAACAAAGAGACCATGAAGATCATGATGATGATCATGTTACTACTGCTACTAGTGAGGATCTTGTTATTCTCTGTGATCATGAGTCTGTTAATCTTGTAGCAGATGGGAGCATGTGGATAGTTGACAGTGGTGTTATATTGCATGTTACACCAAGGAAGGATTTCTTCACATCTTATACTTCTAGTGATTTTGGAGTGTTAAAAATGGGTAACGATGATGTATCTAAGGTAATTGGTGTTGGTGATGTTTACGTGCAAACCAACATGGAAATGCAATTGTTGCTTAGAGGTGTCAAACATGCTCCAGATGTCCGCTTTAATTTGATCTCTGTACACATGCTAGATGATTGTAGTTATGATAATCACTTTGGTTATGGAAAGTGGAAACTCAACAAAGGTAACTTGGTTGTGACTAGAGGAGAAAAAATTTCTAAATTGTATTGGACAAAAGCTTTGGTTGCTAGGGACAGTGTTAATGCTATCGACATGGAAGTATCTTTGTGGTACCGAAGACTTAGTCATATTAGTAAAAAGGGGCTGAATGTTTTGGCCAAAAAGGATGTTCTTCATGGATTAAAGAATGTAGATTTAGAGAAGTGTTCTCATTGCATGGCTGGTAAACAGACTAGAGTATCTTTCAAGAGACATTTTCCCTAAAAGAAGTCAAGGTTGCTTCAATTGGTACATTCTGATGTTTGTGGTCCACTAAAGGTAAAATCCTTTAGTGGTGCACTTTACTTTGTTACCTTTATTGATGATTGTTCCAGGAAACTATGAGTTTATGCCTTGAAGACAAAATACCAAGTTTTGGAAAAGTTCAAAGAATTTCATGCTTTGGTTGAGAGGCAGATAGACAAGAAGCTGAAATGTGTTCGTTTAGACAATGGTGGAGAGTATTATGGACCATTTGATTCCTATTGCAAGCAGCATGACATTTCACATCAAAAGACTCATCCTAAAACTCCCAAATTGAATGCTTTAGCAGCGAGGATGAATCGAACACCTAATTGAGAGAGTAAGGTGTACGCTCTCTGAAGCTAAGTTGCTTAATCATTATTGGGGCGAGACACTTTACACGACAATGCATGTTCTTAATCTCACTCCTACTATTTCTTTGAACAGTGAAGTTCCAGATAAAATTTAGTTTGGAAAGAAAGTCAAATATAATCATTTGAGAGTCTTTGGTTGTAAGGCTTTTGTGAATATTCCAAAAGATGAAAGATCTGTCGCAACTGCGGAAAACATCCGGCGGAAAACAGAAGAGTCGCCACCTTTCGTTATTTATCCCAATGAGAGGAAAAGGAAACAATCGGAAAAAACTGACGAAAAAGGGAAAGACAAGATCATCGCAACCAAGTCCTGGATTCGGGAGCCGGTTACGCAAGGGGAAGGTATTAACACCCCTAACGTCTGTCGTACTCGACGGGATCCACGCTTGTTGTCTATCTAAGAGTGTGTTTAAACTATCTACGCTACAGGCTTGTGGACAAAAGAAAAGAAAAGAGACTCGGCAGAGCGTCGCAGCTCTGTGCCTACGTACTTTCATCTGGTATGAAAGATCAGAGTCAACGTAGTTCGGCTAACTACGGGAAAAAGAGGGGAATGTTGCTCGCCAAGACATCACGTCTTGTGCCTACGTACTTTCATCTGGTATGAAAGATCAGAGCAAACGTAGTACAGGCGGATACGAAACCACGTGTCGATTAAGTGTTTTATCCGAGTAGGGTTAAACATCCGTTCCAGCAGTTAGGGACTAAGCCTGTTTGCGGTAGAACCGAAGCTTAACAACACTCTTTTTTGAAAAAGTTACGATTAATCCCGAAGGAAAAAGGTTTGAATTTGTTTTGTGTTTTTAGTGAAGTGAATTAATTCGGTTTGGGATTCACGTTGCACTAAAGACTATGACACGGAGGCAAATGTGTCATATATCGCCCCCAAATGGGACGTATACTAAACACTCTAGATAAGCAAGAGGAGACCCCTCACTCATCATTCCCCATGTAGCTTAAGGCTCGTAGCGCGCAACGCTTATCGCCTTTATTAGATGAATTAGCATGATTTTGAAATGAGAAGAGAGACGCACGGAAGGTCTAAGGGAAACTCGGCCCTAACGTTGTCATGCAAAGTACTCATAAAGTTCAGATGAAAAGGGGAAACATCTACCCTAATGTTAGCATACTTGGATTGAGCACCTAATGTCTCTCCTACTCCCATCCTAAACGGAGGGACTAGGAATCCTATGGGGATCATGGCAAGAAAGCACAAGAAGAACAAAGGAAGAATCAATCACAAGTAGAAAATGCAAACATGAAAATGCACAATTAGAATGGTGTGAGGGAGGAAAAATGTGTGGGGCAGCAGCCGCCACAAGCGCGTCTCGACCTCAACAGCGATGCAAGAATGATGCAAACATGTGGGGAAAAGCAAGAGATGAAAGCAAATGAACATGCAACCAAATGATCAATTCGAACCACATACTCGAGCATGCAAACAATTGGAAGAATGAACATACATGTCAACAACATCATGATTAATCAACCACAAACAGTGACAATTATTCAAAACAATTCAATCCTAATACATCACCCTGATCTATGATGATTCGAATCGAACTGGTATGTGAACATACAAGCAAAACAACAAATATGGCATTCTGGCACAGTGTTAATCGGTTAACACATACTGTTAATCGGTTAACCTGTGTAAAACATGTGAAAATTTGGAAATTCATAGGTGTTAATCGGTTAACACCAAGCGTTAACCGGTTAACACCCTGAAAACTTTGAAAAATATGAATATTTGAATTGGTTAATCGGTTAACCATATAGGTTAACCGATTAACACTGCACCAAAAGCTAAAAACAACAGCAGAAAATCAGTTCCAGCACAGAAACAGCTTATCCAAGGTTCCAACAGATCAACTTATCAATTAAGCACGAAATTGACAACAGAAAATAGATATCCAACAACATGGAAACAGATTATCACAGTCAATTCACAGATCACATGGATTAAATCAACACAAATTCAATCAAAAATGAATATCGACATGATTAAAGCAAATAAGCCAAAAACATATTCGGATCCAACCTTCGGAGCGGAGATTTACTCCGGTTAGTGTTGATTTGCTGTGAACTGAATAGATCCAATACTAGAAGTCCAGAATACTTCAAGATCCAAGCCAATTGTTGTTGTATGAATGAAGATCCACCAAATTTGAGTCAAAAAGTTTCAAATAATCACTTCCAACTCAAGCTCCAAAATCAGATCTCAATTTGCACGAAAATTGATTATGAAACTTGATCCAATGATGATGGTAAATGGAGGTTTATGCTCAAGAATTCATTGATTCCAATGAAGAATCAAGAATTTTAATGAAAAAGAGTTTTGAGTGAGTTTTGGTTATGGAGTGGATTTGGAGAATTGAGAAAGAATTGAAATCAAATCTGAAGTGAGAGTGAAAAGTGAAGGTTAGAATGTGTTGGTTTGGAGTGGATCACTTAAATACTCTCTTGGTTTGGATCCAAAGCTAGGATTGGAATTTGGATTGGAAATCAAGGCTTGGAATGTGGAATGAGATTTTGGAGGAAAATCCGAATTTTAAAGGTGTTCTAGATCCTTCCCAAGTGAAAATTTGAATTTCAAAGTGATCAAAATTGGATCCCAAGTGTATTTAGCTTGAAAAATCACGTACAGGGTAAAATTTGCTTTGGTTAACCGGTTAACCATATAGGTTAATCGGTTAACACCTCTGAAACTTTGAATCTGGGCTAGTTTTACATTAGTTAACCGGTTAACCATATGCGTTAACCGGTTAACACCTTAATTTTTGAATTTGGCGCCTTGTGGTGGAAAATCTGTCCGTTTGCCCTGTTTCAACTGTCTAGAGCTCTGTTTAGCTACTGAACCTGATTTTGACCGTTGTCACTGTGAAAATACTTGTTACGAGCCTGAGTGCTGATCCAGATATGAAATTAACCTGCAAAATAGAATAAAATCGATCGCTCGATTGCTGGGTAAAATAAATGCCCGAGCCACTGATGCTCGTTGTTCGTTGCTTGCACGGGAATGAAACTTGAGCCACAGGAAGACCTTGATCCCATGCCTCGAGGACAAATGCTATGCAAATGCAGGGATGCAAAAAAATGAAAAAAATGCAAAGAAAGAAAAGCCAGCCAAGAAAAAGGTCGGGCAAATTTTGGGGTGCAATAGCTGCCCCTATTCAAGCGACTTGGACCTGACTGGGCGAAAAGAGAACGACTTTCAAACAATCGAGGTAAAAGACGGTTGAATACTAAAGAACCTAGAAATTTGCCAACCGCAAAAATAAACTGCAAACTCTGATTGGGAATTAGACGTCTGACATCGCTGCCAAACAAACACAAGGAAACTCCGCTGAGAATAACCGGGTGCGCCAAGTACGATTGGACTTACTGGGGGAAATAAACCCTGGATCTGGATTAGAAATGTTAGGCGAGAACTGACAACCGAGAACAGGTTTGTTCAAAACAAGTCAGGCAAGAACTGACTACCGGGCGTGAACTGCGCTCTGCCAAAACATGTCGGACGAGGACCGACTACCAGACAAGAACTGGTTTCTGTTTTTACGTCAAACATGAGTTAATTGTGGTTTTCCAGACAAGAACTGGACTCCGAAACGTTTTTCACCAGCCAGGAACCGGGATTAAAGACAACCAACCACCAGACGAGCACTGGAGTTTTCATGGTAGGCTGAAGAAAAAGTGACCAGATGAGCACTGGTTTGAACAGCTGGCGTTTACCAGGCGAGAACTGGACTCAAAAGTCATCTACCAGATAAGAACTGGTATTCCATGAAGGCTTATCAGACAGGAACTGATTTCAAAAGGAAGATAGGCCAGGCAAGGACTGGACTTTGAAACTGTTATCTGGATGAGGATTGGGATGTGCCAAGTGTAACACCCATTTTAATTATTTAGTCATTTTATTATTATTTTAAATATTATGTGGTGGGTGTGCCCTTTGGTAGGGGTGTATTTGGTGATGTTTGGTGGGTGTCCCTAATGTGGGAGGATTATTGGTGGTGTTTTGGTGAATATAATAATATAGTATATAATATTAATATTGGTGGGAATATTATTATTATTATTATTATTATTATATTTATTATAGTTACTATTGTTATTAATATTATTATTATTTTGGTGAGATAATAATATTATTATTATTATTATTATTATTATTTTATTAAGTTATTATTATTATTATTAAATTATTATTATTATTGGGATTAGAGAATTAAAATAGAGAATGTGAGGGGTTAGTAGTTTTTACGATACATTGTGAGAAGTTAGAGAAAGTGGAAAAAGAACGATAGAAAGGAGAGAAGTGAGAAGAACGGAAAAGGGAGCGAAGAACGAAGGAACAGGGGAAAATCAGAATTGGCCAAACCTTGGAGGGTTCTTTCATCGATCAACCGATTAACAAGGTAAGGGGGGAGAAACTTGATTGGGAAATGGTTTATACATGTATAGGGTAGTTGGGGATTCCTTAACCCCGTAGAAAGATCATCTATATATGATATTGTGAGTTGATATGTTGTGATTGATGATGACTGTTGATAATTGGATAGTAATCGTTGAATGAATTGTTGTTTTTGGTTAATTTGGCGTATAGGTTGAGTTACGATTTTGGGGGAGGTTCTGTGTGACCTTTTTAGGTATCGATAGAATGCCTAAGAGTTGAATTGGGAATGTAGTCTAGAAACCGATAAGTTATGATATCTATGTTGTTAGTACTGATGTTAAGAGGTGAATTGGAAGTAGGAAGTTTAACCCATTTGGCTTAGAAAGCACTCTGCAGAACTGTGAGAAATTGGTGAAATCGCAGCATTCGCCGGGCTTCGCCTGGCGAGTGTTGGCGAAGCTTCGCCTGGCGAGTGGAGACGAGTGTTCGCCTGGCGAGCTGAGGCGAATGGCAGCGAATAATTCAGAATTAAATCCCAGACCTAAAGGGTATGAACTTCGTCTGGCGAGTGTGGCCAGCGAAGGTTCGCCTGGCGAATGCACGATAGTGGAAAGGGGGTTTCGCCAGCAGGTTCGCCTGGCGAATGCTAGCGAAGGTTCGCTACGGGGCTTCGCCTGGCGAATGTCAGCGAACGTAGCAGAACCAGAATGTGAGTGTTGTGATATTTTGGCCTTGAGCTCTGGACTGGTGTGATCCCTTTGGCCTTGATGCACTGTAAGGTTGGTGAGTGTGGGATTTAACTCGTGTACTTGGTGATAGTACGTTGTAATACCCCAAATTTTACCCTTTCTTTTTTATTTTTATTTTAAATTCTTATTAACTTAATAAATTAACCTTTTTTTTTAAATCTTGTTTTTTTAACTAATAATAATTTAATTAACCTTTTTTATAACTTTACTAATGTTTTTTATTAACTTTTTTTTTTTTCTATTTAGTTTATTTATTTAAGTCATTTTAAGCTCTTCTTACTAACTTTTAGGATTTAGATTAAAATTTAACTTTTTTTTTTCTTTAAAGAGTAAATTTTTCATAACCTTTTTTAAATTAATTTCTAACACTTTTTTTTTTAAATAAAAATCTAATACTTTTTTTTTAATTAAATATTTTTTTCTAACTTTTTAAAATTAAATCTTTTTTTCTAACTTTTTTAAAGCTAAATTTTTTTTTTTCTAACTTTTTTAAAGTTAAATATTTTTTTTCTTTTTCTTCTAACTTTTTTTAAAACTAAATCTTTTTTTTCTAACTTTTTTAAAATTAAATCTTTTTTCTAACTTTTTTTAAATCTTTTTCTAACTCCTCTTTAAAGTTAAATCTTTTTCTATCTTTTTTAAAATTAAATCTTTTTTTCTAACTATTTTTAAAGCTAAATCTTGTTTTCTAACTTTAAATCTTTTTTTTCTAACTTTTTAAAATTAAATCTTTTTTTCTAACTTTTTTAAAATTAAATATTTTTTTCTAACCTTTTTAAAACTAAATTTTTTTTTAACTATTTTAAAAATTAAATCTCACCTTTGTCACTTTTTTTGTTCTTTATTATTTTTACTCTAAATTTTTCTATCTTTCATTAAAAAAATAACAAAAATAGTCTTTTATTATTATTTAATTATTATTTTCGTATTTTAATTAAATCATTTTTTAAAATATTATTTTTTTCACTTTTTTCTAAATTATTCATAAAAATATCCAAAAATCATAAAATAAAAAAATATTGAAAAATTTTGTTCCTTTTATAATATTTTTTATTTTAGGAATCAATAGGATTATTAGTTTTTATTTTAAGTTTATTTTAATTATTTTAAATTATTTAGTTTGGGCTTTAAAATGGGCTTTAGGGACATTATTGACAATTTGGTGTTAACCCTAATTTGTTCCCTATATATACATGTGTTGCCTTGTTGGAAAAGAGGAGAGAAGGAAAAAACCTAAGAGGGGTCAGAAGGTTTTCTTCAGAAAAGAGGGGAGAGAGGGAGAAACAAAGGAGATCCCCAGAGAAGAAAGGCAGTCGTTCCACAACTCGTTAGAAGGATTGGAGCTCTCCAGTGTTCCCTTATTCAAACCTTTTTCACATTTACCGAAGCAAACCTCCGCTTCGTAGGTTAAATTACTAAACCTTTTGCCTTTTCATGTTTATGTGCATATTTTGCCATGTTAATGTGTTTAGGTCCGTTAAATTACTAAATCCTTTGCATTTTTCATATTTATTTGCATCCTTGCCATGTTAACCTTCATTGTTGTTTAGATCCGTAGATTTTGATCTGTATGAACCATGATTGTGTCGTATAGGATTGTTTGCATGTCCATTAATTGTCTGTTTGCATTTGCAATTCTATTGTTATTTTTTTTATCAAAACCTTTTTCAAAATCAAAACCTTTTTTTATTAAAACTAAAACATTTTTTCCCAAAAAAAACCTTTTTTGTTCCCGTAAATATTTTTTCCCAAAAAAAAACCTTTTTTTTTATTCCCAATTGTTCCCGTAAACATTTTTTCCCAAAAAAAAACCTTTTTTTGTTCCCGTAAACATTTTTTTCCAAAAAAAAGCCTTTTTTTGTTCCCGTAAACATTTTTTTCTAAAAAACCCTTTTTGTTCCCAAAAACATTTTTTTTTATATATAATTTAAACTTAAATTTTTTTTAACTAAGTAATTCCATTTTAAAATTAAAACCTTTTTTTATATATATAATTAAAATATTAAAAAAATTAAAACATTTTTTTACATAATTAAAATATTAAAAAATTAAAACCTTTTCGTAAGGAACTCCTTATGTTTGCCGTGTCATTTTGTGTACCTTTTATTTTCTTTATTCCTGCATTTCATTTGCATGCTTGAGGTTGAGATGTGCTTGTGGTGGCCACAGCCCCACACTATTTTCCTCCCTCACTTCATTCTAAGTGTCATTACACATTTTCATATTTTTCATGTTTTCAAAAATGTTTCTTTGTTTCTTTATACCCTCTGCCTTTATTACTTTTCTTATTTCTGTACCTTAATTATTCCTCCATATAATGATTTGTCATATTTTCACATTTTTTTTACAGTTTTATCCTTCCGAAGGATTAGGTCCAGCCTTTTGGCCGCCGAGTCAATAGCCTTACCCCTTTAATGGATCAAACCCTAATTTTCACAAATGCCTCGCCGCAGGCAAAATTACAATTTTACCCCTAGCACTAGGTCAAAGAGCCGCCGTGCTCATTTTAGGGTTTCCCGCCGCGGAATCCCTAACCTAACCCTAATTCACTTAACAATTTACAACGTAGATATTGGAGTTTCTACACTCCGCGTAAGCGTGTCCCTAAGATACGTTTATTCCCCATTGAAACCTTGGCCACAGTCAAGACGTTTCTAACCTCCCTTTTGAGGGGAACTACGATTACTCTGATTCCACTCCCGTAAGGATACGTAGGCACAAGATGCGATGTCTTGCCGAGTAAACTTAGAATTAACCCCTTAGGTCTCTTTTCTCACTTGTAATCCTTATGTACATATACCTTAAGCAAATAAATAAAGCAAATAGTAAACATCTGAACAAAAGGTTCCTGTAGAGTACTACAGAAGTTTAGGGTGCTAATACCTTCCCTAAGCTTAATCAACCCCCGAATCCTAGAATCTCCCCGCATTGTGTTTACGATGCAAAATAGGTTTTTCCCTCTTTTGACCTTTTCCTTCGGATAAATCAAAGAGCGGTTGTGAACTGAATTGTGATTCAAACTCATTAATAGTTTGTGATCCTATTTCCACCGCAACAGAAAAATGGCGACTTCACTGGGGAATGTCTAACTTTAACTTTTGAGGGTTATCCCTAACTTGTTCATATTTATTACTATCTGTGATATTATTCATTTGCATGTATATATTTGTGCTTTGATTGTGGGACTGTTCCTTGTGTTGTGAGATAGGTCCTACACCCGGATCTAGTGTACCTTAGGTAAATGGCAATAGACCAAGGAAACTGTACGACGTATATCGATGCGGTTGATCTGGTGGCCATAGTTAGTGCGACTTCTTGGTTGGTGCTTATATTCCTTAAGTCAAGTTGAGGATAATATTGAGGCTGCCATATGTTGTCAATGCACTAACTGACTTTTAGAACCCTAGCTAACTCATCTTGGCCTTTAGAAGGTAGTGAGGTAGCCGGCTTTGGTGCAGACTGAAGTTGGTTGACACTCGATACTACGCTCATTGAGATCTTAAACTTGGAGGGTTTTGGTTGGCAAGTAAGTTGCCTTCTGAACAATCACCCTTGGGAAGGATCAATGATATTGAGATCCCTTAGAACCTGGTTACTTTTGTAGGACAGGATGAACCATCTAACTTCAGGGGAGGGTATTTGCCTTTGAACCTCATGCAAGCTTTTAACCTAGGACTTTGTGTGTTTTCATGCATTGCATCCATAAAGCATCTCATTGCATTGTATTTCATGGAGTTCAAATATCATTTATGGATATCGCGGGATACCATAAATAAATAAAAAAATATAAAATGAAAAAATAAGAAAAAGATTTCCTTGGTACCCCACGACATTAGTAAAGGTTTTGAATTCCATGAAATCTTCATTTACATTCACATTTTAGCATCATACTTTTGCATTACATGTGTCTCCCGATTTCTCGCACTCGGTTCTCTCACCTTCCAGTTTCGTCACCCTGAGTTCTCGGCACCAATACAACACCAGAGCTCAAACTCGGAAAAGAATGGAGGAGCAGGCAAAAGAGATTGATCGCCTTAGCAATGAACTTGAAGACCTTCGAGGGGGTATGGGGCGTATGATGGAATTGTTACATGTCATGAATGCTAAGATGGATACCCAGCCCACTGTTGTTTCTGAGATTACCGGCGTTACTGTGGACCCTCCACCAAGTGTGACCATAGCAAGGGACCCACCTTATGGTCTTGCTCCCGGTTTTGTGCCTCCTCAAGCCACTGTTCCGATTAATCAACCTGTTCAGCAAGCCGTGCCTTTGTTTTCTGAAGTTTCTAGGGGGGCTCCTATCTTTGCACCACCTGTTGTACACACTCGTGCGCAACCGTACTCCAATGAGACAGTTTTTGATAATCTTGATGAGAATGTTGAGGGTTATGAGAAACATGATAAGCTTCGTGAGGAAGTAAACACTATCGTCCAGAGATTGAAAAAGGTAGAGGGTGATCAAATTTTTGGGACTGCTGCAAGGGATGTTTGTTTGGTCTCAGGTTTGGTTATTCCCCCGAAGTTCAAAACTCCGAACTTCGATCGTTATGAAGGTGCCACCTGCCCTAAGAGTCACTTGATCATGTATTATCGCAAAATGGCTGCCCATGTTGAGAATGATAAACTGATGATTCATTGCTTCCAAGACAGTTTGAAGGGTGCTTCTTCCAAGTGGTATTTAACTTTGGACCAATCCCGCGTTAAGAGCTTTCAAGATTTATCTGACGCTTTCATCAAACACTACAAGTACAATATGGATCTGGCTCCTGACAGAAGACAGCTGCTGAGTATGTCACAAAAGAATTCTGAGTCATTCAAAGAGTATGCTCAAAGGTGGAGAGAGACTGCTTCGCAGGTAGAACCTCCTTTGACCGAGAAAGAGTTAGCTGATTGGTTTGTCGACACGGTCCGTCCAGAATTTTACGAGAGAATGGTGGGTAGCGTGACTTCAAATTTCTCCGACATCGTTGCTGTGGGTGTCAAGATTGAATTGGGTATGAAGAGTGGTAAAATGACAAATAATCATGGCGCTTCTAAGGATCAGCCGAAGAAACCTCCGTATAGCTCCCAGAAAAAGAAGGAGAGTGAGACTAATACTATATCCTCTGGTAGACCAAGGGAACGCTTTTATCGACATCCGCAAGGTTATGCTCAACCTCAAGGGTACCCAGTCCAATATGCTCAACAACCCTATGTGGCAGCTATTACACCTTCTTTCAATCAACAGGTTCCCATGTATCAACCTATGCAACAACCTCCTGTTTATCCGCCTCCTGTCAACTACCTACAGGCACCCAATACTCCTGCTCCTCAACAGCCAAAGAGTCCGGCTCCTCGCCAGAATATGCCAAACAGAAGAACGTATAAACCTTGTCCGCCGATCCCGATGACTTTTACTGAGTTATACCCCCACTTGGTACAACAAGGTCTGATTATCACCCGTGCTTTGGGTCCTCCGTCTAATCCGTTACCTGCAAGTTACAACGCTACCGCTCATTGTTTATTTCATGAGGGTGCGCCCGGCCATGATCTAGAGAATTGCTATGCTCTTAAGAAAGTTGTCAGAAATTTGCTAGAAACGAAGAAGTTGTCTTTTGGCGATGCTCAGCTGAAGATCGAGACTCCTTTCGGGGTTCCTCACTCGTCAAGTGCAAATTCTGCAAAGCATGCTACGCCTATCAGCCGAATCCAGTCATTATTCAAAGGCCTAGCCCGCTTCATTTCAGTAACCCTCAAGGTGATATGACCGGGATCAACAAAGGATCTGGGAAATTTATTTTGAAGCAACGACTGAAAACTGTTGAAGATGTGACCAGCATAACTGGGGTAAGCCATGACGACTCACAGTGATCATGAACCAGACGTCCTTTCCATTGAGGCTCCGCCAAAGGAAACTGTTACTCTTGAATGCAAGATTTCATAAACATTTAGAAGGATTTTTCCGACAGTTCATTTGTTTATTTATATGCATTTCTCTTTGATTAAGCATATTTAGCATGCACGAACTTGTTTATCTTTAATGCAACGCATATGTTTGTCTTGAATAAATCCATTCGCTTCACTCATTCAAAAACGTTTTCATAAATTATAATGCCAACTTTACCCGATCTCTTGTTCTGATGGAGAATTGGGGGGAGGATGATGAACCAAAAACGTCAGATTTCTTGCTGTATGCTTTCGATTGAAACCCGCTGATGATGTAAGGCATTGTTTCAAATCCCATACACTGGAGATATAAGGATGTTAATCCCTAGTTAACCTCTTTGAGCCTTGAAGTAGGAGTTTTTCTTTCTTTTAAGAACCTTCATCCTAACCTGGGGCAGGGTAGGTTTCAGTTAAACCGATCGAGCGCTTAGACTCTTAAAAAGGAAGAGCAAACCTTCGAGAATTTATCCTTAGCATCTTAAGAAGTCCAATACAATGACTATCCCTCGGTTACCTAAGGAGTGGGGCAGTCACAAGCCTTTCAAAAGATTTACACATAAAAGAATATTCAAAAAAAAATAATAAGAGCCCGCTAAGTCAAAACCTATGAAGGAGACTTAGGCAAAACTGGGGCATCCCGCTGGACTTCAAAGTCAGATCAAAAGACATTGTCCAGGCAAAAGTTAGGGAGTAAAAGAAAAACAAGAGGGTACAATAAATAATCCCTAGTAAAGAACAAAATCGTGTGACCGACTGCCATTAGAAATAGGTGAGTGACTGCCATGTTCAAAGCCTTGATAAGTTCTCGACCATAGCAAATCCGCTTGAGATATGGGCGTTCGTATCCGATTAACTGAATTAGGATTGGAGAACATCACGAAGAATGGGTGGGTACAAATATAACTTTGAGCCTTTATCCTTTGTTTCTTAAACCGTGAACCGAGCCACGATACAACCTTTAAAAGACCTAATTGAAGTAGGACTTCGGTTGAAAGCATACTTGACAAGATCACGTTTCCTGACTCCTACGAGCTATGCTCAGAAAAAATTCATGTTGACATTATAATTAAAACTTATATCCTGACTAGTGATTTCGGTCACAAGTTATCGCGATATCTTTTTTCAAAACAAAAATTCAAGACAAATATATGTGTACATTGACAAGCTCAGGATAGGCATTTCAGGCATGACAACTTTGCTTGATATCTTAGAGATTTACATATGAACATAACCCGTGGAACTTGAAGATCCTACTGAACAGGGGCAGGCAGTTTCCCAATTCGCTTACCAACGCGAGTCTGACATTCTTAAGAGCTATTTCCCAAACATTTCGTCGTAACACGATTAATTTGTGCCAGTTACGTCGAGACCTGACAAATCTCTCAAAGAGTTTGAGAACAATGGGGCAACCGGACTCGG
Organism: Lathyrus sativus; assembly: GCA_963859935.3. Lineage (NCBI taxonomy): Eukaryota > Viridiplantae > Streptophyta > Magnoliopsida > Fabales > Fabaceae > Lathyrus > Lathyrus sativus. Next base: position 487,246,047 of record OZ012736.1, read on the forward strand.
TGTTCTCTATAAAATCCTCTTGAGATGACCCTACCTCGCAACGCAAGTATCCTGGGGCACCATGTTTTTAAAGGAAACAAATGGCGACTACTATAAGGTCCTTCAAGATTAAAACCATGTGGTTCCACAACTTTCTTCATGCACCCGATGGATTTTATTCATGGCGGCCTTCATTCCCAGTAAATCTCAGTGTTGCAACAGGCTCTCAAACTATTGCCTCATCATAGTCCCCAGCGAGACTTTAAGCTGACAATACTTTGGATGGAGCCGGAGGTCCCTAAGACATCAAAGATTTCACCGACATGCTCCCAGTGATAGTCCCCAGAGAGACTATAAGCTGACAACTTTTTCTTGGGTAACTCAAAAGTGTCCCTCAGGTTTTCTTCTCCCCATGTGAAGACGTGATACGGTACACCCAAGCAGATTCACTTTCTCCCCAGAGAATTCAGAATTTTGAAACTAGATTTGGTCCTACCATTCCCTCCCATGATTAACGTATTGGTTGCGGAGAACGCAGGGTATTTCCGTCGAGATGTTTATTTCATCTCTCGTCCCGTCTCTAGTCTGTTTCGTCAGCATACACAGGGGCATAAGCATCACATGCCTATTTCATTACACATTCATTACATATTACATATTCATTACATATTCATTACATACTCATTACATACTCATTTCATAACATCTTGCATACATAAACATTAACATACATAGACATTAACATACATAGACATTAACATACATTCACATTAACATATGCATCAACATATGCGTTAGCATTCACAGGTTCATCGTGTCTCCATCATTTGGTTGTTACCGCCGAGTAACTGGGTTCGTCCATTCTCTCCAAATAGATTGTCAGCCCTAAGCATAAAATACTTACTTGTTTCCAGTTTCCCCACAAAGCTCGATCCTCGTGGATGACGGTTACTTCAGCTATCTTTCCTCGCCAGGATTAGATATTTACCCTTCGAGATCATTCCCTCGATGGAATCTTGATTACCAGTCTTCTTTCTAGCTCGATCCTAGATTGAATCTCGGTCATGTCGGTAGTCAAGCCCAACCGGACGTGCATTTATTTTGCACCATCTAAAGATTTTCACCATACCATGACAGATACGCGACTATCTCGCTTGAGAAGTTTATCACTGTACCCGGACGTGCATTTATTTTGCACTATCTTTCAAGAAAATCAACTACAATCCTTTCCAGATGCACGCCAGTTCACGCCTGGAAAATCCATCAGTACAACACTTTACAATCCTACATGTTACAACCTTTTACACTTTACATTTTACAGCATCAACATACGACATTTCTCACCTAAGAAGTCGATCATATCCTCGTTATGACTCGCAGCAAATGGCCATCTCCATGGAGCAGTTGGGCTTCCATTTACCTGCCGTCTTGAGGTTTGAACCAAATCGTATTCAGGAGAGCACGATCTTGAGTTACGGGAAGGTTTGAGCGAAATCATATTCAGGAGAGCACGATTCTGAAGTATGAGGAAGTTCAGTCAGCCCTTTTCATATTCAGGAGAGCACGATTCTGAATTTCATTTATCCGAAAGAGCCGAATCATATTCAGGAGAGCACGATTCTGAGTTATGAGGAAGTTCAATTAGCCCTTTTCATATTCAGGAGAGCACGATTCTGAAGTATGAAGAAGTTCATTTATCCTTTAGTAAAAGAAGGAACGGAATCATATTCAGGAGAGCACGATTCTGAGTTATGAGGAAGTTCAGTTGGCCGTTTTTCAGGAGAGCACGATTCTGAAGAATGAAGAAATTTCAGGAACCGAATCATATTCAGGAGAGCACGATTCTGAGTTATGAGGAAGTTCGATTACCCAGTTTCATATTCAGGAGAGCACGATTCTGAAATATGAGTATATTCAGTCATCCAGTTTCATATTCAGGAGAGCACGATTCTGAAATATGAAGAAATTCAGTCATCCAGTTTCATATTCAGGAGAGCACGATTCTGAAATATGAGTATCTTCAGTCATTCAGTTTCATATTCAGGAGAGCACGATTCTGAAATATGAAGAAATTCAGTCATCCAGTATCATATTCAGGAGAGCACGATTCTGAAGTATGAGGAAGTTCAGTTAGCCCTTTTCATATTCAGGAGAGCACGATTCTGAAGTATGAAGAATTTCATTTACAAGAAAGAGCCGAATCATATTCAGGAGAGCACGATTCTGAAGTATGAGGAAGTTCAGTTAGCCCTTTTCATATTCAGGAGAGCACGATTCTGAAGTATGAAGAATTTCACTTACCCAAAAGAGCCGAATCATATTCAGGAGAGCACGATTCTGAAGTATGAGGAAGTTCAGTTTACCCTTTTCATGTTCAGGAGAGCACGATCTTGAAGCATGAAGAAGTTTCATTTATCCTTTATGTAAAAGAAAAATCAGAATCTTATTCTAGGCGCCGACCTTAAATGCGAGAAGATTTATTTATCAGATAAGCAGCAGCCTCTTTATTTGAGTGCTTATCCATTTTTTGCACATAAGTCCCTTCCAACGATAAGTGACAGTTCTCCCTCGAGAAGCTTATCAGGGCAATTCCCATCAAAGTCCATTTATTTTGGCATACAGTCGGTCTTTCCCCTGTATATTTGCTGCGGAGTTCCGAAAAGTCCGTTTGATCCTGTCACGAGGGGTAGTTTACAGAAGCTTGGATGTTATTCCTTGCTCAATGCTCCAGCATTCTGTAATCGATCTTACAATCGTACGTGATCCAGTTTTATTTTTAGATTCCCCAGTGGAGGCCGTCTCATAGGTACCATCTCCATTCGAGGATCTCGTTCCTTTTCTAAAAGTGACAATTGGTCATTCGCACCAGTTGACTATCATTTTTAGAATTCCCCAGTGATGTACTGTGTCTCAGCGCGTCATTTTCCCCAGTGTGTTTCTTCTCGTGGCGTCTGTCTCGGTGTCGTCATGTTTCGTCAGCATTTTCGCATTCATTATTCCAGCATACGCATCATATCATAGTCATGGCATCATCTGCATTAAGTCGTTCCAGTTTTGTCCATAGCATTGCATATCGTCGCATATAAGGGCAAAATTTTCGGTTATCTATATTTAAATCTCTCCACCACGATTCCACGAGTCTCTGTCACTCAAATCGTCCGGTGTAGCCATTTAAATAGGGGCAACTGTAATACCCCAAATTTTACCCTTTCTTTTTTATTTTTATTTTAAATTCTTATTAACTTAATAAATTAACCTTTTTTTTTAAATCTTGTTTTTTTAACTAATAATAATTTAATTAACCTTTTTTATAACTTTACTAATGTTTTTTATTAACTTTTTTTTTTTCTATTTAGTTTATTTATTTAAGTCATTTTAAGCTCTTCTTACTAACTTTTAGGATTTAGATTAAAATTTAACTTTTTTTTTTTCTTTAAAGAGTAAATTTTTCATAACCTTTTTTAAATTAATTTCTAACACTTTTTTTTTTTAAATAAAAATCTAATACTTTTTTTTTAATTAAATATTTTTTTCTAACTTTTTAAAATTAAATCTTTTTTTCTAACTTTTTTAAAGCTAAATTTTTTTTTTTCTAACTTTTTTAAAGTTAAATATTTTTTTTCTTTTTCTTCTAACTTTTTTTAAAACTAAATCTTTTTTTTCTAACTTTTTTAAAATTAAATCTTTTTTCTAACTTTTTTTAAATCTTTTTCTAACTCCTCTTTAAAGTTAAATCTTTTTCTATCTTTTTTAAAATTAAATCTTTTTTTCTAACTATTTTTAAAGCTAAATCTTGTTTTCTAACTTTAAATCTTTTTTTTCTAACTTTTTAAAATTAAATCTTTTTTTCTAACTTTTTTAAAATTAAATATTTTTTTCTAACCTTTTTAAAACTAAATTTTTTTTTAACTATTTTAAAAATTAAATCTCACCTTTGTCACTTTTTTTGTTCTTTATTATTTTTACTCTAAATTTTTCTATCTTTCATTAAAAAAATAACAAAAATAGTCTTTTATTATTATTTAATTATTATTTTCGTATTTTAATTAAATCATTTTTTAAAATATTATTTTTTTCACTTTTTTCTAAATTATTCATAAAAATATCCAAAAATCATAAAATAAAAAAATATTGAAAAATTTTGTTCCTTTTATAATATTTTTTATTTTAGGAATCAATAGGATTATTAGTTTTTATTTTAAGTTTATTTTAATTATTTTAAATTATTTAGTTTGGGCTTTAAAATGGGCTTTAGGGACATTATTGACAATTTGGTGTTAACCCTAATTTGTTCCCTATATATACATGTGTTGCCTTGTTGGAAAAGAGGAGAGAAGGAAAAAACCTAAGAGGGGTCAGAAGGTTTTCTTCAGAAAAGAGGGGAGAGAGGGAGAAACAAAGGAGATCCCCAGAGAAGAAAGGCAGTCGTTCCACAACTCGTTAGAAGGATTGGAGCTCTCCAGTGTTCCCTTATTCAAACCTTTTTCACATTTACCGAAGCAAACCTCCGCTTCGTAGGTTAAATTACTAAACCTTTTGCCTTTTCATGTTTATGTGCATATTTTGCCATGTTAATGTGTTTAGGTCCGTTAAATTACTAAATCCTTTGCATTTTTCATATTTATTTGCATCCTTGCCATGTTAACCTTCATTGTTGTTTAGATCCGTAGATTTTGATCTGTATGAACCATGATTGTGTCGTATAGGATTGTTTGCATGTCCATTAATTGTCTGTTTGCATTTGCAATTCTATTGTTATTTTTTTTATCAAAACCTTTTTCAAAATCAAAACCTTTTTTTATTAAAACTAAAACATTTTTTCCCAAAAAAAACCTTTTTTGTTCCCGTAAATATTTTTTCCCAAAAAAAAACCTTTTTTTTTATTCCCAATTGTTCCCGTAAACATTTTTTCCCAAAAAAAAACCTTTTTTTGTTCCCGTAAACATTTTTTTCCAAAAAAAAGCCTTTTTTTGTTCCCGTAAACATTTTTTTCTAAAAAACCCTTTTTGTTCCCAAAAACATTTTTTTTTATATATAATTTAAACTTAAATTTTTTTTAACTAAGTAATTCCATTTTAAAATTAAAACCTTTTTTTATATATATAATTAAAATATTAAAAAAATTAAAACATTTTTTTACATAATTAAAATATTAAAAAATTAAAACCTTTTCGTAAGGAACTCCTTATGTTTGCCGTGTCATTTTGTGTACCTTTTATTTTCTTTATTCCTGCATTTCATTTGCATGCTTGAGGTTGAGATGTGCTTGTGGTGGCCACAGCCCCACACTATTTTCCTCCCTCACTTCATTCTAAGTGTCATTACACATTTTCATATTTTTCATGTTTTCAAAAATGTTTCTTTGTTTCTTTATACCCTCTGCCTTTATTACTTTTCTTATTTCTGTACCTTAATTATTCCTCCATATAATGATTTGTCATATTTTCACATTTTTTTTACAGTTTTATCCTTCCGAAGGATTAGGTCCAGCCTTTTGGCCGCCGAGTCAATAGCCTTACCCCTTTAATGGATCAAACCCTAATTTTCACAAATGCCTCGCCGCAGGCAAAATTACAATTTTACCCCTAGCACTAGGTCAAAGAGCCGCCGTGCTCATTTTAGGGTTTCCCGCCGCGGAATCCCTAACCTAACCCTAATTCACTTAACAATTTACAACGTAGATATTGGAGTTTCTACACTCCGCGTAAGCGTGTCCCTAAGATACGTTTATTCCCCATTGAAACCTTGGCCACAGTCAAGACGTTTCTAACCTCCCTTTTGAGGGGAACTACGATTACTCTGATTCCACTCCCGTAAGGATACGTAGGCACAAGATGCGATGTCTTGCCGAGTAAACTTAGAATTAACCCCTTAGGTCTCTTTTCTCACTTGTAATCCTTATGTACATATACCTTAAGCAAATAAATAAAGCAAATAGTAAACATCTGAACAAAAGGTTCCTGTAGAGTACTACAGAAGTTTAGGGTGCTAATACCTTCCCTAAGCTTAATCAACCCCCGAATCCTAGAATCTCCCCGCATTGTGTTTACGATGCAAAATAGGTTTTTCCCTCTTTTGACCTTTTCCTTCGGATAAATCAAAGAGCGGTTGTGAACTGAATTGTGATTCAAACTCATTAATAGTTTGTGATCCTATTTCCACCGCAACATACGTGTTCCCTTGATATTGTCGGTGGACAATTAGTTGAGGTATATGTATGTAGTGATCAGTAGGATCGTGTACCCCCGAGTGGTGGGATATGTTTATATCTTGGTGTTAAAGTATGAACTTGTTTACTATCTGGTTGATTTATATGGTGTTGGTGTATGTTATATCTGTACATATATGCATTGATGTATGATGATATGATCAGGAGGATCGTGTGCACGTTCAGTGCCTAAATATATTAGTTATGCATTGGTGTGTGCATATCATGGTATTTTGGTGGGATGAATCATGTCTCAGGAGGAGCGTAAGTGATTCATCCGTACTCCTTTGTGGAGAATGGTGGGGGATAGATCATGTCTCAGGAGGAGCGTAAGTGATCTATCCAGGTTCGATTGAATGAACCAACGAGTCGGTACCGCATGCATGGTGTTGAGTTGCATTTTGCATTATAATATGTTATATTGTAATTTGAACAGTAGGTTCATCATATGGTGTTGTTAGGGGTGAATCTTGGTGTGTTGGTGTGTTGTACTACCTTATTCACATGTATTACATTACCATTATATTTTTGATCATGTTTTCTCACCCCTTTGTTGTTGTTGTGGTCTGTGCTTCTTCGGAAGTACAGATAATCCAGGTGCTTAGCTAGCTTGGATATTGGTGTGATTGTCGGGTCTAGGATGCTCTGATACGTAGCACGGGACTTGGGCGTTTTTATTTGTTTTATGTTGAACTTATATTTTATTTCCCTGTGAACGTATCAAACTTTTATTGAATTTTATTATTTAACATTCCGCTGTATTTGGAGAAAAACCTTTTTTATAAGGAAACGTTATTTTTATGTGATATCCCACTTGGGAGAATTGGAACTCTGATTTTGTTTATTTATAATGTTTATTAATTTAGATGATTTTGGGAAGTGGGGTGTTACACCAAGCACGGTTGGGCTTTTGGTTTAAGGATATGACAAGGTTTATTGTTACTGGATTTATCTCTGGTTACCAACAAGAATGGATTTAAAAGGGGAATGACTAGACAAGAACTAGTATTCGAGGATAGACCACCAGACGAGAGCTGGTGTCAACAAGGTTAGGCTATCAGACAAGAACTGACTACCAAGCGGGAACTGGAGTTCAAACAACAAGGCCAGGTGAGAACTGATTACCAGGCGGGTACTGGAATCTACCAAAAGGTTGGACGAGAACGGATTACCAGGAAGGTACTGGAATCTACCAAACGGTTGGACGAGAATTGATTACTAGGCGTGTACTGGAATCAAGAGGTTAGGTTGTCAGGCGAGAACTGAGCTTCTAACTTCATGTATCAAACGGGAATTGATTTATGGTTTTGGACATCAGATAAGAGTTGCTTTCTGGTTGGCCAGACATGAACTGGACTTTGAAACTGTGTTTGCCAGTCGGGGACTGATTAAACAGTGAGCTACAAAAAGGGTGACCGGACGGGAACTAGTCGAAAATCTGACATGTACCAGACATGAACTGGTATTTACTGAAGGATTGTCCAGACAAGAACTGGTTTGTCAGTTTTTCGAACGAGAACGGGCTTTGGACATGACTTCAGTTACAAAGCTCTGACATGTAACAGGTTTCAGGTTATTTGATGAGGTAATGACATGATTCCACAACACTCAAACTCTGGCTGATGAGAAAAAACTTGCTCGAGTACCTGCCCTGAATAATCTGACTTGCAAATAAAGAAATTTGCCATGAGACAATCTCGAGATGGCTTGCCCTAGAATCTGTGGGATCTTTGTAAAACCTCCTTGAAAGGAACCCTGAAATTTTCGTACCCTGATGATTTGTCATGAATTGCCAACAGAACCTCGAAAAGACGCTTCAGATTAACTATCTTCTGGATAAGAATAGCTTCTGTGCTCTTGGGATGACCTGCCCCAGATTAACTGACTTTCGGATGGGTGACTCCCTTGATATGATCATTTGATATAGCTTGCCTCGGCTCAACGGAGTAGGCGTTCTGCATTCTATCCTGATCAACCTTCCACTGTGGAAACTTTCCTGCTGTCAAGCGCTAACTCGCAAGTAAAACAAATTGTTCTGCACAAAAGATATATTCATGCAATGCATATGACAGTTTTGAAGTCCAAGTATGTTCACTGGAAAAACATTTGTGACATAAAATGAACAAATCATTTATCAGAATGTCAATATTAAAACCTGCAAGTTGAGAAGAATCCTTTTAGGATTCAGTTTCGATGCGATCTTTACCGAAGTATGCTTTCGAAACCACCATGCTTCAATTAGGACTTTTACATGTTGTAACGTGGTCAAGTTCAAGGTTTGAAAGAAAGGATAAAGGCTCAAAGTTTATTTTAACCCACCCATTCTCCTTGATGTTCTCCAATCCTACGTTCAGCTAATTCGACACTAGCTCTCACCTTTCAGAGGTTGAGTGACAGGAGTGATGGTTCGGGAAACCACAAGTTTTGGGAGTGACAGTCACTCGCTTTTCATCTTTGGTGTCTGGAGTCACACGACTTGTTTTTCGAGGATTCTTCTTTTGTAATCCTAACTTTTTCCTGGACTGGCTCTTTTGAGCTTCTTTTTGATTTCAAAGTCCAGCGGGATGCCCTAATTTTTGCCTAAGTCGCTTGTTTTCAAGATTCGACTTAGCAGGCTTCTTCTTTTGAGTCTTTTCTCTTTTTTCCCTTCTTTTTTTTTTGAACAAATTGCGTGACACCGGCTTGTCTGACTTGTTGAAGGGATTAGTGACCGTTTCACTCCTTGGTCGGCAATGGATAACCACGATGGTTTTTTTTGGCACGACCTGCACAGGTGCGATTGGCTCTCGAACGGGAACACTCCTTCTGCTATTTGGACGCTTTGTCAAATTAGCTGACACCTACCCTGCCCCGGGTTAAGATTGAGGGTTTTTTTTGTCTTCAGAAAGAAACTCCTACTACTAGCCTCAAAGGGGTTAACAAGGGATTATCATCCTTATATCTCCGGTGTTTAGGAATTTGAAACAATGCCTATACATCATCAACAGGTTTCGTTCAAAAGCATACACTCAGAAGCTTGCGCGTCTTGCAATTTCGTCATCCTCCCCGGATTCCACTTAAACAAGCGTTAAACATTTAATTAAAAAACATAGGTGAACACAAATGGATTTAATCAAAATATGCATATTCATTTCATTGTCAATATCAATTGAAAACAATACAGTTTTACAAATGAGATTTGCATTCTAACAGGAAAGAAACTACAAATGCAAAGAAATGACAAGATAAAACAAAGATTGCCAGCTTCGAGGAACTGGGCTTTCAGATCTTGCTGGCTGCTAGAGGATGTGACCCTTGCAGTCTACAAATTCAATCAGATGAGAGGTCGACGTGCACAACCAAATCTCCTTCGGGAAAGGAAATGTACTATTTGTCAATCAACTGCTGCACTTTGGCTTGAAAGGTTTTGCAATCGTCAGTTGCGTGCCCCATAGATCCTGTATGATATTCGCATCGAGCGTTGGGATCATACCCAGGAGGATATGGCTCTGGCGACGGTTTGAGAGCCTTAGGCTCCACCAAAGAGTTCTGAATCAATTGTGGAAGAATATCAATGTGTGGCATAGGCACTGGATGAAGAGGAGCATTCCTTCTTTCCAGATTGTTGCGCGGCCTATTCTGATTCTGGCGTCGGTTGTTTTGCTGCCGAGGAGTACGAGGTTGTTGGCGACGGGCTAACTGTTGAGCCACAGCTGGAGCATATACAGCATTAGTTTCTCCTTATTTCCCAACATGAGACTTCTTTGTATCTTTAGAAGAACCAGGAGCAACTTGGATCTTCCCTAGTTTGATACCGCTTTCGACCCTTTCTCCTGCTGTCACCAGATCTGAAAAACTTGCAGACATGCAACCTATCAGCTTCTCATAATACACTCCGGGAAGTGTGGCCATGAACATGTCGGTCAGCTCTCTCTCCACCATGGGAGGTTGCACTCTAGCAGCTAGGTCTCGCCATCTCTGGGCATACTCCTTGAAGCTCTCAGTACTCTTCTGAGACATACTCTGCAATTGGACCCTGTTTGGAGCCAGATCACTATTATACTGATAGTGACGCACAAAAGCTTCCGCCAATTCTCTCCAGCTACTGATATGGGTCCTCTCAATCCCCATATACCATTCCAAAGATGCTCTAGTCAGACTGTCCTGGAAGCAATGCATCAGCAACTTTTCATCCTTAGAGTAAGCAGACATCTTCCGAAAATATGCTCGGATGTGTACTCTAGGACAAGATGTTCCTTTGTACTTTTCGAAATCTGGTACCTTGAACTTGGGAGGAATCCTGACCCCAGGAACTAGACCAAGATCTACCATGTCAAGGCCCAACGAGTTCTGATTCTCGAAAGACTTCATCTTTTCCTCAATCAGTTTAAACCTTTGGTCAGCTTCAGTTGGCAAACTGCCTTCCATATCCTTCACAGAAAAGATATCACTCTGGTGATCTTCTCACTGAGGGCCTGCAGCCCGGTGCACAATGCCCATACTTCCACCAGCAACACTACCATTTCCATTCGCAGCACCTCCGCCTGGAGGTATGACAACAGTAGGAACACCATGTGGAACACATCCTCCAAATGGAGGGACGACACCAGCGACTCCATTGTTATTAACTTGGGGAGCGTCAAGGAGAGGCTGAACTAGAGTTCTCAGATGCTCCTGTCCACTGGCAACATTCTGCATCAACTCCATGAACTGGGACATGCAAGTTCTGAATTCTTGCAATTCGGCTTGAACCTGATCCATTATCTTTCGTTGATTCCCTCGAGTCGGATATCTGTAAAAACTGAATTGCTCAATCCTTAACTGAAGAAAACCAAACAGAGTTAGGAACAGAAGGCCACCGAGGGCACATGCTATGCAAATGAGAGTGCAAGATGAAAAATGCAAACATGTATATGTATTCACAGGGAGATCTCCCCCTTGATTCTAGTTTCAATAGACAAGAACAACAGGGATGGATACGAGCACCACAATAATCTTTTCCCACGTCAGGTAAAAATTTCTCTGAAGATTTCAAAGACGCCAGGCTCATCCATGGAGATCAGACCAAGTAAAGGCCCTAACTCGGGTGTCAGAAACGTGTATACAACCCCCTCTCTTCAGAAAACCAGTACTAGAATCAAAAGAGAGACGAGAACCTTCGAACACATAGACATACAATGTTACATGCAGGATGATTATGCAAATGCAACAGGGGATCAAGGTATCCAATGCTCAAACTTTGCTGCTGTGTCGTTGACTGAATTCAACCAGAGCTCCGCTCTAATCAGAACACTGAGATAATACACTGGATGGAACACTCAGGATCAAAATTTCGCACTGACGAGAAAACCAGGGTTGGTTGAAGGCCAGGTTTCCTGCAAAAACCCATCCCTCTCACATGTGGGTTCTAGTCTTGAAAGGTACGACATCCTATGCAGGTGGTCAGCGTCACAGACTTTCGAGAAACGATGATACATTCACTGTTTCTGATTTGGAATCATAGTCTAACGAAGAGGCCTCACTTAGTTGACTTCCTAAATGAGCGGTCTTCAGAGTCGACAGTCTCTCTAAGTCAATATTCCCTCAACTGCACCAGACGCGCAGGATAAAATATTTCTAAAGAAATACCTCGTCTGAATGTGAATTTCACGCGAGCTATTGCGCAGCCAAACGCCACACAAGCTCCCGCTAATCTCCACTCTAGTCCTATGTGTATACTCAAGCCCAGGTCCGACTTATCTCTCGGTGGAACAACCCAACCCACAGCACAACAACAACAAGAATGCAATGCAATAATATACAACATATAATGTACATAAAGCAAAAAACTGCACAAAAGTAAACACCCAAAGACGCAACAGACAAGCGCTAGGAGTGACTCGCATAGGGAACCAAAGTCCCCAGTAGAGTCGCCAGCTGTCGCAACTGCGAAAAACACCCGGCGGAAAATAGAAGAGTCGCCACCTTTTGTTATTTATCCCAACGAGAGGGAAAGGAAACGATTGGAAAAACCTGACAAAAAAAGGAAAGACAAGGTCATCACAACCAAGTCCTGGATTCGGGAGTCAGTTATGCAAGGGGAAGGTATTAACACCCCTAACGTCCGTCGTACTCGACGGGATCCACGCTTGTTGTCTATCTAAGAGTGTGTTTAAACTATCTACGCTACAGGCTTGTGGACAAAAGAAAAGAAAAGAGACTCGGCAGAGCGTCGCAGCTTTGTGCCTACGTACTTTCATCTGGTATGAAAGATCAGAGTCAACGTAGTTCGGCTAACTACGGGAAAAAGAGGGGAATGTTGCTCGCTAAGATATCACGTCTTGTGCCTACGTACTTTCATCTGGTATGAAAGATCAGAGCAAACGTAGTACAGGCGGACACGAAACCACGTGTCGATTAAGTGTTTTATCCGAGTAGGGTTAAACGTCCGTTCCAGCAGTTAGGGGCTAAGCCTGTTTGCGGTAGAACCGAAGCTTAACAACACTCTTTTTTGAAAAAGTTATGATTAATCCCGAAGGAAAAAGGTTTGAATTTGTTTTGCGTTTTTAGTGAAGTGAATTAATTCGGTTTGGGATTCACGTTGCACTAAAGACTATGACAAGGAGGCGAATGTGTCATATATCTCCCACAAACGGGACGTATACTAAACACTCTAGATAAGCAAGAGGAGACCCCTCACTCATCATTCCCCATGTAGCTTAAGGCTCGTAGCGCGCAACGTTTATCGCCTTTATTAGATGAATTAGCATGATTTTGAAATGAGAAGAGAGACGCACAGAAGGTCTAAGGGAAACTCGGCCCTAACGTTGTCATGCAAAGTACTCCTAAAGTTCAGATGAAAAGGGGAAACATCTACCCTAATGTTAGCATACTTGGATTGAGCACCTAATGTCTCTCCTACTCCCATCCTAAACGGAGGGACTAGGAATCCTATGGGGATCATGGCAAGAAAGCACAAGAAGAACAAAGGAAGAATCAATCACAAGTAGAAAATGCAAACATGAAAATGCACAATTAAAATGGTGGGAGGGAGGAAAAATGTGTGGGGCAGCAGCCGCCACAAGCGCGTCTCGACCTCAACAGCGATGCAAGAATGATGCAAACATGTGGGGAAAAGCAAGAGATGAAAGCAAATGAACATGCAACCAAATGATCAATTCGAACCACATACTCGAGCATGCAAACAATTGGAAGAATGAGCATACATGTCAACAACATCATGATTAATCAACCACAAACAGTGACAATTATTCAAAACAATTCAATCCTAATACATCACCCTGATCTATGATGATTTCAATCGAACCGGTATGTGAACATACAAGAAAAACAGCAAATATGGCATTATGGCACAGTGTTAATCGGTTAACACATACTGTTAATCAGTTAACCTGTGTAAAACATGTGAAAATTTGGAAATTCATAGGTGTTAATCGGTTAACACCAGGCGTTAACCGGTTAACACCCTGAAAACTTTGAAAAATGTGAATATTTGAATTGGTTAATCGGTTAACCATATAGGTTAACCGATTAACATTGCACCAGAAGCTAAAAACAACAGCAGAAAATCACTTCCAGCATGGAAACAGCTTATCCAAGGTTCCAACAGATCAACTTATCAATTAAGCACGAAATTGACAACAGAAAATAGATATTCAACAGCATGGAAACAGATTATCACAGTCGATTCACAGATCACATGGATTAAATCAACATAAATTCAATCAAATATGAATACCGACATGATTAAAGAAAATAAGCCAAAAACAGATTCGAATCCAACCTTCGGAGCGGAGATTTGCTCCGGTTAGTGTTGATTTGCTTTGAATTGAATAGATCCAATACTAGAAGTCCGGAATACTTCAAGATCCAAGCCAATTGTTGTTGTATGAATGAAGATCCACCAAATTTGAGTCAAAAAACTTCAAATAATCACTTCCAACTCAAGCTCCAAAATCAGATCTCAATTTGCACGAAAATTGATTATGAAACTTGATCCAATGATGATGGTAAATGGAGGTTTATGCTCAAGAATTCATTGATTCCAATGAAGAATCAAGAATTCCAATGAAAAAGAGCTTTGAGTGAGTTTTGGTTATGGAGTGGATTTGGAGAATTGAGAGAGAATTGAAATCAAATTTGAAGTGAGAGTGAAAAATGAAGGTTAGAATGTGTTAGTTTAGAGTGGATCACTTAAATACTCTCTTGGTTTGGATCCAAAGCTAGGATTGGAAATCAAGGCTTGGAATGTGGAATGTGATTTTGGAGGGAAATCTGAATTTTAAAGGTGTTCTAGATCCTTCCTAAGTGAAAATTTGAATTCCAAAGTGATCAAAATTGGACCCCAAGTGTATTTGGCTTGAAACGTCACGTACAGGGCAAAATCTGCTTTGGTTAACTAGTTAACCATATAGGTTAATCGGTTAACACCTCTGAAACTTTGAATCTGGGATAGTTTTGCATTGGTTAACCGGTTAACCATATGTGTTAACCGGTTAACACCTTTGAATTTTGAATTTGGCGCCTTGTGGTGGGAAATCTGTCCATTTGCCCTGTTTCAACTGTCTGGAGCTTTGTTTAGCTGCCGAACCTCATTTTTGACCGTTGTCACTGTGAAAATACTTGTTACGAGCCTGAGTGCTGATCCTAATATAAAATTAACCTGCAAAATAGAATAAAATCGATCGCTCGATTGTTGGGCAAAATAAATGTCCGAGCCTCTGATGCTCGTTGTTCGTTGGTTGCACGGGAATGAAACCTGAGCCACAGGGAGACCTTGATCCCGTGCCTCGAGGACAAATGCTATGCAAATGCAGGGATGCAAAAAAATAAAAAATGCAAAGAAACAAAAGCCAGCCAAGAAAAAGGTCGGGAAAATTTTGGGGTGCAACAAGATCCAAGTTGGATGCAAAGTTAAAACAATTTATCTTCATCAACTATGGAAAAGTTGAGTTTGGCTACAGGTTGTATGATCCCGTAGGGAAGAAGCTTATTTGAAACTGTGATGTGGTGTTTATGGAAGACCAAACTATTGAAGATATTGATAAGGTAGAGAAGGCTAGACCCAAGAAAGATATCAGTTTGTCTAACATTGATCTAGTTTGGTTACCTAGTTATAATATGGATGTTATTGGTGGTGATGATCACAATGGTGAGCCATATGATTATGTTGATGATCAACAACATGGAGATTAGATAAATATTCCAACTAATGATGGTGAAGGGGAAAGCGATTTATCACAGGATGAGAATCTTATTAAAACTCCAGAATTATCTCAAGTTCAACCCAGGAGATCTAACAGGCAAAGACATCCTTCTACAAGGTATAATTCTGATGAGTACGTGACCTTGACTGATGAGGGTGAACCCGAGCGTTTTCAAGAGGCCATGGAAAGTGATGAAAATCAAAAGTGGATGGATGCAATGCATGATGAGATGAAATCATTGCATGATAATCACACTTATGATTTAGTGAAGCTGCCTAAAGGCAAAAGAGATTTGGAAAATAGATGGATTTATAGAGTTAAACATGAGAGCAACCCTAAGTCTCCAAGATATAAAGCCAGATTATTGGTGAAAGGTTTCCGTCAAAGAAAGGGTGTTGATTTTAATGATATTTTCTCACCTGTTGTAAAGATGTCATCAATTAGAATCGTGTTGAGTTTGGATGCTACTCTTGATTTAGAGGTTGAGCAAACGGATGTGAAAACGACTTTCCTTCAAGGTGATTTGGAGGAAGAGATCTACATGAAACAACCTGATGATTTAAGTTAAAGGTGAAGAAGATCATGTGTGTAGATTGAGAAAGATTTTATATGGGTTGAAGCAAGATCTAAGGCAGTGGTACAAGAAGTTTAAGTCTATTATGTGTGATCAAGGATACCCAAAGACTACTTCAGATTATTGCGTCTTTGTTAGAAAATTTTCTATCGATGACTTTATAATCCTGTTGTTATATGTTGATGATATGCTTATTGTAGGGAAAAGTATTTCTAACATTAACATGTTAAAGAAGCAATTGGGAGAGTCATTTTCCATGAAATACATGGGATCAGCTAAACAGATTCTTGGCATTATAATCATTCGTGACAAAAAAGAGAAGAAACTTTGAATGTCACAAGAAAATTATATCGAAAGAGTGCTGCAAAGATTCAAAATGGAAATTTCTAAAGCAGTAAGCACTCTTCTCGCTACTCATTTCAAGTTGAGTTCTAATCAAAGTCTTTCAAGCTACCCACAACAGACGTATAATGAAACGTGTTCCTTATACGTCTATTATGGGTAGTTTGGTGTATATAATGGTATGTACAAGACCAAATATAGCACATCATGTTGGTATAGTCAGTAGATTTTTGTTAAATCCAGGTAGAGAGCACTGAAATGTTGTAAAATGGATTTTAAGGTATCTTCGCAGTACTACTTCTATGAGGCTTTGTTTTGGAGGAGATAAGCCTGCTCTAGTAAGGTACTCTGACTTAGATATGACTGGAGACATTGATTCCATAAAATCCACCTCAAGGTTACATGATTAAATTTGCAAGGGAAGTTGTTGCTTGGCAGTCCAGATTGCAAAAGTGTGTAGCGTTATCTACTATAGAGATTGAGTTTATTGCAATTACTGAAGCATGCAAAGAATTACTATGGTTGAAGAAATTTTTGCAGGAGCTTGGTTTTGTTCAAGACAAATATATATTATTTGTTGATAGTCAAAGCGCTATTCATCTTGGTAAGAATCAGACTTTTTAAAATGGGTCCAAACACATTGATGTGAGATATCATTGGATACACTATATTTTGGATGCTAAAGGGTTGGAGTTAACTAAAGTTCATACAAATGATAATGGTTCTAATATGATGACTAAAGCATTACCAAGAGGGAACTTTGAAGCTTATTGTGATATCGCCGGTTTGGCGATTTCCTCCACATAGTTGTGAGGGGAAAATTTGTTGGGTTTGGGCTCCCTTCCTATGTAGAGAAAGACACAAATATGATTAGCCCATTTGTCTCACTTATTTAAGTGGAGATGATGAATTTAGGGTTGAGAGAGATAGAGAAAAAATAAGGATTCAAAAGAGAGAAAAGAGGAGAGAAACTCATTCTCATTTTTCTGCAACCAGTCTCACTAAATCGACGATATCCGATTCGCTAACCGTTAGAACGAGCTCAAATTTGGTGGACGAGTTCGTAACACATATATATAAATTTTGACCGTTCAGAATTTCAATACAACATCTAAGGTGAAAGTTATTTGCTTCACACTGAAGATGCAAATTTGGGAAAATTTTCAGCTTTTTTATTCTTATTTGTAAGCTAGTTTTCTTTGTGATTTGCGGTTGTTAGTACTAGTTTGTGAATTACTTTAAGATTCTCTTGTATCCTTAATTGATTATAGTGGAGTTATTTCTTTATTCTGGACGACTCGTGGTTTTTACTCTCATATTGAGTGGTTTTCCACGTTAAAAATATCGTTATGTCTTTTGTGTCTTTATTTGTTCGATTTTCTGTCTTATATTTGTTTTTGATCCTCAAGATTCCTACAAGTTTAGGGAACTTTTATATCTGTTGCTTATTGGTCTATCATTGAGCCTTAATTTTCCATAAAGTTAGTCTACTTGTGATTGATTGGATTTGATATAAAGGATTACGGTTCGATTCTCCATAACTGCGATTGGAAGAGGATGAAATCATTTGATACCACAATTCACTCCGAATCGGATTAATCGATTCAATGGGCCAGATACTGATAGTAAAAAGTCATATATATATATATATATATATATATATATATATATATATATATATATATATATATATATATATATATATATATATATATATATGTATATATATATATATATATGTATATATATATATATATATATATATATATATATATATATATATATATATATATATATATATATATATATATATATATATATATATAAAATAAACAGGGTCGATCCTGTCTTTTTAGAGGCTCAGGGTAAAGAATAAAAATGAACCCTAAAAAATAAAATAAAATAACTTTTAAAAAATAACATCATCTATTTAAATTGTAAATAACATCAACAAAGTCAAAAGTAATTATTTATCCGTGTAGCTATCAGTTGAAAAAATTCATATTTAAATCGATATTATTAAAATACCCTCTAACTATTTTTTTAATTTTAAAAAAACTCCCTTCTATCATTTTTTTAAAGCAAATTCTTCAATCAAATCTTTATATTGTATATTCTCCAACAAATCATTATCAATTGGTATCAATGCTAACCTATTAAGTCTTTCTTGTAATATGATATACCGCAAGCAAGACTTCAACAACTTCAATTTATAAAAAAAAAACTTTTTTTTCTGCAAAGGCAACTGTCATAGGAATAGTCAATAAAATTCTATATGCAATAATTGAATTAGGATCCTAATTCAATTATTGCATATAGAATTTTAATATGAATAGGTCTAATATTTCCTACAGACAACGTATCTCTTAGCAACCTTAACTCTATATATAATTCTTTTCCATTAATATTATACTACTCATATGTTTCAATGTCTCTTCAAAATGACTACAACAAAACTTTAGAGTTGCATTGTCCAATGATTGTAAATTTTGAGAAGTAAATAAGAAAACAAAAACATTTTTTTATTGTTGGTATTGCTCAAGTATTTTATTAAGAGATACAATTGTTTGATCAACAATATAAAAATAATAATTAACTCTAAAAGATTTATCTTCAGATAGCTTAACTGGTGGGGTATTCGAATTCTCGTCAAATTGTCTTTTTCATTAAATTATATGCATTTGAGAAAATATTGAATCAATATTCAACTCAAGGAAAAAATTTGTAGCATAATTCAAGGCATTTTTAGAATCGTTTTCTATACATTCCTTAAAAAATCAAATCAACCCCGTTATTTTTCCATAGTAACACCAATAATCATATCCCTTAATTGTAAGAGCTTGCTAGCCACATTAATTATGGATAATATCTTAAACCAAATAATTAGTGACATTAAAAACTCAAAATCATCAAAATAATTTGTTGCTAAGGATTTAACTTCACTTCTTATTTTAGAATCAATATCCTTTTCTGACTCATCAAGTAAATCTTCTCTAAAATATGATATTTGAGTTTTAATAGTTTTGACACTATCTGCATGACTCTCCTAACGAGTGGATGATAATGATTTTGGAGTCAGCCATTTTACATTATCTTTTAAAATTTGTCATATCTTTCAAAAATAGTATAAATGTGTTGAACAACTTCAAAAAAAATCTTTAACTTTAGCACAAGAGTTAGCAATATTACACAAAGTTAAATTAAGACTATCTACTATCAATCCTTCAAAATAAAACTGCATGATTATATCAATTTACCCTTTCACTTATTTCAATTTACACTAACATTATGATATATAGATAATTAACAAATGTTACAAAAAAATCACAACCAAACCTCTAATTACATGCCAAGTGTAGATCAATCTTTGGCTAACTCAAATAAAAGTTTTTTCTCCATTCCCACCAAAACCAAACCATCTCTCTCCTCTCTAGTTTTCTCTCACTCTCTCTCTTCAACGTTTTCCTCCACAAACCCTAAATTTATCACCGCCGCCCCCTTTCTCCGGTTGGAATTTTTTCAGATAAACTCCGTCGTTGACAATTGTTTCTCCCTATCACTGATTTGTGTAACAGGTTTTTCAATTCTGTTTTTTTTTCTTATCTCTTTGAATTTTTTTTTATCTACTTCTAATTCACGGTGGTTTGTTGATGTTTTTGTTTATATTTAACATTATTTTTCAATTTTACTTCTCACTCATGGCTGATTTGTTGTTGTTTATTTTGTGTCTTGCTGTTCATTTATCATATTAAAGATTTATTTTATTTTGTTATACTTTATTTTAGGTTTTGACTTCTCTATTTTTATCAGTTCTGGTTTGTTGTTGTTTGTTTGATTTTGTGAAGTTCATTGAGGATGATGTTGTTAGTTTGTCACATGCTTGCAGATCTATGGAATGATAATGAGTATGAAGAGAAAGAAAGAGAGAAAACTGTTGACAAAGAGAGCCTGAGATCTGTTGGGACATGGATAATGGAGTTCCCTAAATCTAAACACATCTCCAAAGTTCTAAGATGTGAGTCTCACTTTTATTTATGATTTTATTTCCTACTTTTTATTTCTTATTTTTAAGTTTGATTCTATTTGTCACATTTTGTTATCTTCTCTTGGAATCTCAATTGGACTATAACTTTTATTTTTAAGTTGGAGTTTGAATTTGAGTTTGAGGTTAATTTATATAGGCTTATATCAAACATGATTTTTGTTTTGACTCAGTTTGTCTCACACGTTGATTTAATTGTCGTTCACTTTGAATGTCTTTAATAGATGTATTCAGATGACTATCTAGGTATTGTTATTAGATATCAAACCAAAATTCATAGTTTAAACTGTCAAAATGTATAAGAGTCATTGATGTGTGCTCTTATGTATGTTACTATCCTGACAGATTATAATCTATGGTATCATGCACCCAAGAGCCTCTGAAATGTGGTTATGCTTGCATCTGTGATTTAAAGTGATTAGACATATGCATTTCTCCCTGTCTTTTTCTAAGAGGAATTTGAATATGCTACTTTATTCTTTCTGAATAAGTAACATGTTATTCTAGGTGTGTAGTATGGAGATGCAATCATACTTTTAATTTAGTGTAATTTTGACATATTACTCCATGTCCAAATTCTTTTGACTTGATTGCTTCCAAGAATTGAGATCTTTTGTGTTAATTTAATGAGTAAACTGATCTGATGTGATTGGCGCAACACAAATTTTTTAGTCTGTTTACCACCTTTTAGGCATCCTTCCTTTGTAATGTTATTAAAGTAATCATTGGCTTCAAAGGACACAATGTGTTTTTTCTTTCCTTTTGGGAGGGTGTTTTTCTTATCTGTGTTGTGTCTTATGGGTATGAAGAACTCGACAATTTTAATACTGACAAATTTAACACGAGCTTCAAGGTTACATGTGATGGCTAGAATATTGACTTTTTTAACGATGAACTTTTTCATTTACCACAACCTATGTGTTATGCATCATATGTTGCATTTGATATGACCAATACATCTATGCATTTATTATCAACACTTTTTAAAATAATAATTAAAGATGGATAACCGGAGGAATTGAATGATACATTTTAGATAGTTATATATAGATTGTTTTTTATATATAGATTAATAATCATATGAACTATTACGTAAGTTTCTATATCAATATTTTCTTTCTTCATTGTATTAACCGTTTTGTTTTTTGTGAATAAAAGGGCTTTGCCCCGAACATAAAAGGAAAAGGAAAGAAACAAAAATTTAGAAGTTTCTAGGTAAGGCAACAAAGATCCTATTTGCCAACATGGTCTGGGAAGCAATACCAGGAATCAATCCATAAATTGGGTAAATTGGACATTTTGGATAATATTTTTAAAGTGTTTGATGAAAGGTTCAAAAATTATGGTGAGAACAGGGCACTTTCCTGCAAGTGCTAGCATACTTAATTAAGAAGAAGACATTTTTTTACCATACAGTTTGTCTCACATGCTGATTTGATTGTTGTTCATTTTGAATGTCTTTGATATTCGTATTCAGACGAATAACCTTGCAATCATCCTTATACCATACTTTTGGAGTCCTTATTTTATAATTCGTCACAATATGATTAATACTTAGATTAAATGATGTTTTTTATGCCTGTGTTTCCACTTTCAGTTAATATTATATCTTTCTCATGTCAGGTCTTGCTAGTATATATGTTGGAACCGACTCTGGTATCATTGCACAACATCTGGAATGGGTTGACATGACTCTACGAGATGGGCGGTGGTGGTAAGAAATCATGTGCCAATATCACTCTACGAGATGAAGTTAGAAATATTATTGAGGTTGTGTTATAGGATGATTACGGTAAACAATTCATGAGTTATAATAGCTCTAACAAGTCTCCCGGTCCAACACTCATTGTCTTAACACATGCGTGGTGCAAGGAAAATCAAGGTAACAAAGTTTTTGTAATACACATCTTAGTTTATTGTATTGTATTCAGTTAAACAAAGTATTTGGTTGCTACTTTTGTAATGCACAAATGTCAATATTTAGCATATTGCATTGCTTTGTAGCTTAGACATGTTTGATTTTAATTTGATTTATAGTCTTTATACATTAAAACAAAATTGTGCAGGCATGTAGCAGAATAGAAGTTCTGTTAGTAGTATATCATGTAGCAACATGTCCATTTGATTGTAGATGCTCCTATAGCTGCATAAGTTAAGCTGATGTTGTGTAATCATATGTTGTTAGCTTGAAATTCCATTCTTTTTTTGTTTTCATTGTAGCACTTATTTTTTTCACATTCAGTAGCAAAAGGAATGTAGCATTAATCTTACCACTTTACCATTTTATGTCTTATGATTTTAGCACTAACTTTTTCACATTCAGTACCAGAATATGTAGCATCATTAAAGTTGTATGATGATTGTTAGTTATGCTTTCCATTATATAAGATGCATGTTATGTGGTTTAATTAAATAACTAAAAGTTTGAAATTTTTCAAGCAGCATCAGGATTGCCTAGCCTCTCAAATGCATGGAATGGATCGAGACTTCACATCAACTTGAAGCATCCCCAAGTTCACGATTTTAATACCAAGTATATGAGTATACTTGACAATTAAGAATTTATCTATACTTTGGCAGAACTCGGTTTAATTTAATTTGATTCATTACCTTTGTGCCTACAAATCTTTTCCAGGCTAGGATCCACACTTTCAACTACTGCACCAACTCACTCCATAACCCAAACTTCAGAATCCTTTGTGCAGCCTGGCAACAAAAGCTGGACAAACTCTAATGAAGTCAAGAGTATCTGTCACATATGTGAATTGGACAAGGTGTGTTTTTTAATTAGAATTGGCAACCTTATTGTTTTCTTGAAATATCTACCAACAAGTTCTGATGTCAAACTAGGATTGTTTTGTCACAACCATTGGCACTACCAAGAAATTATATTAGCAATTGTATTAGCAATTGGACTTCAATCTCTTACATATATGCATTAATAATTATATTAGCAATTGTCTTATTGATGAATAATATATTCATACGGCGCAATTTTTGTGTAATTTGACGGTATTATATGTATTCTATTGTGCAGCCATTGGACTGATATTGCTATTTTGATTGTAATGGAATATCCGTCCAAAATCGAGCCAGCTAAAAGAGCAAGGGCACGAAGAGCAAATGTCATTAAACAAAAACGTTTGAAACGCTTACATAACACACCGCATCCTGACCAGACATTAACTCAGCAGCTACTTAACCCAAATGGCGTTACATATAGAATGCCACTATCAACCATTACTCCTTCACAACTAAACCAAAAATTGGTTGCAAGAGTTATTGAAGAGGGTAAGTTCTTAGAAGCAAGAATTCTAGGATCAGAACCTTCCTAAAGCAAATATGTCTTTCATCATATCAAGACTTTCTCAATAGAGGAACTAATCTGTTAGCCAAATTCACAAATGTTGTAACGCACGATACAAACGAGAATAGTTCACATTGTGATATCGCCCCACCGTACACAAATCAACCTGTCAGATGCAGCCCCATGTTAAATGTGTGTGGAACTTCTATTTTAAGAGAGTAAGTCTTCTTATTGCAGACATTTTATATTTTACAACTCCATTATTGTTACTACTATAATGTCTAAATTTATAGTTACTTTATCATCAAGCAATACAACGTATGCAAACCTATCCTATGATCAATACACTCCTAGGTCTTCAAAATATGCATTGTAAGTTATGCATTGTATACTGGTTAAAATTATGTTATCTTTTTGCTAATTGAGGTGACTTTGTTCATTGTTAGTTATATATTTTGATTTAACATGCTAGCCAGATTTTAGTTATATATTGTCAAATAGAGTACATAATAGTGTTGACATTATTAAATGATCAAGTTTTTATAAAATTTGTATTGTATGCATTTCTTCATTGGGAGAGTACTTGATACATAATTGTGTTGAGAAATTAAAGCAGAAGCAAGAACCTAGGAATTTTTTACACATGATTTTGCTTTTCTAATGATTCCTAATGTGTGTACTATATTTGAATTATGTTTAGAACTACTCCACATGCATGCTTAATTGGTTGTGGAATTTTGTTAGAGAGCCTCAATGTTTCAGACAAGCCGAAACAAACTGGCACGAGGTCAGAAACTACTTTTGTTTATGATGCAGCCAGAAAGTTTTTGTGCCCAGTAAGATGACTAAAACGAGGTCAGAAACTCAATTTCTTTCATGTTGTTACTTATTTTTTTTTTGGTTTGTCATTGCTCAACACAATCAATCAAACGACCTCGTGGAAGACCACACTAAAGCAACACGCAACAACATCAATCTCATCCCAGATTGGCATTACAAAATCAGAATTTTCATGAACCAACTACAACTTCACTTCTCATTGAACCAGTCTGGCAAATTCCAGAGAGGTTTGCAACATATAACTTTAATTTTGCAGTTGAATGTAGTTACCATGTCATCTATTTTGAACACATAATCAATACATAGTCAGAAGTTGGTGTCAACTATACAATTATGTTATGTTACTTTTCTTCCTGATATCAAAACATCAATATTTATAAAACTATATTTCAACTGGCATGCACAAAAACCTGGCTACCTATACTCTACTCGATATATGTTTAACAAATACTCATGGTCTACATTTCATATTTGATGCACTTGCAGCATTTATACAACTATTAAAACCCCTCGAGGTTGTCCGAGAAAATCTTTGGGAGTTCCACATCTAGCAATGAATATTTGATGCACTTGCAGCATTTCATGATACACCTGTTTTATAACCTGGATCGTCATCATATAATAGGTAAAATCAAATAGCAATGCAAATGTACTTGCAGCATTTCTAATTTTAATAGTTAATTACTTTAATGGTATAAATGCACATGTATAACTAGCAAAATCAAATAGGCAAAGGAAGGTAGAAAGCTCAAAGGGGAATTTAGATGTGGACCAACAATCAGCAATGCAAATGGATAATTCTATTCCAACAGCTTAACAAATGTGTTCTATTTTTACACCATGTATGAATGAAGATTTCAATAGCGATAACGACGGTGACTCCAACTATGACCCTTTTCAAGTAAGTTGTATGAAATTTATGTTCATCTCGTACTTTACATAACCTTCATTATCAAGTGCAGCCTGTATTTTTGAGTTTTGATATCCAATTTTCTATAGCAACTTCAAAATGGTAGATTCATGTTCTTAATAACATACTTAATCCAATTCCAAATGGAATGACTTTTGTTGTCAATTATCATCATTTGTTTATTAATTTCTAATTTTAACTATTTGTATTCAATATGTTTTAGCTCATCAATCTGGAATGACTCAAGTTCTGATTTTGTATCTGAGAGGGAACAAATATAATTGTGGCATGAAATGTGGTGCTGATGATTCTAATTTATTGCTACTGCTGCATAATTTCTTGGCCATTGGTTAGGAGGGTTTGAGGAAAAAATTGAAAAAAAAAATCTTATTATGAATAAATGATTGATTGAATAAAACAGTGTTTAATACTGATATTAATTAAATAATTTATTTTAAATTTACATGTGCATTTAAATACAATTATATCGTATCAAACAAATTTATTCTTGCGAACTATCAAATAAATTTATCCGTGCAGAAGCACGGATATCTTACTAGTGACAAATACAATGAATATAAAAGACTCTTTCACTAGCCTGTTATTAAGTAGAAAAATCCTCATTTGCTAATTGATCCCTATCAAACTCTCTTTTAAAAATTTTGCAACGTGAAGGGTCTTGATGTGATTTATTTTTGTGGGTTACTTTTTGCTTTGTTGGGCCTATTATTGATTGGGCTGGTTATTATTAACTACTTAAATAAATAAATAATTGAGGCCCCTATTTTTTTTGTTTTTTTGAATTAAAAGGGAGAAAACGTCAAGAATCTGGGTGTGATTAATTAAGTCACAATTATCTAAATAAATAAAAAATATGAGATCCCTATTTTTTTTTTAAAACTACTAGACTGTGAATCTAGTTGTCCTGACCCAGACAGGTCCTGATGATAGGTATGATGAGTTATTGTTTAAGTTTTGGATATGGCTGCACTCATGGTGTTCAAATAATTAAGAAGTCATAGTTACTAAAATAATATGGTAAAAAAAGAAACTTGTTTATTTGCAAATCAACCAATTAAGATTGCACTTATTAATTAATTTGCAATTGTTATTTTATAAGATCTTGTATTGTATTGCAGAAACAAACACTTCATGACCAAAACATATCGAAAAGAGAAATTTTTTTATAAAAATCAAATTAGTTTATTATAAGATTGGCGATCAAGTGGGTAATGTTTTATATAAACTTTATCAAAAGTATATAAACTTTATCAAAAGTGAAATTTAAAATATTAAAAGACATAATGAAAATTTGCAGCAGTTAAAAGAAATTGATTTATTGAAATAAGTTGAAAGGTGTGCAAGTACTTTTAAGTTCATATTTACAACTTTTCACTTATTCATTTTTAACCGATAAAATTTCAGCCACCAAATAATTTTAAAAATAAATTGTTTAAGTTAATGAGTTTTTGAAGAGACATTGATGATTTGTTTTTTTTGTTACAATTTATTTTTAACAATAATAATTTTAAAGTGAGTAGGCCTCTCAAAAATATTCTGTTTTTTTTAAACAAGGAAATTATTAAAAGAGTATTGTGGATACTCTTATCCAATTACAAAAGATCAAGAAAACTCGGATAAAAAAAATATTTCCTACCAATATTAATTTAGGTTAAAAAATTAAAGGGTTGTTGTTGTAAGCGAAACAGTGCAACATTTGATAAAAGTGTTGCTGTTGGCGAAACAATACAACATTTGGTAAAACGTTGTTGTAGGCGAAACGGTGGAACACTTGGTAAAAGTGTTTTTGTAGGCGAAACAATGCAACATTTGGTAAAATGTTGTTGTAGGCGAAACAGTGGAATATTTGGTAAAAGTGTTGTTGAAAGTGTGTTTCATCACGGGTCGCATCCTTGTGAAACAAAACTACTTTTGTCTATAATTTGAGCATTCCGAATTCAGAAAAATACAACAACGCAAAAGTCTATCCTCTTCACACAAAATTCTATATTTCATTTTTCCTACATTCGATTTTTCACCAGTCTTATGCAAACTCGACTATAAGCTAAATTATCCTGGGTATTCTGCGTTCCAACTCTAAGACATTTGAGAGTGCTTGAAATATTTATAAGAAAAATAATTCCGTTCATGATTTTAACCTCGACCTATTCAATTTAAATGAATTTTGCAACATTACCTATTGAATCTTTGAAGAATATCTCGTTTCTCTAATTCCAATTGCACCAAATAACTGTCAATCACGCAACTCCTTCCTTTCATTTTTGATATTCTTCTTTCTTAATTCCCTACTATGATGTAAAAAATTCCTCCAAACCTGCCCTTCCCTCCTCAAAGGTATTCCTATCCTCTCTTCCACTTTCTGCCAAACCTTCTTCAATAACTGACATTTGAGGAAAAGGTGCTCCAAACCTTTCCACCAATACGATTCTCATGGTTCCAAATCTAACATTGTAAAAGGCGTTGTTCTTCAACTTATTTACATCAATGTAAGTCATACAAGTCAAATTTTATTTTGAGAATTTCTTTTTCCACCCTATGTATTTCTTGCACACCGTGTAATTTTCTAAATATGCTCCCTATTTTCGAAGATATATCTCCTGACGCACCCTTTACACACTCAAGAAAGGCCATTATGAGTAGAGCCTTATATATTGGGTTTGCTATGTTTCGAACAAATTTGTAGTTACATGTTCGGAAAAACACCAGAAACAGTTTCACTAGAAAACGAACATTCCAAAAAGCAGTTGAGATTCATAACATAAAACGAGCATTACAATGATGATTTTAATAGAAAATTAAATACTACATTTCAATATCCCGGTGGCCGCTTCCACATCTTCAGGATATCTTTGACCGATCTCTGTAGCGTCACTTCCAACTCGAGCGGAACTTTCTCTTTGAAACCGAAATACGTATCCCACATAGCCCTAACATTTGCTCGAGTTATGAGCTTAAATTTGTTGAACATGATGTTCCTTTCGTTGTCTACTGAAGGTGGACGGTACTCGAGCTTCATAACCCTTCGTTTGTCTCTGTAAGGTAGGAGATAGTGGATTTCGTCTAGGATGTCTCGAGGGAGGTGAGATTGGTGAGCTTAAACGTCCTCTCGGGTGTAGAGTCGTCGGATTAGGAGACACTTGCGACATACCAACAAATGTTTATTTGTGACATTTGAGATATTTTGAGTTTGTGTGAAGTATAACACAAGAACACCCAAATTTATAAGAGACCTAGTTCAATAAGGACCATTCATTGACTGCCATATTGATTTCAGATATATATCTATAAAAATGCACCTTATTATCTTGTTCTAAAGATGCATCTCTGGAACTTTTCTTGAACCAATTAAAAAAAAACTTCCGGAGATGTATCTCCGGAACTTTCCTTGAACCATTTCTAAAACAAAACCATTTGATAGACAATCACATTAAGATGAAATATGAAACAAATATGCATAAATACCAAATATGAATAATAAGTGAATATGTAACACTTCATTTATATTGAGACTCAATTATATACAATTATTTTCAGAGATGTATCTCCGAAACTTTCCCTGAATCATTTCCAAAATAGAACCATTTGACAGACAATCACATTAAGATGAAATATGAAACAAATATACATAAATATCAAATATGAATAATAAGTGAATATGTAACACTTCATCTATATTGAGACTGAATTATATACAACTATTTTTCTGATTACACAAGAAATCAAAACGAATAAAAACATGTGTGGTGGGATAAATCTATAGGTGGTATCCCTTTGGACTTTTGTGCATTCGATTCCTTTTCAATGTTGTTCAATCTATCGAATTCTTGCATCCTTTCTATGAAATGATCCGGTCACGTCTCGACATTTGCGGTTGAATGATTCGTCCATTCCAGTGAAGTAATTGGTATGGGGCATCCCGATCTCAAGTAAACTTGAACAAAATGACTTTATTTTAAAAGTCATCTAATACACATGATATGATCATTTAGATTTTGGGGTGGTGTGGTGCGCAGTGAAAAAAAAGTTTTCGAAAACCCGTAGTGTGTCAGGTCAATGCACACTTCATCATATGCACATGCTATTGGATGACACATATCAGGGAAGGTCATCTATTTTACCTCTGGTGCCAGACCGGTCAAGCAAGGAATAAGAGACTCATAAACTGCATTGTATCTTTCTTGAGTTCTTTAAAACCGTATGTACGATTCTTTATGCATATTCAACTCTTAGATAAGTTGATGTCGGACAAGCGTATGACTATCTTCTCCTTTACCGAGTAAATCTGAAATGGCTCGGTAACCATAATTACCGTCCCCTTCAACATTGCCGAAATGCTCGATATATTTGTGCATAGAAACCGACATCTCGTCAATGAATGGAATCTTTGGTGGAAGCCATGTCATAAGTGGTTTGCTAATGAGGGCTCCTTTCACAACACTTTTATGAGATTTTGGAGTCGGTGAGTTGGGAAAAACTTTGTCAACGTGTTCAAAGTATGAAGGAGGTCGTGTAATCGAGTTGTCATTCAGTGTAGGCTTCATTTTCTTCTGAGCACCTTTTGTTTTTACCGGTTGATAAGGCGGTTTCATGTCGGTGTTTTTGGGATAGGCAATTTTCCTCAATTGTTCTTTGGTGTGTAGTTTCATTTTGTCATAGGCCTTCAAAAATCTCTCTGTATCACTTCTCATTCAGTCAAAATTGAGATATTCAATTTCCCTTCATCCATGCATCCATCATCATCAAACTTAAGTCTCTTCCAATGAGAGAAAACCTTGGCCATTCTTATTGGTTCACCAAGATTCACCTTTTAGCAAGAGTGCAAGCACACGGGAGACCATATTTTTTCACAATAGTGTAACCACACTTTGTGCTATCAGAGCCTACATTATCAGCTCATTTAGCTTCGTGAAAAATATAGTTCAAACCCGCCCGAGAAATGTTACCGACCAACTGAGAATAAAGATTGTTGTCTTGAAATTGTTTTTAAATCGGTGCTCAAAAACCGTGAAGCTTTGACCAAATGTTGTTTGTATCTCATTATGTTGGTGTTGAATCATGTGGTTCACGGGGTCCCAGTATCGACACAAATCCCTCTTTCTATTTCTCAACCAAATTTTCAAAGTAACATGGGTCAACTCAACTCTGTTGGTAATTGTATTTCCAAGGTGTCGGACATTATCAGTCCATGCGCAAACTATCTTCTCTTTCACCTGATCAAGAATGGTGCTTTGAGCATATTTCGACAAAGCAGGATACTTTTCACTCATTTTCTGGATATGAATGATGAAATCGACATATGTTCTTTTGTGGAAGAATTTATTATATGATTCCATGCATCCATTATTTTCTCCACAATCACACCCGACTTCACCAATTTTCCACCTTCGCACTCTACTTGTTTCGTCCCAACCGCATATTTAATTCGAATTCTCATATTCTTTGTTATGTGATACTTACAAAGTAATGTATAAGAAGAAGTAAATACCTTTGCAACCACATTTATCAATGCATTATCGCGGTTGGTAATAATAGCTTTAGGGATCTCACCTTGATCATTTAAAAGAGATAAACACACCTCTAATGCCCAAGTAAAATTGTCCTCTTTTTCACACTCTTGAAATGAAAAAACAACAGAATATGTCTTCTCAGTTAAGGTAACACCAACCATCTCAAATAATGTAAGTTTATATTTGTTGGTCTTGTAGGTAGAATCAAGTTTAAGCACTATCGGAAACATGTTAAACAACTTTATTGAATCAGGATGAGTCTAAAAAATATCTCTAATCGTAACTCCATCGTCGTAAGTTCGGTACCGGGACACATGATTGTTATCGTCCAACAGTTTTAACAGTTGTTGCATCTCAGTTCTATCCCCCATAATCGCCTTGTTAGTGAGCTACCGAATGTTATACACTTGCTTGATATTTGATATATTATCGGGTTACTTTAGTTTCAATGTTGCAAGTATATTTTTCAGTTGAAAAAGATTTAAGGTCATGTCATCAATACATTCCTTCTCTTTCGACTTGAGCCAACATACACTAGGCGGACCGACTAATTTTACGCAAAAATCATGGTTATACAAACCACAAATGAAATTTAATCTCCATTTTTTTAGCTAACATGTAACCACGAAGCTTAAAGAGACACTCACATTTTCTACTGCCTGTGTCGTCTCTTTTCAAACTCCGGACAAGAGTTCGATAGCTCCCACTTCTTTCGCACAACATTGTCACAAAGACGCATCTTCTATCTGAAACATTATCCAACCTTCTGATAATTACACCAAATCCAAGTCTATATGCCTCCATACAAATCCATTCGAGCATGTTATCACGATTTTCAAACTCTTGCTTGTTGTTAAAGTCGGTTCTAACATCTACCGCCTTCACAACAACCCCTTGAACATTCGGAGAAACTACTTGTTTTGGTAAAATATCAGGTGCACCATATCTATTGAAAACAATAAAAACAATAATAAAACATTAATAAATATACTGCTATAGAAGAGGATGAAAAATGAACACAGAAATCTTCTGAAAATGTATCTCCGAAAAATTTCAAACTCAAACACATTCTAGAGATACATCTCTAGACACTGCATAAGTTTTTTTAGCAAAACATGATAATTAATGTGAGTAATGTAGATGATAGACAACAATATTTACCTGAAAATTAATCTTTTTTTACTCCTTGTGATATGTTGAACCAAAAGAATGAAGATTTAGAGCGAAAATGGGATTGATAATGAAAGATTTTTTGGATGGGGGTTTAAGTTGAAAATGAAGAATGACAACAATGGGGGACTGATCACGCAGGTGTAAACTTATTAGATATTTTCGGGACACACCTCTGGAAAATTCTGACATGCAAAAGTGACAAAAAAAATTAACTTGTCACCCACAATTCCGGATATATATCTCTGGAATATTCACTGAACTGAACAATTTTAAATATTTTCCCCAAAAAGCTCCAAATATATATCTCCGAAATAAAATTATACCAAATGAATGGGGCGTTAATCACAATGGCTTTTGTTGGGTCTGCAAAGGATGCGTCCAGAGATATCACTACTACGGAAAAATCATACCACAACGGTTGGAAAAGGGATACCATAATGCCTGACTAACCATTGTGAGTTAAAGGGTGATTGTATGTGTGATGATTTCCACCATGGTCGTGAGACCGTGATAGTAAGGCAGGATGTGCGCTACCTACCACAACGGTTGCTTGTATTAATTAACCGTTGTGGTATATACATTTAGGTAAATAACATTTCATCACAGATAAAATAAATAATCGTTGTTGAAAGTATCCAGAGTTTATTATATAATATGTAGATTGCTTGTTTTTCAATAAACCTCACAACAACATACAACCATTCAAATTGATAAATAAGTATATAATCTAAAAATTAAACTATTTTTGAAAACCAACTTAAACAAACCACTGTTTTCCAAATTGCATGTGTTTCATCATTCATTTACCGCTTTTTAACATATAGAATATGGTTCAATGGTCTAAGTTCTTCATGACATTGATTCCTTTTATTCTAGTTTAGTTTGAATAATATCAATAATTATTATTATTCAAATTAAACTATAAGAGAATATATAGATGTAATGAAAGAATCAGGTCATTTAACCACATTCTATATATTAAACAGCATGAGATGAACGATGACACAGAAGCAATTCGGAGAACATTGATTGATATAAGTTAGTTTTCAAATACAACTTAATTTTCAGATTATAAGTTTCTATGTCAAATTAAATGAAATTTATTTTCAATGGAGGGTTTGTGAAACAAACAATCTACGTAGCATATAATAAACTCAACTTTATCTACTATGCAATCTGCATAAGAATTTAAAGAACAAAATATTGTTAAGTCACAAGAAACTTCTTTCTTGTGACTTAGCAATGTTTTGTTCTTGTTTTGAAAATATTAATTAACAACAACAACATACAACAAAATTTATCAACAACACAATAATATACAACAAATAAAAAAAATAAGGTTCAAGAACGCAAGATATAATAAACAAAAACAACAACAAATTATGAAGTTTTGAGAATATTAATCAACAACAACATACAACAACACAAGATATAATAAAATGTTTCAAGAACGCACATTTTTTTAACTAATCGTGGAATTTGAACAAATTATAAAGTTCATCTAGTTTATGATGCTATGAAGAAGAAGTACAAGGTGAATGAAGTTTACACAATAACTTAATACTTCTTGTATTTTTTTTCTTCATAGCAACATAAACCATAGTCAAAGTATGCGCTTTGTTAAGTTGGTGAAGACGAAACTGAAGAAATGAGAATATTCACCAAATGAAAAAACGAGAGTCCATTTTTAACAAAAAAACATATACGAAATCGAAGCATAAGTTTAATGAACGAACCTCAAACCTCAAGGTAGCGATTGATGAAGACGAATATGAAGGTTGAAGTATGCTTAAAGAGTGGCATGGGTGTTAGGGTTATGTTATGAGAGAGAATGTTTTCTTTTGAAAGAAACGACTGTTATGTACTGAACTATAGATACTTCGCTTATATACTAAAAAATATCACTTTTCATTACGGTTGACAAAGAAAAACTGTGATACAATTTTCAAATTTTACAACGGTTGTATAGTAAAATTGTGGTTAAATTACTTTTAATTTTTTATTTATTTATGAACTAAATGGCGAGAGAGTTTTTTAATGTTGTTATTGTTATTCTTCATTACTGTTGTTGTTTTTATTTTCGTTGGTTGTGTACTATTTTTTTTAAAGAGGAAAAAGTATATAAAGGAAATAGTATATAAAACAATAATAAAGAAGTTCTATTAAGAGGCCACATGGAAAGAGTACATAATTCATAATTTTTTAATTACATAATTTTGTCTAGATCGGAACAATATCCTCTAACACTACATGAATTTTATCAATTTATGACTCGCTCCTCACTATCCTCATCTGAGTTATAGTAAAGAATATTTCTAGACACGTTTCTCTTCTTCTTCTTCAGCATCTTCTTCTTGGTCTTCCTCACCCTCAGTGCATCCCTGACAGCAGTCGACGCAGATGGCTGGACCTCCTCAATTGTCTGCTGATGGTGTTGCGCGATGGTGATTATTTTATTCTCAACAGTGATTTCTGTTGAGATATTTGTCTTAGCATTCTTAGATGGAGAACTCATGTTGATATATATTATTGTGTTGATTTATTAAATACTTTATATTATTTTCTTTTAATTAGACATAATGCCACCCCGTCCTGATACAAGGTAAGGGTAAGGCCCACCGCACGAGGGTAAAAGCACGTGAGATGCCTCTTATTTTATCTATTGGTCTTTGCCTCAGTCTAGTCAGGGGGCTCAGCTGGCTAAGAGCATTTTTTCCACATATTTCACTTCATTAATCACCATACAAGATTATCCACCAGGTTTTATACCAACGTCATCATCCCATCAAGTATCCTCACGATACATATAGTCACATGTTCCCCCACCATACATGCATCCAAACAGATCAAGTATTCCATTTCCCTCATATGTACCCTCACCATACATGCAGCCATATGGATCTAGTTTCTCATTTTCTTCACATGTATCCATGTCCCATCAGCCTGGGGGATCCCGCACCCCTATCCCTCACATGTACCCACGTCCCATCAACTTGGGGGATCTCGCACCCCTGGTCCCTCACATGTACCCACATCCTATTATCCTGGGGGATCCTACATCCTTATCCCTCACATATACCCACGTCCCATCAATTTGAAGAGAAGGAGGATGTAGAGTTGGAGGACATTGAGGAGGTTGATTATGGAAGTTTACTATATGAAGATTGATAGTATATGGGTTATTGCGCCTAAAGGAAGCTCGTAATTTTCTTGCTTATATTTTAAGTATATTTACATGCTATCATTTTTTTTTAATTTAATACTTATTCAAGTTATTTTTGTTTAGTTTCTTGCCGAGTAGGTCTGCTGTAGTAAGCATAAGAGAGGTCATTCAGGAGTTATATAAATATGCTTGGAAGACTTTTGGACAACTTTATCGGAAGGATAAAAACTTGTATAAAAATTGGTTTGAAAAGTTTTGGGTATGTTTTTTAAGTAATCATTCATCTTAAGTAATTATTTTTTAATTCTCTATGTTGTTTTAATTAATATTTGTTTTTTTCAATATTGCAGGAGAAGTGCACATGGGAAATAATTGATGAGGCAAAGATTGAACGTAATTTTAGGAAGAGAGCATCAACCCGACTTTTGACATGCTTAGGTGTGCTAGAATTGGTTGGGAACAAAAAGTAATATGCCCTCTATGGATGGGACAAGATGTCTTTGGTGAAATGCTTGCTTATAGGAATTCAGATGAGTTTAAGCATAAGTCTACAAAAGCAAAGCAACGTAGAGCATCTGAAAATGGGGCCCCCAATCATAGAGTTGGAAGTATTAGTATCGCCTAGCATGCTCAAAATATGGTAATTATATTTTCATTTCACTGCTTTTTTTAAATTATATTCTTATTTATTATATTTATTTAATTAAAGTTAATTATATTTTTTAGGTTGTTCAGAAGGGAAGAACCCCATTATTGAGCGAGGTTCGTGAAAAGGGCTTATACGGGAAGAGACGAAGAATATAGCAACGAGCGTGTCAGAGATACTCAGGAAAATTGATATCAATATTTAAATATTTTATTTAATTCTTTTATTTAACTAAATTATATAAACTCTATTTTTTTTAATTTTCTACTTATGTGTAGAAATAGTATCGTAAACGGGTCGAAGCAATTTAATCTCAACATCCTCAATATGTTGTTCCTAGGGGTCCACAGTACATCCTATTGATCCAACTTTTAATGTTTATATTTGGATGGATATAGTTGGCGGAAAGAAAAAATGGAAAATTTTATGGTGGTGGATCTTTAGTCGCCAACTATACAACCAGGGATAGAAGTTTATTCACAAGAATTGCAGATGGTGAAGGGTCTTCACGTCCCCCAGTGTTAACCCCTGAAATGGCAAAAACCATAAGACAATTAGCTCAAGGTGAAGCAGCACATGAAGCAACAATAGTATGTGAAACAGCAGCACTCGAAGCCGCGACACGTGAAGATGCGCAAAATGTTGAAAATGAAGAAATGAGAAGAACACAATTGGAGTTGCAGGAATTCTTGAGAGTTTCACAAGAGCAAACGAGAGCTACAAAACAACAAATGTAAGAATTTATGTTGCTCTCACAAAGGAATCCAACATATGGTTCCATGGGTGGAACACAAGGTTTCAGTGGATATGGCGGGGTTGGTGGATTTGGATCGGTTGGTGGCCAAGCGATAAACGAGAATGAGGAAGAAGAAGAAGATGGTGAAGTCATAAACGAAAATGAGAAAGAAGAGGAAAATGGTGAAGAAGAAAAGGATTAAAGCTTATTAATTTTAGAATTTTATAACTAAGAATATAAATTGTTGCTAGGTGATTTACATTTGAAAAATACATGATTTGCGAGGTAATTTTCACCCGGTTGAATCATACAAACAAAAATTATAATATTTTTAATTATTTATTACATTTTTATTTTTAATGAATACTAAATTTAAATATTATTGAATAAAAAATATTCTATTATTATAAATTTATTATAATTAAATTTGTATAATATAAATATATAAGAATATTTTATCATTTAAAAATATATTATATTATATTACTATAAATTTATTATAATTAAATTTGTATAATATAAATTATAACAATAGTTTTTTAAATACGTTAAAAAGTTGTCGAGTGATATTTATCTAGCAAATGCATGATTTGCGAGGTGAAGTACACTCAACAAAATGTTGCACTTTGTACACTGATCTGTCATACTGCGTTGTCAAGTTTAAAAAGTGAGTTGCAAAGTGATTTTCACTTAACAACTTGTGAGGTGATTTTCACTCAGTAATTTGCGAAATAATTTTCCATCTGTAAAAAAAAAGTTGCGACTAACATTTTAACAAAGGTATTAGAACTTGTTAGATACGAGCGTTGCGAGGTGCTTTTGACATTTGCGAGATTAGCACCTAACAAATTTAATTTTTTTAAAAGTAAAACAAGAGAAAGAAGGTTTAACGAATGTGGTTGTGGTTGTCGTTGGGGATGGCGGCGCTGCGGAACGATGGGTGAAGCGTGGGTGGGAGGCAAAACAGTAAACAGAAGAGCTGAAAAAGAAATATGCGAAAACGTGAGAGGAAGAAAACGTGCTGAGACTTGCTGTCATTTTTTTAATAATTATTTTTATTTTGTTTGGCCAATTATTGATTGAGTTTATTAATATTGTTTGAGCTGACTTTATACAACTATTTAAATAAATAAACAAATTGAGGCTCTTGCTTTTTTTGGAGACTCTAAATTATGGTGTTCAAATAATTAAGTTTTACATCAATTTAAGTCATATTAATCATATTTATTTTTCTCAATTAGTAATTCTAGCTTTTTAACGTAGTTTATGACTTTTTGGTGATGTTGGTTCTATCTTAGTTGGAACTTGCAAAAGGTGACAACCCACTAATGAACTAATTATGTGACAGGTTTTGATATGGACATAATAGAGTATGACACATACATATATATCTTAATTTTTCTTAACATGATTTAAACATATCCCCTCACTATTTAATAATAGCATCAATATAAGAAAAATCATACTTTTGTTTTATTTTATTGTAAAACAAAATAGTTTGTCAATTTTATAGTATTTATTATTATTCTATCCAATTAACTATAGCAAAGACATTGATAATTTTATAATAAATTAATGATTGAGACGTGACTAAATGTTTTAGTTTTGACTTTTTTGTTTTGAAATTTGAAATTATATTATATATGTATTCATATATAGACGTACATATATTAATTAAATTGCATATTTTCCACTTAAAATATATTGTAGAATATTTATTTGAACAGCTTTGTTATTAGCATCGTATAATTTAATTTAATATTATTATATTCTAGTATCTACAAGAAATAATATTGTAAGTTATGCTTTCTCTCTCTTACTCATATTCTGTTTTCTACTTCAATAATATACCTAACCATCTTTTCAAACTTTTTATAAATAAAATAAATAAATAAATATTTTTTTTCAAGTATCAACTTATTTATTAGTGTTTCTAAATACCTTTGAATTGGTATAGAATAATTGATAAAATAATTGATAAAACTATAGCCTAGCCTATCTTTAGGGGTGTTGGTGGGTTGCATTGCATCTTGCAAGGAACAAAGTTCACATTTAATTATTATTTTTCTAACCTTTTCTAGAAGGGTTTATTCACAAAGTGTCCATTAATTTTTCATGTTTTTAATTCTCATAACTTTTTTTTCATTTAAAATTTGTTTCCCCTAATAATGTTATTTTGGTGGTAGAGGTATATATGCATGATGCATCCCACTCCTAACCTTACATAACATTAAAAAAAAAAAAAATAGTTGGCTCTTACCAATTTCTTTTCTTAAAGATAAAAGTGGTGTGCATTATTGGTGGCATGAAAATTTTACAATTTTTTATGTTGTAAAGTAAGAGAAAAATGGATAAATATAAAGATGCTAACTCTTAGAAAAACATGAAAATTATATGAAACCTATTAAACTAGCTAGGTTTATCTCTTATCACTTTGGTATTTACCAATCTTTGGAATCATCTAGAAGCAATCAATGTAGATATAGAAAAGTGACATATTTGACACTTTTGGAATCTCTATCTATATAATATTTAGAAAATATACTTTAGGTTAAAAGAGAAAGATAAACCTTACATATTTACCAAAATTATATTTTAACTATTTAATTATATTTAATGAAACTTACATTTGGTATATATATAGAATAACCATCCACATCTAAGATAGAATTTAAGTTGAGATGTTCCCACTATCTTCAAAGATACACTATTTTAGGAAAGGTGGGTTGCATGAGGGATGGTATACAATGTGACATGTCAAATTTTGATGTTGACACTTTATGCTTCAAAAGTGGATATAGTAAATTGTAGCATGAAAACCCTACTTCAACTTATTTGTGTTAAACTTAGATGGAGTCATGTGTACATATTTAATTTTATGATAAGGTGCCTACAATGATTGTGCAAAACTAAAAAGCTTGCCTAGTGAAAGTTTGCTTTCTTTTATCTCTCTCTTCTTATTAGATAAACTTCAAGTACTTAATAGTCTTGACCTAACATGTCCATGTTAGGTGTCAGCAAGTGATGATGATTTTTACATGAATACTTTTTGGTAAAAGTTTTTATGGTTCTATCTTTATTAAAAAATATTCTTGAGTTATATTATATATATAAACTAAACAAAAAAAGCTGTTTAAGTAAATGAGAAGAAACTATAACTCTTTTTTGCTTTTTTCAAGAAGATAAGATATCACACAACATAAATTTCTTGGGCTAAAACAAAATTCAACACAAGCAAGCCATATGGCCAGCTATGTAGTTGTGTTCCTTTGTATTCAAGACAAAGCAAAACAAAACAAAAGCAGTGGATAGGGATTCTTCTTAACTTCAACAGTTTTTTTGCATGGTGTCCTACATCAGATTCAGATCATTTAGTAACATAAATTATGTGGAGTCAAATAAATAACCTCTAATAAATTCATCGCTGATAATATAAATAAAACTTATATACCGAAGAAGTCAACTACTATAAATTATTATTGGTCACTTTATTTTCACTTTTTTAATTCTTTGATTAAGTGAAGGTGTTAAGTAAACTCTCCATCAAGATATGGGAAAATATTTCTTGAAATAATCTATAGTTAGTCAAATGATAATTAACGCTGGATTTAACAGGGATTATCATGGTTCGATCCTCCGCTGCGATGATGTTGAAAATAAAAAATTATTAAACTTAGTAGAAAAAACCACAAATCAGATTAATCGGTCCAGTAGAACAGATTAGTGATCAATGTTTTATATATATATATATATATATATATATATATATATATATATATATATATATATATATATATATATATATATATATATATATATATATATATATATATATATATATATATATATATATATATATATATATTATGGAACATTTTTACATTTATATGTATCTGGATGCATCTTAGTGAATTAACTGATAGTGTTTGTTTGTTGCCGAGTGTCCAGCTGGTTCTTATAGCTTCAGAGATGCTGATAGTGTTTGTCTGTTGCCGAGTGTCCAGGTTCTTATAGCTTCAGTTGCTGAAAAACAGATCATAAGCAGTGCATGTTCCATTAGCAGAGCATGTTCTTTTGTCAGAAACTTAGATTTCTAATCGTACTTTGATTGGTAGATAAAAAAATTGATGGTCCTATAGTAAAAAGAATGTTGTACTTGATAACCCAGCCTCAAAATAAGATCATTTTTGTCACAGTTTTTCAAGATTAATCACCGTTCAACCGCACAACACACACAATACGTCTCCTCTCGATTCTCATGCCCGTTCAAATTACTCTTGATGTCTTAAATTATAAATCACTTTATTAAAAAAAATTGTTAAGCATTGTAAATCACTCTACATTTTCAATCAAATATTAATGACATTTTCTTCAATATACCCTCA
This sequence comes from Lathyrus sativus, assembly GCA_963859935.3. Taxonomy (NCBI): domain Eukaryota; kingdom Viridiplantae; phylum Streptophyta; class Magnoliopsida; order Fabales; family Fabaceae; genus Lathyrus; species Lathyrus sativus. The sequence continues at coordinate 487,287,065 of OZ012736.1, forward strand.
AGTATTTATTATTATTTATTCATTCAAATTTTTTAACTTCTTTCTCGTGTATAATTATGACGAATATTACTTTAAAATCATATCAAATTTATCTTTCATATGAAATAATAATTAAATTTCTTAATTCGTATAAAATTTGCAAGACCCAAAATCTCATCCCACCGTCTCACAGGTCATATATATACAACACGTGGTGCTGTTATATATTCTGCACAGTATTACATTTTGAACCCATTATTGATAGATTACTGAAATTGATGACACATGTGTGATTGAATACCAGTATTCAATAGAAACAAAGGGGTATGTAGCAAAACACTATACAACATTGACATGTGAAAATAAAAAGAGCAGAAGAAAACAAAGCACTAAAGAGTAAAGACTGAAACAGAAGAATCAAATTGAGCCGCCTAATAATACTCCAATCGAAAAAGGAAAAAAAAGATAATCACTTTCAATAGAGTGAAGAAGAACAATTACAATCCTCTCCCTATTGATTTGACCATCTTCTACTTTAAAAAGACAAAGACAACGTGTGCCATTTATTAAGGACCCCACAAAACATACAAGTTGGTCACGTATTTGAATAGCATCTTAATTGGCATTATGCCAAAACAACTGTAATGGTAGGGTCTATTCACATGGAAAATAAGATAAGCATAACAAAGTGCTGCATAACAAGACAAAAAACTTTCACCTCCTATAACCAAAGGGCCATTATTCAGATTCCTTAACCATCAAAATAGTGGAACATTAAGGTATGTTTCAGTAGCACAAAGAGAAAGAATATGGTGGAATAAAGTACACAATTTATAAAAGATTATAACAAAATCTTATTTATATTACAGAAGTACATATCATATAATATAGTAACAACAATATTATAGAGGTAAAAGTGATGAAAACACGAGAGGGTTTGGCTGGTTGGTTACATTATGGGAACATAACAGCCACATGATTTATTGCCACATACCAGAACAAGACCTGACAAGGATTAAAATATCTATAGACCTAAACGATTACATGTGAAGAAAGATGCAGTAAACTAAACTACCTTTGATTTTTGAGTCAAGGGAGTTTCACATGATAAGAGTGTGTGTCTAACCCTTTTTTAATGACACAATAAAAAAAGCCATTGGTACACAAGTTTTACTTCCACTTGTGATTTTTCAGTTGTATCCCCAAATTGAACCATCTGGTTGTTTGTGAAGATTATCCATTCCTACTACTCCTTGTAGTTGTTGAATATCCTCCCTAAAATCAAAGGAGGCCAAGTCACATGGAGAGCCAATCATGAAATTGATGTTATTGTTGTTGATGTTGGGGTGCTGGTTGGTTTCGAAAGGAGTGTTAACCGCTTTGAAACGGTCGAATTGATTTTCGTCGCGGGTAAAGAAGTTTGATTCCATCGCCATTCCTTGACTTGAAAAGAAGTTCTGTTGTTGTTGTTGCTGAATGTTGTGCTGAGAAAGGTTTTGATTTCCGACAGCTATGCAATTGGTTGAACTTGCATTCTTGTTTCCTATGATGTTTGTGTCGTAGACTGACATTAGGTCGCTGATCATTTTCTGGCTGTCCTCTGAAACCCCGAGTCCGGTTAGATCAAATGAAGGTGGAACCAGACTAGTAGGCTGAGCTACAGAATTGGGAACCATACTAGTAGGCTGACCTACAGAATTGGGAACCAGACTAGTAGGCTGACCTACAGAATTGGGTTGAACAAAGCTTTGTGGGAAAATAACGGGCTTAACCTCGGTAGCATGAAAATTAGGGCTGCCATAATCTGCAGAACCGATTCTATGTGGACAATTCAATTGATGATTGTCCCTAGAAGCCCTGTCTTGGAAAGCAAGGCGAACTTCACTGTAAGGGCATTGAGGGTGTTCACATGTGTAGATTTTGTGATCCATCATTATGCTGAAGTCGCTAGAGATCTTCCTCTTCCGAATGAAATCCAAGTTGGTGACAACCTCTCCCTTGATTGGTGGAGAAATTTGCTGAACCGGAAACATTCCCCTCATTCTGTCCATCCCAAGATTGGATGGATGAAGATTCTCAGGTTTCCGGTCCTCCACGTCAAAGTTTGACTCATCCTCAGCCCCATCAACATCATACTCGCTGCAATCATTGATGACCATAGAACCGCTGCCTCCACCAGAAGACATCGTAGGACAATACTCAGGATAAAGCTCTCGAGCTAAGGACTCCTCTTGATTGATGATGGCCAGCCAGGTAGCACTTTCTTTGGCAGTCATTTTATCTTGAAGGCATTTGGACTGCCTCACGAGCTTGCGAATCTTGGCTATATCAGGAGACATATGCTTGATAACTGCAGTTAAAACACCAACTTTCCATGCTTTTTTCAGGTCATGAGGTTTCTTATAAGGTGGAGGGCCTTGATCTTTGGGTAAACCAATTTGGGGCCACCAGTCTTCGATCCCGGTTGGCCACCATGGCGGAGGATTACCCTTCTCTAAGGGGAAACGCCTCTGAGGAGGATCACAGTGCTGCATAAGTGCTGATAAGAGAGAACCTAAGGTTGTGTCCTGTAGTTCTTGTAAGGTATGAGGAGTCGGACCGATGGAATTGCAGCCATCATTCTTTCCTGGAATTGCGTTATCCACTTGATATTTGGCTATGGCAGCCGGACCATTCCTATCGAACCTAACCTTATCCTTCCACCATTCACGAAGATTGTCAGATGCCCCGGTCACTGGTTTTCCCTTCTCAGGAATTATCCCGTAAACGAATCCTTGTGCCTTACAAACCTCCATCATTTTCAGCATGTACTTCAATATTCCATCTTGAGCTCTCGACATCTTTTTCCTCCTCGCCTGTTCTTGAGACTGCCTTGCCTTTGCAGCATCGATCCCTTCTTTAGCCTTGGTTTGTTCTTTCAATCGCTTCAGACGCATTTTGTCCCTCCACATCCTTCGCTCAAGCTCGTCTACGTCCATTTCTTCATCACTATAATCATCTTCAACCACAGAATCTGGCTCGGTCTGCCTGACAGACATATCCCCTTCCCCAAGTGCACCACAGAACATATCCAAATCACCACAAAACCCCATGTCATCAAACATCATCATCTTTTCTCAGGAAAACACCGCTAAAGATGGCCCAAATTTCCAGAAAAATCGGCTTCAACCTGTAAACTGGGTTTCAAATTCACCCTTGTTTAGCTCTAAACACCAACTCAAGTCAACGAGTTATCAACCTTTTTCCAAACCTTTAAACCTATCAAAACCAAAAAACAAGAACAAATTAGACGGAGCAAAGATCAAATGATACCTTCTAGATAAAATGAAGGACGAAAACATCAAATCTACACAAAAATCCCAATTATGATTCACAAGCCACCAAATTTTTTAAAGCAAAAACATTTTTTTCTCTCAACTAGCAATACTAGATAGAGGCTAAAAAACAAGAACATGATCACCCATAAAACTTGCACTTGTATCAGAATACACTAAATAGATCAGAAGCAGGGTTATCAATAACTGAACAGATCTAATCTAAATTACATACAAACTAAGCATGAAAATTAAAAAAAACCACAAATATAGAACAAACTTCAATGATAATATTCTAAAAAGATTCTCTCATAGACCCATCATCAAACACATGGTGAGTACTAACAGGAAAACCAAAACAAAACAAAAGTCTCAACAAATAAATTTCCAAAATATCATCAAAACTGATCAGAAAACAAATCAAAGCAACTATAAAAACAGGATCTAACACAAATCCAATCAGTAAGACACCCCATAAGCATTGAAAAAAGGTTACAGTAATCTAAGAAACATTCAATAAATTCAACTGTAGATCAACAAAAAAAAATCAGGGTAGTAGAGTCATCAACACATACAATAAAAACACCAAAACCCTGTAAATTGCATTGAACAACAAAAAAAAAAAAAACAGCAACAGGGAAGTGAAGAGTAAAAAAGATGAAATTTTGATTGAAGAGAAGACTCTTACCAGAAAATAGAGAAATGGGTCTTTGAGAGTGGTGACCAAAGGTCAATAAAGGAGGGGAAATTTGGAGAAATGGAAGATATAGAGAATGAAAAGGAGGAGAAGAAGAAGAAGAAGGAAGGTGAGAAGAAAGAGAGAGAAAGAGAAAGAGTTAGAAAAAGAACATGACACAGAGGGTGGTGAGCATTATCTTGGTTTTAATATAATGTTTTGGTGAATGTCAAAAGTGGTGTCATTCATTATTGTTGGAGTTAAATTTATATACTGGTAGATTTTTTTATAAACCGTTTTTTTTAAATTAATTAATTTTAACATATGGTATTAAGAAATGAATAGTGTATTTAACGTGTTAAATTTGTGTATCATCAATACTGACTATATTGAATATAGACGTGTTCTTTTCTAAATTCTTACTCTGTTTTTAGTTTTATATATAGATTAAGAAATAATATAAAAAGAATAAATTTTTACTTTAAAAAAATTGTTAATTACTTTATAAAAAATTGTTAATTAGAGTAAAAGTTCAAAAATATACTTTAAAACATGACATTCTAAAAATAAATTAATTTTACAAATTTGTTTAAATTATTTAATTGAATACACGGATATAGTTGAGTTACGTGAATATAAACTATTGTTATAAAATTTAATTTTTAGTAATAATATTTATTTGAACTCAATTGATATACACTTGTTAGTATAAAATATATTAAAATATACTGTCAATTAATAAAAATTTACTAATTTGTTATGTCATATTAATAACTTAAAATTTATAATATAATTTAGTATACATGATGGTGATTGGTTGACAGTGTAAAAAAAAATTTATATTTACATTTTTTTTAATTTAGATGAGTGCATCTAAAATGTTTTGCGAAAATAAATGCATTTTTTATAATTTAGATAAGTAGACATTTTAAAGATAATTTTTACTTTTTTACGGATATAATTATATTTAAATAAATGAATTTTATGAATTTTTTATCACATATGTAATATTTATTATAAAATATATGGTGCATATTTTATAAACTTAATACTATTAATTATTTTATATATATATATATATATATATATATATATATATATATATATATATATATATATATATCACTTTTAAAGAAATTAATATCTTTTATTAATAGAAAATGAATGAAGGTTTTACTTTAAGAAAATGAATGTAGTTTTATTATGTAGGATAAAAAAAAATTGAAAGGATAGACATGATATTAGTTATATTGGTATAATTAAAAAATTAATTAATAAAAAATAATTTTTAAAATGGTATTTAAAAATAAATAAGATAGATGAATATAAATTATTGATATAAATAATAACATTTATTTATATTTTTATAATTTAGATAGGTGTATCTATAATCCTTCTAGAATGATTCACCAAATAAATAAATAAATCTCATATAATTAAAATATAAATAAATGGATATTCTAAACATGACTTTGATTTATTTACAAACATTATTATATTTAAATAATTTAATAATTGGTGTAATTGAAAAATAAGTAAGTTTTATAAATAAAAAATATTGAAAAAGTGATATTTACTATAAAACAGATGAACTACAGTGCTTCTAGAATGTGTTGCCAATAAATAAATAAATTTTAAATAATTAAAAATTGCGTAATTGAAAAATAAATAAATTTTATAGATTTTTTATTGGAAATGTGATATTTACTATAATAAAAGATTGATTACCTTTTATAAATTAATTTAATTTTTTTTATATTTAAATGAGTTTATCTGTTTCTAGAATAAAAATTAAATAAAGTTTTTTATAATTGAGATATAAGTAAATGGATATTTTAAACGTGACTTTCTTCTTTTACAAACATAATTATATTTATTTAAATAACTAAATTGTGCAAAATTATAAAAATATAAAAAAAAATTATTGAAAATGTAACATTTACTATAAAACAATGGATTACATTTTATAAATTTATTTATATTTTTTATAATATAGATGGGCATATCTAGAATTCTTCTAGAATGTTTCGCTAAAAAATAAATAATTTTTTTATAATCAAAATATAAATAATTAAATTGTGTAATTGAAAAATAAATAAAATTATAACTTTTTAGTAAAAGTATGATTTACTAAAAATTTGTTTTAGTGTGGTTTATTTTTCTACACATTTTTATCCTTACTTTATTATATGATTTACTTAATAATTTTTTATTATTAATTTTTAATATTTTTTTATATTTATTTAAACAAAAAATATGATTTATATTTCATTCATTAAAAAAACGGACAGACGAGCATAGATGCTAGTTTACTATAAAATAGATGGACTACATTTTATAAATTTATTTATATATGATTCTAAAATGCTTTGCAAAATAATAAGTAACTTTTGTACGATTGAAATATAAATAAATAGATATTTTAAAGATAAATTCTTAAATATTTATGATAAATAATTGGATATCGATATCTTTAATATAAATTAATTAAAAAATTAATTTATTTTTAATATATATATATATATATATATATATATATATATATATATATATATATATATATATATATATATATATATATATATATATATATATATATATATATATATATATATATATATATATATATATATATATTCTTTTATTAAATGAGGATATTGGTATCCAATTAAATTTCAAGGTCACGGAGTATCATGTAATTTTATTTTTTATCAACATAATTATTTTTAAATAAATAATTAGATTGTGTAATTGAAAAATAAATAAACTTTACAATTGTTTTATTAAAAATGTGATATTTACTATAAAACAGATGGACTACCTTTTTCTAATTTAATAATATTAAATATAAATGTATTTAAAGAATACTAATAATAATAATAATAATAATAATAATTATTATTATTATTATTATTATTATTATTATTATTATTATTATTATTATTATTATTATTATTATTATTATTATTAGTTTAACAAAGAAATCAATACTTTTAATTAATATTTCTACATGAAATACTAAATATATTTTAAAATTATTATAGCATCGTTCCATTGGTAGTATAAATTTAAAAGTTATAATATCAATTTAAATCTTAATAAATTATATCTAAATATTTTCGATTTTGTTCATAATCAATTAAAATAATGATTACTCTTATTTTTTTATTAAAAGATATATTAACTAGTTTGTAATTTTAAAAATATATATTATTGTTGTTTTATATATTATTAAAAAATGTTAACAAAGTGCTATATAAATATTAATAATAAAAGGAAAAAAAATAATTTTAAAATGTTTGATGCACAATTTTTAATAAAAATTTTCAATAAAAAATTTTCTTATTTTTATACTTAACCAATACATTATGGGATTATTATCATTTTTTAAAAATATACAAGCAAAAATAATAAGCCAGAGAGTAATTAGAGTAAATCTCAAAGAAACCCAAGATTTTAAGACTAATCAAAGTTGTAAAGTTAGGTTAATCTCATCCTAACGTTTTTATAATGAGTTACTGGTGGTTCATTTATTGTAACCAATGTGTACAGTATTACTCCTTTTTTTACTGAAAGTGTGTACAGTATTATAATTAATAAATAAAATTGGCGTTTTATTTTTATTTTTTGTTTTGATTTGTTTTTATGTGTTGTTTGTAGTTAGGTTTGGACGTTTGGTGATTTTGATAAGATAACCTAACCTCACTCAGTTCAGTCTCTCAAAAACAGACACATGCACCTCTCCAAAATAAATAAATAAATAAAATATCTACAATTTTTTATAGTAAATTAAGAAATATAGAATTATTTTTTTAGAATTATGGAAAATATTTTTAATTTTTTATAGTAAATTAAGAAATAGAAATTACAGTGTAAATTTACATTTAATAAACCGTGTATAGCATGATTTATTGGATTAGTTGGAGTAATAAAAACGTTGGTTGTAGTGAGAGAGTGGGATGGGAAAGCATTGAATAAAGGAAAATTCATTCATTCATTCAATTTAAGTTGCCATTTTGGGATTCTTCTAATTTACTAACAGTTATAGAAAATCTAATAATCTGTCTTAGCAAGTCTTATGAATGAAATTAATTGCTATTAATTACAATTCAATTATCAATCATACACCTTTTCATACGTGAATATAATTATATCGTTCCATAACCTAAGTAAAGTAAAGAAGCTACCAAAAAAAATTGATATTCACACTAAAATGAAATATGTAAATAAAACTCCGGAGTGTTGATTCCTAAAACTCATAATACCAATATCATTTAGTAAATTTTGTATTGGATTTACAAGATTCTTCAATTTGCACACCTTTCTGTTTTCATTAATGGCAAGTTGCAGGGACTTTTTAAGTGTCAAGGAAGAGTGAGACTGGGTGACCCCTTATCCCCTATTCTCTTTTGCTTAATTGAGGAGGTTTTGAGTAGGGTTATATCCAATCTGGTTGAGGAAGTTAAGTTTTTTCTATGAAAAGGACTATAAATGTTCAGGTTCCTACCCACATATTATATGTTGGTGATTTTATGTTTTTTTAGACGAAACTTAAGGTCCATTGAGGTTATTGGCCCTTTACTAGATAGATACACATCTTGTTCAACTCAATTGTGCAATGACTCCAAATCAATAGTTTTTTAATATGCCATGTCAAAGGCTAGGAAATCTCATATTGCATCTCATTTTGGCTTCTCCATTTGCACTACTCCATTCATATGCTCGGGAGCCCTATCTTCATAGCGAAACCAAATCATAAGCATTTTCAATTCATTGTTGTGAGGATCAAAAGTAAGTTGAGTGCCTCGAAAGCATCACTTTTATCTATTGTAGGAAGAGTAGAGCTAGTGAAGTCTATCATTCATAGTATGCTCATATACTGCATACAAGTCTATGATTGGTCGGTTATTTGAATTAAAACTTTGGAATCTTTGATGTGCAACTTCATTTGGAGTAGAGACATTAAAAAGATGAAACTTATTACAGTTGCTTGGGTGAAGTGTTGTAAACATATAGAGGTTGAAGGCCTTGGCATTAGGTCATTATCCACCATGAACCAAGCTACTAACCTCAAGCTTTGTTGGGATACCCTTATTTCCTTAGAAAGTTGGGCTTATCTCCTCAAAGGCCGAGTTCTATGAAATAAAGGAACTATCAAGCATCATATCTTGTCTTCCACTCAAAGCTCGGTAAAAAATTCCTTCTCTATAATCATGGACAGTTTGACTTTGAGCCTTAGTAATGGTAAATAAATCAATTTTTTGCTAGACTCGTAGTGCGACCCTCTTTTGTCACAAGCTCTTAATATGGCTGTGTTGGGTCCTTCACTTCTCAACAAAAAGATTAGTGACTTTATTGTTAACAAAATATAGGAGCTCTCTGTCAATATCACTATGGCCTTCCCAACTTATTATCCATAATGTCTACTTATCAAATCCCTGATAGAGAATTGGATGACACGAGAGTTTGGTCTCATATAGACTCTGGTTGCTTGACACCCAAGGATTCCTACAACTTCATCTCAAAGCATGACTTTAAGGTATCTTGGCACAGGCAAATATGGAAGTCTAGCAGCCCTCCTTTTAAATCCTTACTTTTCTGGAGATGCATTCAAAACAATCTTCTTACATATGATAACTTTACTACTCATGCTTGCTTCATTCTCTCTGTCTGAAATCTTTGTCATAAGCAATGTGAATCCTCTCAACACATTCTATTTTATTGTGATTATGCTAGCTACATGTGGAATTAGTTCTCTTCCATCGTCATTGGTTTCCCTAAAATCAACTCTGTGGATAATTGTTGGCACATTATAAATCATGACTGGTCCGAGAGCTGTGGAACAATCATTATTGCAATAATTATTCAAAATTGTCAATGAGATTTGGTTTGCTCAAAATCAAGCAAGGTTCCAATATATTAATATCACTTGGACCTCCTCCAGAGACATCATGCTCAATAACTTATCTTCAGCAACTTTCACTCCAAATTCCAATACAAATATGCTTGAATCCTCCATGATCAAAGGCATGTCCCTGAACATCACTCATTTTGCTCCTCCCTCAATATTGCATATTTTGTAGCAACCATTTCCAATTGGTTTGATCAAGGACAATTATGATGGAATGGCTGCAAATACTCCCTCGCATGTAACTTAAGGGTGGAAATAGGTCAGGTCGGCTAACAGGGACCTACGGACTAGCCTACATAGGCTCAGGCCAGACTAGAATTTTTTTTAAATAGAAAAGGCATAAACTTTTTTATAAGCCTATTTAGTTAAAAAGGTTAGGCCTCAGGCCATTAAAAAAAGTCTTTTAACTCTATCAGACCGACCTATTTAAATAAATATGAATAATTTTTATATTATCATTATGTTACGTTTTGTACTTTGAATTAAAATACATAAATAAAACTTGGTTATCTTGGAGAACTTATGAAAATAAGATGAAAACACCTTATGAACAATGTCATAAGTTGTTTTCATAAGTTCTCTTAAACGAATAGTCTCACAAAACTTGTGCTAATAGGTAAGTTAAAATAATTCAATGCAAAAAAAAAATAGTCTCATTGGTGTTTTAGTTTGTTAGTCTATTGAAACATTATTCGAATTGCTTATTTACATATGTATAAAATAAATAGGCTTTTATGTAGGTTAACATGCTAACCAGGCCTTCGAAAAGGTCGGACTCAAGACAAAAAATAATCTTATGACAGGCTACAGGGCAGACTTAGGCTTCAGTTTTTTGGGCAGGTCAAGCTTAGGCTTGGCAAACCCTAGCTCGGCCTAGCCTATTTCCACCCCTATTTGCATCTTATGGTGGGATATTTCAAAACTCAAAAAGAGATATGTTGGAGTAAGCCCTAATAGCCAGTCAATATTGGTTGTACGTGCTTTTGTATCACGACCTTGATATATATATTATTTTTTAATATATATACTTATTAAACATTGTATTTATTATGTTACTTGTATATGACATAATAAAGTCCTTAGAATAATTAATTTTTTTAATGATACATTAAGTGTGACTTAACTGTGAGACCTCATTAAACATAAGGGATTATTCTTAAAGTATTTGTAGTCGAGTTTTACTATCAAATATGACAACAGTAATGCATATAGACTATTATGTGAGTTGACTGATGATTGTATCTCACGGGTCATGGATATGTGATATCAAGGCTTCACATAGGTATAAATATTGCGAGTAGTATTTATACTCGATTAACCCGCCATGAGAACAATACATAGTTTGTTATGTAAGTGTCATAAGTTATTCTCATAGTGATAGTGATGTATACCACCCTTCAACCTGAAATCAATATGGACCCTAAATTTGGAGTTAAGTACTTTATTTACAATCAAACATTGTCTGTAACAGGATGACCATAAAGATAGTTGATGGGTATTCTACAAATCATGTTGAAGAATGGTGTCTATGTGTCGATAATCTTCTTCACACTTTCTTCCACCACATCAATTTGATAACATTATTTTGATGTCGCGTGGCTTCAAAGACATTGAATATGGCTTTTTCTTTATTGAATCACAATACCAACTCTCCAAGTTATACATCAATAAGTGCCCTAACTGTTGCTAAAAATGGCCTTCATAGAATGAGTTGGTTTTGGTTCACCATAGTTTAACTTTTTCATCATAGACAATGGAATCAAATTAATGGTAGCTACCAAGTCACATATGGCCTGACCATGGTCAGTTAATTTTGAGGGTAGCTTCCTTTGGATGACTGCACTTTATTCTTATGCTAAAACTATGTTCTCATCCTCCCTCAAATTCTGCTTTACAGAGATTTCATGAATTTTGCATAGGCCGACATTTACTCGAGAGCTTTATAAAATGGAAAGTTAACTTGTATCTTTCTCAACATTTCCATGAGAAAGATACTCGTCAATTGCTTCTTTAGAATTTCTATTTGAGTTAGCAGCATTGCGGGTGACTTGGTAGCAAGAACCCTTTTTCTTTTATACCTTGCTTGCTACGATGATATTCATTCTGGCTTGCATTCTCAATTAGTGTTTTGACCTCATAATCTGTTTTGATTCTAAATGTACCTCCGGCTGAGGCATCAAGAAACACCTGCGTGGGAGTTTTCAGTCGGCTAATGAAGTGTGTCAACTGTTTCGTGGAGTTCATGTTATGGTCTGGACACTTGCAGATTAATAGTTTAAATCTTTCCCACGCCTCTGACAGTGACTCATATTCTTCCTGGCTAAAATTCATGATTACCGTTCTTCTTTCCACAAACTTCTCATTCGAATAATATCTCCTCAAGAATTTTTCTTCTAACTCCTTCCAAGTCTGAATAATACCACTTGGTATACATTGAAACCATTCATTTGCCCTTCCAGTCAATGAGAAACCTAACAACTGTAGTTTCACCTGATCAGTAATGACCTCATTCGAGTTGCACATTAAACATGTTTCATAGAACCTAGTCAAATGGTCCCACTGATCCTTGATGGTCTGTCCATCAAAATGTTTGTATCTTAATCCTAACATTACCAAGCTTTTGATGTCAAATGTCACCGGGTTTGCCAGTTGGAATCCTTATGATGTCTTACTAGTATTGATTCTTTTATAGTAATCCCCTCATGTCTGCTATGGTGGAATCACCATATTTTTTCTTGCACAAGAAATTCTCTTTGATTTCAAGATCCCATGGGAAAAGCATCAAATTCAAACCTCATACAAACACAAACAACAATACCTTAGTAGTAATGTACCAACAGAACAAATAAATACATCACAACTGAAAATCCAAAACTACATTACAAACATAAAATACTTAACATAAAACAAACAAAATTGAAAATAAATTAACTCATACACTATGCCTTATTGAAAATACCAACAATCTTCGGCAATGGCGCCAAAAACTTGATGATAATTTACTAGAAAATGTATTAGCATTGTAATCGAAGTAATAAAATAAATTTGTCTCCGCAAGGATTGCGAAATTAGAAATGGAATGTTGTGCGATGTAAGTAAAAACAATAAACGGGGGGTTTTCAAAATTGTTTGGTCGAAAACACAAGATAAAGTTTTTGTAACAATAATGATAAAGGCAGACAAATCTTATTATCATAATCCACTATTTCTACTTTATTGATGAAACACACGTTAACTGACATGCAATGACTACAGATTTACACGAGAGACTAACTCTACCATTACACCCAATTCCTTGGCGTGTAACTCGCTAGTCTAGGTGTTAATTCCTTGGTCCTTCAAGCCAATTGTACCATCAAACTAGGCAACAAAGCGCGTCAATCCCTAAGTCACAATTCCTAATTATACTATACCTAGTCAATTACTGAATTCAACAATTATGGTAGTTCAGATAAATAGCCCTATGGTACTTATCAAAATCAAATCGAATATCGTAACTAACAATAGGCAATGAGCACAGTCTATAACTGAATAGTAATAGAGAGTCAAACAATTACATTAACATCATCTGATCATATGTCCCAATGAAATAAAAATAGGTTCATCATCAAATAAGACCTAACCTAAGAGAAATATAGCTACTCATGTGGAAATTAATCAATACCATAAATGTAGACTCGAAGATCATGAACAATCACCAAAGAATAAGCTCTCTAGTGGCTCCAATGACCTCCACAAGCTCCAAAATCGACCAAATTTGTCAATCACTCTCTCTATCTCTCTCTAGGAAATTGAGCCTATTTTTTATTCTCCAATTTTCCATTTAAAGCCCCAAAAAGCGTGTCAGAAAAAGCATCCTAACGCAACCGCTTTGAGGAGCAACGTAGGTGCGTTGTGTAATGATGGCGAAAATGCGGGCGCGTTCTGAAGTAGCATGGGCGCGTCAATTCTAGTGGCTTCAACGTTTTTTTTCTCCTTTTTTCACCAATATTCACACTAATTCCTTTTCTTCACCTTTTGTCACTTTTCCATACTTTTCCACACTTTTGCCTATAACTTGCTCATTTTTAGTCTAATATGCCTGATTTTACTTTCTAAATGATCTGTAATGATCGCATGTCATCACTACTTCCCCTAACGAGAGAGGGATATATTATAACTTAACCAACATTGTGCACATCACAAAGTCTTTCACCTCATGTGGGTTGACCTCTCTTACCATTAGAAACACCATATCACTACCATACAGGGCTTGTCATCACTGCGGGCAAGCCCTAACTGTTATAAACCTACTGAAACCTTTAAGTATCCTTTATCATTATAGGTGTAATACCCCAAATTTTGCCCTAAGATTAGTCATTTCATCTTGCATCCCATTTCATTGTGCATTGTGTTTAAACTAACCACTAACGGGTGGTGCAGTTGTTTGATTATTGCAAGAAAATATTATGTTGCGCGCTCTTTTAGTTTACAGGGTTTCTAGTGCCACTTTATTTTGAATGAATAAAATAGCACAATTGGCAAGAGACCCTGTGTAAGGAGTTGTAAGTTGGGCTTTAAAGTGGGCATTAGGTTAGAGTTAACCCTAATTTGTTACCTATATAAATATAAGTTGTGTTTGAGAAATGAAAGAATGAGACAAAAAAGAAAAAACGGCGGCCGCTCTCACGATTTATCAGAAGAGGGGATTTTTTTTTGGAAGAACCCTAAAAGGCTCGAATTCATCCTCGACCAAACGCTACCGGCGAGCAAAAAGTTCCAACGACAAGGGGATCTTCGTTCATCATCATCGCCGTTACCGTAAGCTTTCTATTTCCTTTGATTTACGGCATTTTATGATTTTTGTGTGTTGTTTTGTTCATTGATTGTAGATTAATGGGAAGAATAAATAGAAGAAGGAACCATTGACATGCAAGGATTGAAGGAGAGGAAAAGCTTCGATAGTCATCCATGGAGAAAACGGCATAAGCCTTTTTATTTACGTTTCATTTGTTTTTTTATTCTATTATCCAATTGTTTATTTTTTTCATTTATATTAACTATGTAGTTTGTAATTAATAATGCAATTAAGTTTAGGTAAGCTATTTCAACAAAAAAACATAACGTAATTAGTTTTTTAAAAATTAAGATCTTTCTAAAAAGTTTTTTTCAAAAATTAAACCATTTTTTATTTAAAAACATATTTCTAAATAAAACAGTTTTTCTTAATTAAAGCTTTTTTCCAATTAAAAACATTTTTCATTAAGTTAACACAAAAATTAAAAAATGACCTTTCTTTCACTAAAACAAAAATTAAAACCTTTTTCGTTGAATTTAAATCAAATTTTTTCATTTAAAACATTTATTTTCGATAAAATTAAAGAAAGGTCATTTTTTAATTTTTGTGTTAACTTAATGAAAAATGGTTTTAATTGGAAAAAAGCTTTAATTAAGAAAAACTGTTTTATTTAGAAATATGTTTTTAAATAAAAAATGGTTTAATTTTTGAAAAAATTTTTTTAGAAAGATCTTAATTTTTAAAAAACTAATTACGTTATGTTTTTTTGTTGAAATAGCTTACCTAAACTTAATTGCATTATTAATTACAAACTACATAGTTAATATAAATGAAAAAAATAAACAATTGGATAATAGAATAAAAAAACAAATGAAACGTAAATAAAAAGGCTTATGCCGTTTTCTCCATGGATGACTATCGAAGCTTTTCCTCTCCTTCAATCCTTGCATGTCAATGGTTCCTTCTTCTATTTATTCTTCCCATTAATCTACAATCAATGAACAAAACAACACACAAAAATCATAAAATGCCGTAAATCAAAGGAAATAGAAACCTTACGGTAACGGCGATGATGATGAACGAAGATCCCCTTGTCGTTGAAACTTTTTGCTCGCCGGTAGCGTTTGGTCGAGGATGAATTCGAGCCTTTTAGGGTTCTTCCAAAAAAAATCCCCTCTTCTGATAAATCGTGAGAGCGGCCGCCGTTTTTTCTTTTTTGTCTCATTCTTTCATTTCTCAAACACAACTTATATTTATATAGGTAACAAATTAGGGTTAACTCTAACCTAATGCCCACTTTAAAGCCCAACTTACAACTCCTTACACAGGGTCTCTTGCCAATTGTGCTATTTTATTCATTCAAAATAAAGTGGCACTAGAAACCCTGTAAACTAAAAGAGCGCGCCACATAATATTTTCTTGCAACAATCAAACAACTGCACCACCCGTTAGTGGTTAGTTTAAACGCAATGCACAATGAAATGGGATGCAAGATGAAATGACTAATCTTAGGGCAAAATTTGGGGTATTACAATAGGGATACTACATACACCTGTACTTTTTTACTAGTACACACGTTTAAATGATGACACAAAAAATATTAAACATAACAAACATCGTCAAAAAATGAACATGAATGATAAACATGAAGTAATATTTCTGATTAATGGCTCGAAAAAAATCAAACTTGATGAACATCATCAAGAAGCAGACCTACCTGTTCAAAACACACATCTTCTCTAAAGCTCAAATTTTTAATATTTTTAGGATTAATGTGTAAAATAAGTGTGATGCTCTCTAAGTACTAAAAATATACACACACTCACGAAAAATATTTTCCAAACTTCATCTCTTTAAAAACCTTATGAAAAACTCTTTGAAAAATGTCACAAAAAAAACCATTAATGCAAAAACATAATTTGTTATGGCTCATGAATTATTTATTATGAAACAATTCTCACTCTCTAATCTTTTATGAGGTCGGTATAATCGATTATAAAGCGTGTTTTACTTAGTAACCGATTTATGGATCCAGCCTAATTGATTATAGTTCAATTTGTGCAAAGACTTTCTTTATTTACAAGTGCATTATCGATTATAGCCTTACAATAATCGTTTACGGACCGGTTTTAGGTCTTTCCAACATTTTCTCTTTTGCTTAAATTTTTCACTAAAAAAGGAGGTCTTGTGGTTATTTGAAAACACAAAAGAAATGAAAAACTCCTTCTCTTATATTTTCACCATACTCTTATAATTTTCACACACACACACACACACACACACACACACACACACACACACACACATATATATATATATGTGAGAGTAACTGCTTAATGGTAACTTATGTAATCTGTTGTTGTAATTTTGATATGTGACTATAAAACCAAGAGAGTAATGTTCTCTTGAACTAATAAAATATAAATGTTGTAGGCTAAATTTGAGATAAATATTTGGTATAAGAGGTTGTGGATTGATTTTGAGTTAAAAACATTATTGATAGTGGAAAATCTCAAGGTGCTATCCTTAAAGATTAGATGTCGGCCTAGAAGTTTTGTAGCGAACCTAGATAATTATGGTTGTTCCTTGTTAAATTATGTTTGATCGGTGTCAAGATTTCAAACACAATATTAAGACAATGTAATGAGCAAGAGACAAAGAACAAATAAGCAAAATAAATAACACAAATAATTGTTAACTCAGTTTGGTGTAATGTCACCTACGTCTATAAGGCATCGTCCCAATGAAAGGAAATTCACTAATCAGTATTAAATAGTACACGACGGTCTCTTATGAACTCTCTCAATCCAGTGCCTTTTTCTTAGCACCACAAATCTCGACTCAGACTCCACTTGAATCTGAAACCCCTCTCACTTTCACTAAAATACTCTCTCAAGTGTTTGTAAGATAAAAATCATATGTGGCATGATAAATCACAATTACGACAAATAGTTTATCCTTCTAAATTAAGAAAGACACTCGCAAATAGAATATTACATGAAAAAATACAAAGACTCTAACAATAGAAGAGTCACACAAGAAAGCTACAAGGCCTGAATCTTCAAACAATGAGAATTATCTCTTTAAATAGAAAACACAATCATGTCAAAAAAATCCCTGTAGGGTTTTAATAAAACCTGTCTTAATCCAAAATGTGCAAGATGAATTTTTTTATATTAAGTTCAAATCTGAATCCTAAAAAAATCTAATCTAAATAAATGTCTATCTTACATAGTTAAGAATTTCAAAATCTTTATCAAACGAATTTAGATTAAACTATTTTTTCAAATAGTGCACTATTAATAATTTTTTATTGAAGCAAAAAGAAAACAAATCTTGAAAAAGATATTGAAGTGGTATTCAATCAATTTAGATACGCGCTCCAGAATCACACTCTGACAGAATGTCTCACACTAAATTAAAACATCTTATTTAACATGTTGCCTACAAAAAAATTTATAATCAAATGTCATAACACTTTGTTTATCATTTATCTTTTTATTTTAATGTAATCTTATATTTTCTATCTTTTTCTTCTACTATTCTTTTTCATAAATGCAACTTAAAATCTTTTTATTTAATTAAATTTTTTGAAAAAAGTTTTACATGATAATTCAACTCCCTCTCCTCGTATATTAAGTTACTTGGTCAACAAAATTAAAATATATATTTAAAGTGAAAAGGATATAAATCTATTAAAAGAGGAACAAACAAGATTTTCAAGCATAATTACTAATATTGAATTATGGCATAAAAACTCAAATATTTCCATCATTTTAGAATTATATACATGCAGAAAAATTATTGAGAAACAAGTGTGAGTTGTGTTAAGAAATAAGTATGAGCTCTAAGTCTCACATTCTTTAGAAAAGTGGAGATTGAACACTTTATAAGTAAAATGATTCATACACATATCACCTTAAGGTTTTGGGTGAATATGTGGTGTCTCTCTCACTTATTTGGATGAGTCTTTGACCTTTAGGTGAATGTTTAACTCAATGTGAATGCTTCTCCCCTCGTAATAATCCATAGTGGTATTAGAGTTTAGTTTGAGTAAGGGACCGACTTCTTGTGTCGAAAGTCTTCTTGACATGATGGTCAGTCAACGTGTCCCGTTAAAGTGTTTATGACGAGATAAGAGTGTCTCTCAACAACGGTACAAGCATGTGAATGTAAGAGCTTCCGCTTGAGAGGGAGCATAGTAGATGAACTCACACTTGAGAGAGAGATTGTTGAAAAATAAGTGTGAGTTGTATTGAAACACAAGTGTGAGCTATAAGTCCCACATTGCTTAGAAAAGTGGAGGTTAAACACTTTATAAGTAAAAGGACCCATACACTATCACCTTAAGATTTTGGGTGAATATGTGACGTCTCTCTCACTTGTTTGAGTGAGTCTTTGACCTTTAGATGAGTATTTGACCCAATGTGAATGTTTTCCCCTCATTATGACCCATCAAAAATGAATTAGTGAAAGGCGTGTTATCACTTAAAGATAACTTAGATGATGACAAAGCTTCTCAATATGAAAAGCGGGGAATAAAACTATTTACTCACATCACATAGGGAGGAGCGGGGAATAAAACTATTACTCACATCATATAGGGAGGAAAAATCACTATTGTTGATGTATACAGATTGTTGGAGATCTAAAAAACAACATCTTTAAAATTAATATATATTATACTATCTTTATTGATAACTATATCAAATTATTTTGCATCTAATTCTTTAAGTCTAAAAAGATATTGTTTAAATATTTTGCAAATACAAAATATTATAAATATAATTCAATTTTTTTTTAAAGATATTGGTTATATAGTGTTTAGATATTGTTTAATTTTTATCTAATTATTCTTTAACATGTTTTCGATAAAAATTTGTCAATCAAATGTAATAGTAAACTCTCAATTTACATGCTTTTTTTTAGACAAATCAACAACATGCTAGATGTTACCTATATTTTTACACACATTTTTTTAGATCAAAGATCATAACGAGACACACAAAACTAGCATTAACATAATTTATAGCGGATAACCAAACAACAAATAGTATAAGCAAAATAGTATAATGTGTTATTTCTCCCCTAGTTGTCTCAAAAGAGATAGAGGGAGGAAACCATTGTCAACCACAACAGGGCATAAATGTGAAATATTATTCTGCCACACTTGGGCATAAAACATCGGTATAGGAACATACTATTCAATCACACCCGAGCATACGTCTTTAAAAAATCAGAGAATACAACCAAAATATATAGAAAAACAAACAACTAAAAGACACATTAACCAACAAATATATTACTAAGAAGATGAATCATTATCAGAGGTAATCTCATATTCTATACCATTTTCTTCATCACCAGTCGACATGTCTTCATGTTCATCCATTGTCATAGCATAGTTCTCAACATTCGGTATAACAGTTTAAGATGAAGAAACACTTATAACTTGTAGAGTTAGCATTTTAATCTGATTTTCACACACATTTTTTCTTGTTGTGGAGGTGGCTATTATTTCCAACAGCGCCTTGGCCTTGTGTATAAATGCCTTGAAGATGTGGCTTCCTCACAACCTCTGTTGGAAATTTACCTTACACCCTATGAAGAATTCCCTTCAATCTTGATCTCAAGATTGATGAACAAACCTACAATATGATAGTAATGGTGATAACAAGTAAAGAGTTATCAAGAACAACAAAAGAGAAGAAGAATAACAAACAAACAACAAGAAAGAGAAGAATGAGAGAAGAAATATTTGGAGAAAATTGTGTTACCCACAAACTGTGGGATTTTTGATTACTATTGAACTTTCACTTGCTAAACTCTGCAACTGTGAAATCCGTTCTATGTTGAATATAAAGCAAGACACCCTATTTAGAGTTTTAGGTTTACAAAAGCCCAAAACATAAAAGGCCCAAAATATTCAAAATCAAATCTAATCTAAATCATATCAAATCAAATCTGTTTCGACACACTATGAATTACATTTAACACACCACCTAATTCATTGTGTCTAAACTGTCTACATTCATCATGGCTCTTAGTCTTCTGAAGGCTTCGACAGTTGCAATCTGGGCTCAGCTGGAGTCGAAGTATGGTTGCAATCTTGCATCTCAAATCTCTTTAGTATTTCGCCTGCATATCTTCTTTGGTGCATCATCAAACCTCTACTTGTCTTGTAGAATTCGATGCCAAGGAAATATGAGAGATTTCTCAAGTCTGACATTTCAAACTCCTCACTCAGGTCATGTTTGAAATCTTCGATCTCCTTCTTGCAACTCCCTGTTATCAACAAATCATCAACATAGAGACATAGTATAAGCAATTCGTTATTGCTTCTTCTTACATATACTCCATGCTCAGATGTGCACTTCACAAATTCCTTCTCCCTTAAGAAGTTGTCGATTTTCTTATTCCAAGCTCTTGGAGCTTGCTTAAGTCCATACAGGGCTTTATGAAGCCTGTACACCTTTCTTTCTTCACCTTGTTTCACAAACCCAGCTGGTTGTGCAACATAAACTTCTTCATCTAAGGGGCCATTAAGGAATGCACACTTCACGTCTATCTGACATGTGTGCCAGTTGTTCATATTTGCTAGACCAACAACCAACCTGATTGTTTCGATTCTAGCAACAGGTGTGAATACTTCATCGAAGTCGATTCCTTCCTTCTGAAGAAATCCTTTCGCCACAAGCCTCGCCTTGTGTCGAGTTACTTCTCCTTTAGGATTTACCTTCACCTTGTAAACCCACTTCACATCAATTGCCTTCTTGCCTTGTGGAAATTCGACAAGTGACCAGGTATCGTTGACTTCGATGGACTCCAACTCTTCAGTCATTGCTTTCACCCACTTCGAATCTTTCAATGCCTCAGCTGCATTGACTGGTTCGACTTCTGCGTAGAAAGCATAATGTACCAGCTCACCTTCCTCATCGACTACATCATCTGATGTAATTACACATTCTTGCAACCTTGCAGGCATGTGTCTTGTTCATCGAGGTCTGCTTGAACCTGCTTCATCTACAACCGGTTCCTGTCGAACTTCTATTTCTACTTCAGTGGTTGGTTCTTCATAAGAGATTCTCACTGAATCCTTCTTGGCATTCTCAGTCCAATCCCATTCTTTAAGCTCGTCTATGATCACGTCCCTGCTGATCACTACCTGCTTATTCACTGGGTCTAACAACTTGTAACCTCCTGTCGAATGATATCTTTTCAAGATCATCTTATTCGACTTATCATCAAGCTTCCTTCTCAACTGATCTGGCACATGTCTATGTGCTATAGATCCAAACACCTTCAAGTGACTGAGACTAGGCTTGACACCAGACCAACATTCTTCTGGTGTGATTCCTTCAAGCTTCTTCATCGGAAATCTGTTCAATATATATGTTGCTTTCGAAACTGCTTCTCCCTATAATTCTTTGGATAGATGCTTTCCATTCAACATACTTCTCACCATATTCATGATGGTTCTGTTCTTGCGTTCTGCAATCCCATTTTGCTGTGGAGTGTAAGGTGGCACCACCTCATGCACAATCCCTTCTTTTACACATAGTGCATCGAACTCTTTTGATACATACTCTCCACCACCATCAGTCCTTAGAATTTTCAGCTTTCGACCACTCTGTTTTTCGACCATGGACTTGAATCTGGAAAATACCTCAATCACGTCACTTTTCTTCTTGATGAGGTAAGTCCACAACTTTCGACTGTAATCATTTATAAACGTGACAAAGTATCTATTGCCACCAATCGAATCCACCTGGATTGGACCACATACATCAGAGTATATGACTTCAAGTATTGCCTTCGACTTTCTTCATGTATCCTTGCTGAAGTTATTCTTATGTTGTTTCGACTGAACACACTCCTCACAGACTTCACTTGGAATGTCGATTTCTGGTAATCCTGAAACCATATTTCTTCTCTTCAGTTCTCTGTTGTCATTAAAGTTGAGATGACCTAGTCAAAAATGCCATAACCACTCATCTCTGCTGGTTGCAGTTGCTAGACACTTGTGCTCTATCACATTGAGTCCAATCTTGAAGGTCCTATTCTGAGCCATTGGAGCCTTCAAGATTAATCTACCACCTGCGTTGAGAACTCTCATCATCTTGTCTTCGACAACTACCTTGTAGTTCTTTTCGACAAGCTGCCCTATACTAAGCAAATTACTCTTCATGCCTGGTATGTACAATACATTGGAAATTGTTGACCTTTTGCCATCTTTCCTCATAATCAGAACATCACCAACACCTTCGCCTGCTAGAGTGTTGTCATTTGCAAACTTCACTGTGTTCTTCGACGAGGGCTTCATGTTGACAAACCAATATTTTCTTCCAGTCATGTGTGATGAGCATCCCGAGTCCAAGCACCACTGATCTTGGAATTTTTCTTCATATTTTGTTGTGACCATTATCAATGTTTCTTCTTCTTCATGTTTCGCCAGCTTTGCATCAGTCTCTTGATTTTTCTTCCTTTCTGGACAATCACTAACATAATGACCATACTTCTGGCAATTGAAACATTGAATGTGGCTTTTGTTTGTCTTTTGACCACCACATCTTCCTTTACTTGCAGCACCACCTCTTTGGTTGCCTTGGTTCCAAGGTTTCTTCTGGTTCGACTGGTTTCCTCCTTTGTTGCCATTCCATCTACCTTTGACTTTTCTTTCCTTTTCTGACTGCACCTGCAAAGCCATATCTTTCGACTTTCCTGCAGCTCTCTCAGCCATCCTCTGTTCATGAGACTCAAGAGTCCCTTAAAGCTCTTCCTTCATCAACACTGACAGATCTTTCGAACCTTCTATGGCAACTACCACGTGGTCGAATTTTGGAGCCAACGATCTCAAAATCTTTGAGACAACTGCTTTCATCGTCAACGCTTCTCCATATACTTTGATTTGATTCACCAACTTTGTAACTCCGGTGAAGAAATCTGTAATGCTTTTGTTGTCTTCCATCTGAAGCAACTCATAGGTTCTCTTGTGAGTTTGTAACCTCACCTCTTTCACCTTCTCTGCGCCTTCAAACGACTTTTCAAGAATCTCCCATGCTTTTTTTTCTGAATCAACATCACTAACCTTTTCAAAGTTATCAGGATCAACACACTGATGAATTATAAAGAGTGCTTTATGATCCTTCTTCTTCAATTTTTTGTGCGCAACCTTTTCCGCCTCCGTTGCGTTCTCCCCAAGCGATGTTACTCCGTCCTTCACAAGATCCCAAAGATCTTGATAACAGAAAATCACCTTAATCTGCTTGCACCAATTCTCATAATTGTCTTCTTTGAGAATTGGCAGGGTCGCCGGAAAGTTATCGTTCGGATAGTTCATCTCCATCACTATCTTTCTTTCTTGAATCTCTCAATCGGAGCTCTAGATACCAGATGTTGGAAATTCACCTCACACCCTATGAAGAATTCCCTTCAATCTTGATCTCAAGATTGATGAACAAACCCACAATATGATAGGAATGGTGATAACAAGTAAAGAGTTATCAAGAACAACAAAAGAGAAGAAGAATAACAAACAAACAACAAGAAAGAGAAGAATGAGAGAAGAAATATTTGGAGAAAATTGTGTTACCCACAAACTGTGGGATTTCTGATTACTAATGAACTTTCACTTGCTAAACTCTGCAACTGTGAAATCTGTTCTATGTTGAATACAAAGCAAGACACCCTATTTATAGTTTTAGGTTTACAAAAGCCCAAAACATAAAAGGCCCAAAATATTCAAAATCAAATCAAATCTGTTTTGACACACTATGAATTACATTTAACAACCTCAACCCCAGACAACCCTAATCCCAAGCAGACACGGGGATATTTAGAACGCTTCACTAAAAATAAAAATAAATTAATAATATATTTTAAAAATGAAATTCTAAAAGTAATTTTTTTTTACAAGTAAGACAAATTATTCGACTGATATATATTATTTGAGATAAATAAATATAAAATATTTTTATAAATAACAATATTTATTTGTATTTTTTATAGTTTAGATGTGTATATCTAAAATGCTTTGCCAATAAATAAATAAATTCTGCATAATTATATTCAATTAAATAATTATATTGTTGAATTAATAATTAATAAATTTTATGAAATTTGTATTGTTGATGTAATATTTACTATCAAATAGATGGATATTTTTTATAAATTAAATACTAATTATAATATAATTTTAATTGAAATCAATATTTTTTGTTAATATTTTTATTTAAAATAATAATAATTTAACATTATATATATATATATATATATATATATATATATATATATATATATATATATATATATATATATATATATATATATATATATATATATATATATATATATATATATATATATATATATATATATATATATATATATATATATATATATATATATATATATATATATATATATATATATATATAAATTTAATTGTAATAGTGTAAGATATTTTTATATACAATCAGAATGGTGATTACTATCATTTAAAAAAATATATTAACAAATTAGTAAATTTTAATTTAACTTATAAAAGGTTGATAATATTAATTTGGATATTGTTACCAAGATTTGAATTATGAAAAAAAAAATAATTGTTATTTTAATTAAAAAACGTATTAACAAGTGTTACAAAAATATTAATAAAAAATAATCAATTTTAATATAATATTTCAATTGAATTTTCTTTTTTATTTAACTAATATACTAAAAAATTATTAGCATTTTTAAAAAATATACTAGTAAAAACAATAAGCAAGAGAGTAATTAGAATCAAAATTAAAGAAATCCAGGATTTCAATACCCATCCACACTCATCAACTACATTTTAGTTCTTTAAATGGAACCCACATGATTTTTTATACAACTATATTTTCTAAATATCCATACAATTTATCAAATTTGTAAAATGGGTCCCACTAAATATCACAATATATCTTATATTAAATTTTTTTACAATCATTTCTAATTAAATAATTAATTAAATGCACATGTGGCACTTGTAGGAACGTTGTTTAATGTGACAACGGTTGCAAACTAAATAACTGTATTATTATACAATTATCCATCATTTTCTGACACAGTCATGTTGTTATAATGAGTTACTAGTGGTTCATTTATTGTGACCAATGTGTAGAGTGTTACTACTTTTTTTTACCATGAGCTGGCGTTTTATTTTTATTAATAAATGAAATTGGTGTTTTAATAATTAAAATAAATGATATTTATATAATTGATCTGTGTAATTGTAAACAAACAAATTTGACAAGTGAGAAAAGTTTTTCAACTTATATATGTTAATTGAGATAAATAAATATAAATTTTTGTTTTAAATAATCATATTTATTTAGATTTTTTATAGTTTAAATGGGTGAATCTAGAATGTTTTGCCAATAAATAAATACATTCTGCATAATTAAGATAAACATTCTAAACATAACTTTAACTTTTGTACAAATATAATTATATTTAAAATAAATAATTACATTGTGTAATTATAAATAAATAAAGTTTATGATCTTTTTTTTGCAGAAATAATATTATTATAAAATAGGTAGAGCCTTTTTATAAATTTAATAATATTAACTAAATATATATAAGTAATAATTATTATTATATATTACAATTTTGAACAAAACTAATATTTTTATTTAAAATACAATTAATATTTAAAAATTATCATAGTGTCAGTGGATATGTACTGAAAATCTAAAATTTATAATATCAACCTTAATCACAGTAGTTTAAATTATTTTCATAAATAACTTTATTTTCAAAATTATATTAGTAAATTCGTAAATATTAATTTAATTTATAAAGAGTTAATAATATTTAGTTAAAGATTATTAGAAAAAATTTGAAATATGAAAAAAATTAATTGTTATTTTCATAAGAAAAAGTATTAACAAGGGCTATACAAATATATGCCCATGTTTCTATATTAGAAGTCATTTGTATGCTTCTTGCATTATCTTGCCTCAAGAATTTTAAAATCTCTCAAATGGATTTGAAAAGTATGTTCTAATCAGATACATCTAAGATGAAGTTTATGTTGGTCAACATCCCAAATTTAAAATCTTTTTATCTCTTAATCATGTCTTCAAGTTGAAAAAAAAAGTTATTTATAGCTTAAAACAAACTCATCACACTTGGTATAATTATTTGAGTAAATTACTTGAAAATAATTTTTAAAAAGTGTAGGTTGATACAACTCTTTTTATTAAAAAAACTTAAGCATAATATCTGTTGCGGTGGAAATAGGATATCAAACTATTAATTAGTTTGAATCATATTTTTAATTCACAACCGACTTTGATTTATCCGAAGGAAAATGTCAAATGAAGGAAAACCTATTTTTGCATCGTAAACAATGCGGGGAGAGCTCTAGGTAAGGGGTTGGTTAAGCTTAGGGAAGGTACTAGCACCCTAAACTTCTGTAGTACTCTACAGGAACCTTTTATTTATTTTTGCTATTTTTACTTTATTATTTGCTTTAGGGTATATATACTGAGCTAAGGGT
The DNA here is from genome assembly GCA_963859935.3 of Lathyrus sativus. Taxonomy (NCBI): domain Eukaryota; kingdom Viridiplantae; phylum Streptophyta; class Magnoliopsida; order Fabales; family Fabaceae; genus Lathyrus; species Lathyrus sativus. The sequence continues at coordinate 487,314,251 of OZ012736.1, forward strand.
TAAGAGCAACAGAAAGACCTAAGGGTTAGTCCTAAGTTTACTCGGCAAGATTCGCACCTTGTGCCTACGTATCCTGGGTAGGGAATGTAATCAGAGTAATCGTAGTTCCCCTCGAAAGGGAGGTTAGAAACTTCTTGACTGTGGTCAAGGTTTCAAAGGGGAATAAGCGTTCTTAAGAAAACGCTTACGTGGAGTCTTAAAACTCCTATTTCTACGTTGAACTTGTTAATTGAAATTAGGGTTAAATTAGGGATTCCACAGCGGGAAACCCTAAATAGAATACGGCGACTCTTTGACCTAATGTTAGGGTAAAGGGTATTTTCATCCACGGCGGGACACTTAGACTATTAGGATTTTGAAATGTTCAAAGGTTGAGGACTATTGACTCGGCGGTCAAATTGCTAGACCTAATCCTTCGGAAGGTGGATTAACGGTAGATAATGCAGATGATAAGAATTATTACATGGCAGAATTAAAGTACGAAAATAAGGAAAGCGGTAAAGCAAAAAAAACATCGCGACGATCACTCGCGTACATTACAAATCCCAAAAATAAGAATAAATAACTGCGACGATGGACTCGCATGATCACAATTGAAACAATGATAGTACGAATAAATGAAGGATCAATAAGCTGAAATGAACAAAAAATAATGAGGGCTAGACGAAAATTGAAACGGCTAAGTCAAGGATTCTTTATTTTTGAATTTTATTTAAAAGAGAAGTTAATTTAAGTATTTTTTAAAAGGAGAAGTTATTTTAATGTTAATGTTTTTTATGTACAAAAAAAAAATGTTTTAATTTAATTAAAGAAAATGTTTAATTTTAAGGTTTTAGATGAAGAAAAGGTTGTTTTTAATTTCTGGTTATGATTAAAAATCTTAATTTTAATTTTAAAGTAAACAAATATTTTCAATCTTAAAAATGGATTTAAAATTAGACTTTTTTAAATCTTATTTTTTTTACTAAAATGAAGAATGATTTATTTTAGTTTTAAAATATTTTAACATGATTAATTAGTTAAAACAAGAATGTTATGTTAATTATTATCCTTATTAAATCCTAAATTAATAAAATAATAAATAATAAACTAACTAATAAAAGAAAAGAAAAGACATAAACAAAATTAGAAGGGGGCGGATCATTCGCTTCATTAGGTTTTAGGGTTTCACTTGGAAACCTCCTCCTCTTCCTCTTGATGTGCGCCGTCGGCGCCATTGAAGCTTCCACATGAGCTTTTCTTCTTCTTCTTTCATCTGCATGTCTTTTTTCTCCTCGTACTCACCTAAAAAAACAAACAGAAACCAGAGAAATTCAATTAGAGGAAACCTTACAATCTTCGGATTTCCGGTTTAATCTTCTTGGCGACGATGGTATCCGATGTCGGTTGTGTTTGATGATGAGGCGATAGTCAGGCCGTCTGATGCTGGGTTTTGTTTGGTCTGCTGAGGGTGATTGGCCGGCGTTGAGATCCTCAGGGATTCCGTCGCCGCCTTCTGGTGGGTTGACGACGAAGCCCCTTTTAGTTCTGGGTTCTTTGCGTTCACGATGATGATGAAGGATGCTCCTGAGGATAGCTTGAAGTCTCCCGCCGTTCTCTCCGATGAATGGCGACAGTGGCTTCGCTTGCGGATGGTTCTTTCTCTTCTTTTCCGATTGAGGTGATGATGAAGGATCCTTGAGATCCTCTGAACCTCCACTTTTGGGTCGCGCCGTCGATTTCTCACTTAGGGTTTTCGGATTTGTCCCCCCTCTCTTCATCAAAAAACTGATGACTTTATATGTTGCTGAGTTTATTATGTGGGTTGGATCCGTTTCCGTTTTGTTGCGATTTTGTTGTTGATTTTGCAGGATCTTCGGAGCTTATTGATTTGTTACGCGTTTTTTTTACGGTTTTCTTGTTGCTCTTAAGGGCTTGTTGTTGGCGTTGCGAAAATGTTGTTTGGATTTTTTTCTTAGGAGTTGGTTTGATTCGTTGAAATTGAGATTTTTCAGGAAATGTTGTTAAGGCTGCGTTTGGGCAAAACCATTTTTCCATGAAAAATCACTTTTTGGCAAACCTGCTTTTTCCAAAAGCACTTCTCTGCAAACCAGCTTACTTCAAAAATCACTTTTCCTCTCTCTCTTGGTTGCCTCGAAAAGAAGAGCAGATGTTATCGGTTTAGCCGAAATGTCGAAAATGAGTCGGGAGTTGGTTTCGGAGCAATCCGTTACCCTCCCGATGTACCCAATGATGAACATTCTCTGAGGGTATCAGGACGAAGAAACTAACCGATTAATTTTGTTCAATTTGATTTGCAAATTCGGAGCGCTAATCAGAAAAGTCAGAAAACCGAAAGTCGGAGGACTTTAGGAATTTTTATGTAAAATGTAATTATTTTCTTTTTGTAATTTTATTTATTTATTTTTTGTAAAGAAATATTATTATTAATAAAATTATTTATTTTTAAAATATTGTAAACTAAAACATTATTATTATTATCATTATTTTTGATATCAAATGAAATGAAAAACCAATATTAAAAATAAAATCAATTAAAAACAATAGAATGAAACAATAAAATGAAATAAAATCTGATTTAAAATGAAATGAAATAAAATAAAATTGATTTTTTTTTAAAATGAAGTATGATAGATTTAAAAATAAAATTAATTTAAAAACGAAATTAATTTAAAATATGAAATAAAATTGATTTAACAATGAAATGAAATTAATTTAAAATATGAAATAAAAATTGATTTAACAATGAAATGAAATTATCTTCGTTCTTTTTTATTTTTAAAATGAGATGAAAAACACCACTAAAATTCCATTTTTTATTAATTTCAGATTCATCTAATTTATCCGACTAATTCCGTCTCCGATATAGTTTCCGATTAAACCTTTCGGCAATTCAAATGAACAACCTTATCCGAATAAATTCAAACTGTCTGATTAAACTCAAATAATCATATTCTCCGGCTAACTTCAATCCAATAACTTGAATCGATTTAATTTCGAACAGCTCAAATATTTCTCAATTGACAGTTCCAACTACACCTCGGCCCCGGTTCACATCAGCAATATCCAACAGCTCAAATTCCCTGACTACAGCTCAAAATTCATAAACTGACAGCCGGCTACAAACAAATGACCGTTTCACCCTTCGTAAGTTAAAAAGCGCGCAAATGCGACATTTCCTGTAAAAATCAACCAACTACACAAACTAGTCGGCGGTTAGCTAAAATGCGATGCAAAACAAAATGAGATGCGAAAATGAAACTCCTAAATCTCAGGGCAAAATTTGCGGTATTACAACATTCTTGTTATTCAAATTTATGTCGACACTATTATATTCGATGTTACTAATGAATTTATGTTTAATGAATTTTCTAACATAATGCAATGTAAATTTGAAATGTTAATAATGCGTAGACTTAGATATTGCTTTAAACTTTAAGTACATCAAACGAAAGAAATAACTTTCATAAATCAAAAAAATTATTTCAAAGAACTTCTAAAAAAAATTTGAGATACAAAATGTCAAAGAAATATAAACTCTCATCAGCCCATCGTATTACTCAGATAAAAATAAAGAAGAAAAATATGTAGAAAACAGAAAATATAAAGATATAATCGACTATTTTTTTTATCTTACATCTAATCATCCAGATATCATGATTTATGTATGTATGTGTACATTATTATGATTACAATACTGAATTTAAATTTAATAAACCGTGTATAGCATAGCATGAATTATTGGATTATTTGGAGTAACGAAAACGTTGGTTGTAGTGAGAGTGTGGGATGGGAAAGCATTGAATAGAGGAAAATTAACTCATTCAATTTAAGTTGCCATTTTTGAGATTTTTCTAATTTAACAGTTATAGAAAAATTTATTAACCTGTCTTAGCAAGTCTTATGAATGAAATTAATTGCTATTAATTACAACTCAATTATCAATCATACACTTTTTCATATATGGATATAATTATATCTCTTCATAACCTAAGTAATGTAAAGAAGATAATTTAAAAATAAAAATTAGATATTCAATTCGAAATGAAATGTAAATAAAATCGGTAAGTGGAAAAACTGATGTATGAAAATAAAAAAAGATTAAAAACTGATACATTGATTTTTTAGATATCTTTTTTAGCTTACGAGTATTGATGTTTTTTTATGTTTATTTAGCATAGGTTTTTTTTTTTCTATTATGAATTTATTTGTATTATCAAATTTTATAATTATAATTGACATTAAAGAATATAGTATTTGGATAAGTTGTTTGGAGTTGGAAAAAATTGAGTAAAAAAAATTATGGTTTTTATGTTTGAAAAACATGAATCTAAAATTTCTTCATAGGAAGAAACTATTGATTTTCGAGTATTTCTTTCATATAATTGGTGAATGCATTCTAGGAGCAAGAGACCAGAAATTTCAACAAGTAAAACTTTTCAACCATGTCTAATATGTAAAAATAAATTATCTTCGAAGAAGATTTTTTTTTTGGTAAAAGTTTGATGTCAAATGCAGAAAAAGTGGCAACATGAAACATGCAGATAGAATTAATAGGTCAAAATTAAATGTTAGTGTGTGAGATATTTTTAGTGAGGAGAGAAAGAGAGAATAAGAAAATAAAGATTAATATTATTGAATGAATAAAATTGAATTACACAGGATCTATTTATATACACTTAAGTGACTCGACTACTAAGCAAAATAACAAACTAAATAGCAAACTCTAAACCCTAATTAACTTTGGACTTGGGCACATAATTCAATTTAGATTATATCTACCATCTCAACAAACCCCCTATAATCCAAATTGTCGAAATACACTAATTATTGTCGATCTGAACTATTCTCAATTTCTTTCTCAAAGTTAGAAATCTATCGATCTTCAATTATTTGGTGAAAATGTCGGTCAATTGTGCTTCACTTAAGCAAGGCCTTACTTCAAGTTCACATCGATTCACCTTCTCCCTTAAAAAGTGTTATCTAGCTTCAATGCGTTTACTTCTTCCATGCAAAACTAGATTCTTCGCAAGGCTTACTTCTTCGACATGACGGCGTCATTGGAGGGCGTCTCTTCCTCCTTGACACTCTTTGCTTCTTGGGGGTCTTGTCGAGGAACCTCTCTCCTCTTGGTGTATTGTTTCAAGTGCCCATATCGGATGAGGATTTCGATTGCATCCTTTAGGTGGATGCACTCTTCGATCACGTGCTCGTGGCTCTTGTGGAACCGAAATTATTTGGTCGTGTTTGCGTTGGGCTTGGCAGGTGTCTGTTTGGAAAAACAAACTTCGGCCTTGCAGAATTCTGCGTTGGTGCACTCGGACATGATGCATTCGCGGGAGGCGGTTAGTGGCGTGTAGTCGGCAAAACAGTCAGCTGGTCCCTTGAACTCCTTTAAGTCACGAGGCTTGTCCTCCTTCCTTCTTTCTGCTCCACAGCGGGGTGCCACGTCGTCCTGCTTCGAAACCCTAGTGTTTTGTTGGTGCCTCGAGTCTCGAGCATTATAGGCAGCCTCTTTCTCCTCGTACTGGATGTATGCCTGGGCCTTGAGGAGGAGGACATCTAGTGATGCAGATGCCAACAACTTTGGCAAAGTCACTGCGGGGGCGTAGCCCTCGCTCGAGCAGGTATTTTTCACGTCGTCAATCGTGGAGACCTGGACAACTTCGAGGTTGAACCTCTTGATGTAGACCCTGAGGGACTCATCCTTCCCCTGTATGATTGCCTCGAGCGCCGCCTCAGACTTCAGATGACGACGAGAGGCGTTGAAGTGCCTCGAGAATTGCCTTCCTAGGTCCTTCCAGAAAGTGATGGATTCTTCCGCGAAACTTTTGTACCATGTCATGGTATCCTTCTTCAAGGTCATGGGAAATATCCTGCAGTTGATGACGCCTTTGACGCCACAGTAGTCGAGTAGTGGATCGATGTTCTCGAGGTGTTCGTCGAGATCTGTCATCCCGTCGTAATTCCTAAATTTAGGGGTTTCTCCAGCCCAACGGGAAATGAAGCGTCCATGACCGCTCGAGATAGTGGACCACGGGGGTCATCTTCGTCGCTCCTAATGGCGAGCACGACAGGGAGTAGGCGTACTTTTCTCGTCGGGGACTGTCATCACAGTGCATCGGCGAATTATTTGGTCGGCTTTTAAGTTTTCACAGGGGTGATCCACGGTTGTCTAGTCGTCCTCCGACATTGTTATTCTTGGCAAACGGGAAGAGGCGGTCCTCGTGGGGAGAAGTGCGGTTGTGCTTCAGGGTCTGTGGCTTCTCCAACTGTGGTCGGCGTCCTGGTCGTTGTGAGGTATAAAATTTTTCTTGAACCTTTGAACAACTTTTTAAACTCATTTCCTTGCCATAAAAATCAAGGAGCATTCACTAGAGGTTTGGTTAAATTCAAGTTGGGGAGAGTGAAAAAAAGTGGCAAGTTACTAAAAAATTTTAAAAAATTTCAAGCAAGCATGGAAAAGAAAATTGTGAATATGGATGTGAAAAACAAAAGACATAGATGCTTGTTTGAAAAGAAAAAAAATATCGAGAATGAAAAATAATTGTACAAATGAAGTTTGAAAAGGGTGAGAAATAGAGAAAAGAAATTGGTGAATGAAGTTATGATGTGTAAATACCATGTACAGTAAATGTTTCTTTCGCATGACAGCTTTGATTCAATAGCCTAAGAAATGATCCTTTGTTGTGAAACCTGGCCAAGCTACAACCTTTCAAGCCCTTAGTGATATTTTTACTTCCATGATTTTATTTATGATTGTTAGATGAATGTATGAATTGAATTGTTGTTAGCATTGTTTTTCATATGAGTGTAATCGTCTCGCGGTTGCAAACGCGTAAATTTCTTCATCCTTATTTTGAAGAGGAGTGTTAGGTGTGATTCATTCTTGAAAAATTGTATTGCTTTAGAATTTTTGACATGTGTTTTGTGCTTAGACTTTTTTTCATAATCGTGGTGTCGTTGTAGTTTAGTGGTAAGCATTGATTTGCATGTACTTTTGATATTTGTACCATACGTATGTTTTTCGTTTGTAAAAACTAGTTGAGCATGACTTCTTGATTATTGCTTTTGTTTCTTCGAGTTGATTGATTTTTGTTTGAAGAAAAACAAGTTTAACTTGAGGAGAGTTTGATAAGTGCTAAATCGTAGTGAATTTGAGAGTAAATAATTGACACTTATCAGCTTAATTCAATGAATAAACCTCAACTTTTGTGCATATGTTGTATAGTTTACATTATAGTGTATATATTGCATATCGTGTAAATATCATTGGGTTTAATTGTTTTTCTCTAATTTTTGTAGTTATACAAGCAATGATATTTTTGAATTATCTTATAGATCATTGAATAAGTTTTCCAACGCTTTCGACCGTGCTTAAAATAGAGTTACGGTTCAAAAGTTATGGTCGAAACAAGTGCTGGTCTGATGTCATGTTTGCTGTGCGAACTGGAGGCGAGTGAACTCGCCAAGAGTTTGCACTGTGAACTCAAGGCGAATAAAAATTTCCCATAAGCATGAAAAACATTTTTTTGGCAGTAGTTAAGGCAGCATATGATCGCTGGGCGACGGGAGTTCGCAGTGCAAACACGGGAACCCATTTTTTCCTATTTAAGTCACTTTTCAGTATTTTTTAGGTTATGTTTTTGGGGAACTTTTTTCTCAACTTCATCAAACACATTCTTTAGTAGTTTTCGCTTAGAAACGACACATGGATGATAGATCTAGATGATTTGGAGGCAAATCATACTTTGCTCGAAGATGACAAATCGTGTGAAGTTCTCCCGGAATTGACAAATCATAAGAAATTTGTTCTTCTTCCTTCTTTTCTATGTATTTTTCATTGTGTTGGAGTTTTTGTATGTATGTTTACTTATATTTTATTTTCATAAATGGATCTTTGTACAAAATCCCTTTTACAAATCTTAATCGATGTTATCTTTGATTGAATATCTATCTTAATGGGTTTTGGATCACTATAGACATACACATTTTAAACTCGAGCTAAGATAATGATATATTGGCTATGGGAATTGGTCTAAATATTCACGCGTGTGTGTCATATATTAATGCTTTGTATTGTTTTTTCGCATGAGACATCACCTTCGAGAGAACGCGGTTGATCTCTCGGACTTTCCGTTAGACATAACATTTGTTTATGAGCGATAAGTGGGGGGTTTTGACGAGTAATAAAGGGTGAGTGCATTTTGGTTGATAGGTTTTGAGTTAGTACGATGTGGGTAGAAGGAAATAAAACTCCTGATGAGTTTCTCCTTTCTAAAGAATGTGTTATTTATTTGTTTTTCTGCTTTTAATTTCCGCATGTTACCTTTGGAAACCATTCCAAACCTAAGCTTGGATATGTAGAGATTGTAGAACAACATTCTTTCCCTCGAACCGATCCCTGTGGAGACAACAAAAATTGGGTACTTAATTAATTTTTGCTTGCCACTTTACCGCACCAGCAATTTTCTTATTCCAAGCTCTTGGAGCTTGCTTAAGTCCATACAGGGCTTTATGCAACCTGTACACCTTTCTTTCTTCGCCTCGTTTCAAATGCCCAACTGGTTGTGTGATATAAAATTCTTCATCTATAGGGCCATTAAGGAATGAACATTTCACATCCATCTGACATGTGTGCCAATTGATCATGTTTGATAGACCAACAACTAACCTGAATGTTTTGATACTAGCAACAGGTGCAAAAACTTCATCGAAGTCGATTCCTTCCTTCTGAAGAAATCATTTTGCCACAAGTCTTGCCTTGTGTCGAGTTACCTCTCCTTTAGGATTCACTTTCACCTTGTAAACCAACTTCACATCAATTGCCTTCTTGCCTTGAGGCAATTCGACAAGTGACCAGGTGTTATTGACTTCGATGTAGTCTAACTCCTCATTCATTGCTTTCAACCATTTCGAATCTTTTAATACCTCAGCTGCATTGACTGGTTCGACATCTGTGTAGAAAGCATAATGTACCAGCTAACCCTCTTCATCGACCACATCATCTAATGTAATTACACATTCTTGCAACCTTGCAGACATGTGTCTTGTTCGTTGAGGTCTGCTTAGGCTTGCTTCACCTCTGACTTCTTTTTTGTCAAACTTCTCTTTTGAATTCATTAGATGGTTCTTCATATAAGATTCTCATTGAGTCCTTCTTAACATTTTCAGTCCAATCTCATTCCTTAAGCTCATCTATGATCACGTCCCTGCTGATCACAACTTGCTTGTTCACTGGGTCGAACAACTTGTATCCTTTAGTCGAATGATATCCTATCAAGATCATTTGACTCGACTTGTCATCAAGCTTTCTTCTCAACTGATATGGCACATGTCTATGTGATATAGATCCAAACACCTTCAAATTACTTAGGCTAGGCTTAACACCAGAACAACATTCTTCTGGCATGATTCCTTATAGCTTCTTCGTCAGACATCTATTCAAGATGTATGTTGTTGCCAACACAACTTCTCCCCATAATTCTTTCGATAGAGCTTGCCTTTTAACATACTTTTCACCATGTTCATGATGGTTCTATTCTTCCTTTTCACCATGCACAATCCCTTCTTTTTCACATAATGCATCGAACTCTTTCGACACGTACTCTTCACCATCATCAGTCCTCTGAATTTTTAGCTTTTAGCCACTCTGTCTTTTGACCATAGATTTGAATATGGCAAATACCTCGATCACACCAATTTTCTTCTTGATGAGGTAAGTCCACATCTTTCGAATCTAATCATCTATGAACGTGACAAAGTATCTATTATCTGCAATCGAATCCACCTGGATTGGATCACATACATCAGAGTATATGACTTCTAGAATTGCCTTCGACTTCCTTTCTGCATCCTTGCTTAAGTTGTTCTTGTGTTGTTTCAACTGAACACACTCTTCACAGACTTCACTTGGAATGTCGATTTCAGGTAACCATGAAGCCATATTTCTTTTCTTTAGATCTCTGATGTCATTGAAGTTGAGATGGCCTAGTCGAAAATTCCATAACCATTCATCTCTACTGGTTGCAGTTGCTAGGCACTTATGCTCCATCACATTGAGTTCAATCTTGAAAGTCCTATTTTGAGACATTGGAGCCTTCAAGATCAACCTACCACCTGCGTCGACAACTCTCATCATCTTGTCTTTGACAACTACTTTGTAGTTCTTTTCGACAAGTTGTCCTATACTGAGCATGTTACTTTTCATGTCTGGTATATATAATACATTGGAAATTATTGACTTATTGCCCTCCTACTTCACGATCTGAACATCACCAACACCTACAGCTGCTAGAGTGTCATCATTTGCAAACTTCGTCGTGTTCTTTGACAAGAGTTTCATGTTGACAAACCAATCTTTCCTTCCAGTCATGTGTGATGAGCATCCCGAGTCCAAGTACCACTAATCCTGAAATCTCTCTTCGTCTCTTGTTGTGACCATCAACATCTCTTCTTCTTCATGTTTTTCCAGCTTCACATCAATTTCTTGATTCTTCTTCTTTTCTGGATAATTAATAAAATAATTACCATTCTTTTAACAATTGAAACACTGAATGTGACTTTTGTCAGGCTTTCGACCACCACCTTTTTCTCTACTTGCAGCACCACCTCTTTGGTTTCCTTGGTTCCTGGGTTTTCTCTGATTCGACCAGTTTCCTTCATGCTGATTTCGACCAATCGAATTGGTGTAGAATCCTCTAACTTTGTTGCCATTCCATCTTCCTTTGTCTTTCCTTTCTTTTTCTGATTGCGCCTATAAATTCATATCACTCTTCGAATTTCTTGCAGCTCTTTCAACCATCCTTTGTTCATGAGACTTAAGCGTCCCTTGAAGCTCTTCCTTCGTCAATATTGACAAGTCTTTTGACTCTTCTATGGCTACTACCACGTGGTCAAATTTTAGAGCCAATGACCTCAAGATCTTTGACACAACTGATCTTGATATCAACACTTTTCCACATACCTTAATTTGATTCAACAACTTTGCAACTCTGGTGAAGAAATATGTTATACTTTCATTGTCTTTTATCTGAAGCAATTCATAAGTCCTTTTGTGAGTTTGTAACCTCACCTCTTTCACCTGCTCTGCACCTCCAAACGATTTTTCAAGAATCTCTCAAGCTTCTTTTGCTGATTCTATATTACTAACATTTTCAAAGTTATCCGGATCAACACATTGATGAATTATAAATAAATCTTTATAATCTTTCTTATTCAATTCTTTATATGCTGCTTTCTCCTGATTTGTCGCAGTTTCTGCAAGTGGTGATAATCTCTCCTTCACAAGATCCCAAAGATCTTGGTAACCAAACACCACATTAATCTGCTTGCACCAATTCTCATAATTATCTTTCTTGAGAATTGGAAGATTTGCTAGAAAGTGACTGTTTGGGTGATATATCGTCATCATAGTTGTTCTTTCCTTGAATCAAAACCGGAGCTCTAGATACCAGATGTTGGAATTCAACCACAATCTATGGAGAATTTCACTAAATTTTGATCTAAATATTGTTATCAATCACGTAATGACAATGAAAATATTTAGAAAGAAAAAATAAAGTAACGTTGGAGAAGAAGATGAAAAACTCTGCAGATTTCTCTCTATCCACAACTGTGAAAATTCTCTTATTCATTTGCAACTGTAAACTGTGAATACAATGTTATGAATTGTGTTGTTTACAAAACAAGAGTTTATCCCTATTTATAGATTTAGGTTAACTTGCACCCCAAACTAAAGTCCAAAACTATAAAAGTCCAAAATAACTAACATTATTAAAATAGACCTATGTCGAAATCCTGTATGAAACAACTTGCTTCGACACTTCGACACACTAATATAACTCGACACACACATTAGAGTAATTCGATTAGACCTTGTTTCTGTCGAGCTACACTGCTTCAACACAAGGAATTACAATCTCAACAAATTATAGAATTTTCTATCCTCAAAATGAAGAAAAAAAATCTTGTAAGCATATATTTAAAATTCATGGAGGCCAAACAATGAAATTTTTTTATTTAAATAATCAAAATTTTAAATTTTATCAAACTAACCAACATTCTCCCTAATTTCTAATATATTCATGTTTCAAATTAAAAAATAGATTAAAAAAAGAGGCGTCAATTGAGTTTTTTGTCTGTAGTTAAATACGCAAGTAATATTAAATCTGCAAGAAAATCCGCAGATAATTAAAAAAAAATAAAATATACGAGATGCCAACTTTAATTTATTTTTTTGAAACATAGTTATATTAAAAATATTGATTAATTTGGTAATTTTTATGGAGATGAAAAGAATCAATAAATAAGATATTTTAAGAACCTGGTTTTGGAGGTGTTCTAATTAGAGGTACAAAGTCTTTATAAGAATTTATGAAGAAAAAAAATTAAAATTTGATTATTTACATGAAATTTTCAAACAATGGAGATGAAAAGAATCAATAAATAAGATATCCCAAGAACATGGTTTTGGAGGTATTCTAATCAGAGGCACAAGGTCTTTTATATGAGATTTATGAAAGAAACAATATTGATCTCTTAGAACCAACATAGTTTGAAGAAGTTAAGAAAGATTAAAAATAGTTTGAAGCATGAAACAAGAAAAGTACAAGCTTCAATAATAGTAATTCTAAAAGGATTTTCTCATAGACACATCATCAAACACATGGTGAGCGACAGAAAAACAAAACAAAATAAAATGTTTTAACTAATAAATTTTCAAAATATCATCATAACTGATCATGAAACAAATCAAGCCAACTATGAGAAGAGGATATAACACCAAACCAATCATAAGCAACATGAAACTTAGAAACATACAATAAATTCAAGTGTTGATCAACCAAGAAAAAAAATAAAAACTTGAAAAATCATCATGGTAGTAGAATCAGCACACACAAGTCTAAAGAACCACTGTTGGAGCTGCTCTAACATAAGTATTAAAAAATATTAAAATATTAAAATATTTTTGTGTAAAAATGTATTAAAATGTTTTATGCAGCTAATCAATTACAATTATTAGATTATTAAAATATTTAATTTTAATTATATCCACCATAAAGTCACATCATGTATACGAACACGTGTATAATGAATACTACTTGTAACTTTTTCTTTTAGAAAGAAAAAGTCAAATACTCATTAAACATAGCTTTATATTTGATCCTCAATTTTGGAAACAAGGTAAGGATTTGGTATAAATCAGAACCCAGATTTGATATTTAACTCATTACAAAGAAGAATACCAAATGGTAAATGATTTATTTGATGTTAAATATTATTTTCAAATCATATGAATATGTGTATGTCTGATTATTATAATTTGAACTTTGCGACTTTTTTTAAAAATTGATTATTTTGTTGTGTTAGATTCACTTTGTGCTTCTGATTAGTCGACAAGGAAAAGTGAGGCTCACAAAATGGTATTCACCGTATTCTCAAAAGGAAAGATCCAAGGTACATGTCTCTAATTCAAATATAAAATGTTTGTTTTAACATCATTGTAATTTAAATAATCAAATTGTATCAATTGTTGGATTCGAGATCACATGGTGCATTGCTTTTGTCACCGAAAGTGCAGTTTTTGTCTTTTGGATGGAATTAAAAATCCATGTTATATCATCATAACTATTAGGAACAATGATAGGATCTTTCGGTTTCGAATTTGCACTTCTGAAATCGAATGTATACAGGATAATAGTTGAGTTTTGTTTATGGTAATGTTTTTGTATTCGTAGTTGAATATATGTTACATGTTTTGTGACATGATTTTGTATATTGATTCCTCTGTTCAAATTAATGTGTATACTAACTAAAATGTCTTAAGCTAATTCTTGTTATGTTTTGTTTTTGATTTTTTTGGAGGCACTTAGAGAGTTAAGTGGCCTAGTTATCTCTCGAGGCCCAAAGCTATGCAACTTTGTGGAGTGGAGGGGACTCAAAGTTGTTTATAAAAGGTGGGTCAGAACTTTTTAATATTATACAAAAGTTTTGATTAAAGACCGCGTCTAATATCTGAAATGTCCTTGTCTCAGTGTACAATTTCATTTATGTTTTTCAAATTTTTAAATAACTATTAGTATTATATGTTAGTATTCAAAGTCATCTTAAAATTTTGGAAGTAGTGTGCATTACTCAATGTTTAAGTTGGACAAAAACAAATTATTGAGCCGTCACAATTTAACTGTAATAAATATATTACGAAATCATATTTAGTCACGGTCTAATCATGATAAATTTTGAGTACGTGCGATAGCCTATGTAGTAGTCCACATTACATGTCCTCGGTAACGCTCTTCAAAGACAATTATATATGAGTATTATATTTGAGAATTTCGAGTATATGTTAACGCGCTCACGCAGTAGCCTTCATTGTACGTCTTCAAAGACAGTAATATGAATATTTTGAGTATTTGTTAAGGTATCTAATGAACAAAATACATTGCTAAACTTTAAATAACTTTGAATTTGTCTTTGTTTTGATGTGTTGTTTAGATATGCTAGTCTTTACTTTTGCATATGCAATGATCAAGAAGACAATGAATTGGAGACACTTTCCATTATTCATCACTATGTTGAGACATTGGATCGCTATTTTGGCAGTGTTTGTGAGCTAGATTTAATCTTTAATTTCCATAAGGTAAAGCATCTCATCTCAAACACCATTTTCTTTAATAATTAATAAACTTAAATATGTTTTTTTATCTATATTAATAATATACACAAAATTATTGATTGAATGGTGAAAAAAATATGTTAATGATATATCAGGCATATTTTATATTGGATGAAGTTTTGTTGGCTGGAATGATGCAAGAGACCAGCAAGAGAACAACTCTTAGACTCATAGCTGCACAGGTTTGATTTTTTTTAAACCTTTGTTTGATGAAAATTTGGTATGTTGTTTTTGACACAAAAAAAAGTTGATATTATGATATGTGTTGTAGGAGGAGTTAGTGGAAGCTGCAAAAGAAGAGGCTAGTTCATTGAGTAATATAATTGCACAAGCCACTAAATAATAGCTTTATTGAGGAGTCAATTTTATTGCAAATAAAAATGAAAAATTGTTCCCTCCTTATTTTGTCAAATCATAGAACTTAAGTTTCAAAACAAACCCAAACTCTTACAATTTCTTGTATTTTATTTATTTATTTATTTTATAAGCAAAATTGAATTTAAAAAAATATATAAATGGTGCACAACTCGATTATAACCACCACAACGAAACAAATCAAAGACAAACACAAACCATCAAAAATAAAAAATAAACTAACCCCAAACCCCCAAAGTTGGAGTGACACACCACTCCGACCAGGATAACTAACAATCCAAGGTTTTATTGACTAAAAGTCAATTCCATGATAAACTTTTAATCATCCTCAACCCATCAAATAGCTAGCCGAAATAACTACTTGAAATCTGCCTTTAACTTCATATTAAGCACTGCCTCAAGCACCAGGAGCCGATCAATAGGAGGCAACGAATATAAAGATAAATCAATATGAAGTCAATCGATTGTTTGAATCCACCAAACCTTCGAAATCGAGCAACCTCCAAAAAGGTGATTTGAATCTCCATTCTCCCCACCATATAAGGGACACCACAAATTTGAAATACCACTCAACACACTTCAACACTCTAAATTTATTCTAGTAGGAAGGCAGTTCAACACCAATCTCCAACTAAAGATAAAAAAAACTTACTCGGAACCTCCATCCACCACAATCTCCGTAAGGCCTCCAAAACAGCTCCGTCAAGAGATGAGCTAGCAATACAGTAATCCACAATACTATTATAATATGACTTGATCGAAAAACTTGTGGAACTCCTCCTGCAAACAGTTCAATTAGGCTGTTGTCGAACCAACTGCAGCTCAGCCAGCAGCAATAAATTGGCTTGCTGTAACGAGCCAATATGCATAGCCAATGCCCAGGTCCAACAGCCTTTCATCTAATACTCATTCAGAGCAATGCAATTACGATCTGGATCCACCAAAAGAAAAATAGAACCAAACACCCTGCATAACTGTTCAGCCCCAACCACCTATCCTTCCAAAAATTAAGAATTTCGCCATTTTTAGGTTTGCAGACCATTGATTCAACAAACTAGTTAGTATTATCTGCCATTTCTTCCACCGAATAAATAACTTTCCACCACACTGACTCTCTCTTACCCACCGAAATACGAGACTCGCCAAGAATAAAACTCATTAAGTTGTCGTACCTGCAAAGAAAGAAACTCGTACCAAATAGCATTTGTTTCATTCAAAATGCGCCATTTTCACTTGCATAAGAGAGGAAAATTAAAATGACCGCAATGTTTGATACCAAGTCCCCATTCCTTCTTCAACAAACAAACTGTATCCTAACTAACCCAAGCGATATTCTTCTTCTCCTTTCGGCCACCCCAAAGAAACGTTCTTTGAATCTTGACGATCTCTTTAATAATCGCCTTCGGAGCTTTGTAGAAGTAGAACTAAGATATTCTTTTTATTTTTAATAATGACTTCATGTATTATATATTCAAAAGTTATTATTTTCTCATTTGTTTTATTTTTCTCTTAGTGAGATTCAATTTTCGGTTGTCTATTGCATTGCAGTGTTTTAAAAATTGGTTCGGGCAAATCAAATAAACTGGAAATTAGAAAGATAATTATTCTAAAATGGATATTAGATAGGTCATAAACAAATCGATGAAAATTGTCCTGAATTGGTCAAAATTGAAAAAATTGACCAATAAAAAATTATTGTAATTCAGATGAGTTTATTGGTATAAATCAGATATCATTTATCCACAATTACAGAGATTAATCTCTCGAGGCGGGAAGAACCACAATAGACAATAAACTCTATCTCAAAACCATTTCAACCAAATGTTCTTGATAATTCTGATGTGTTAATAATGCTTGCTCTAATTTTCTTCTTTTCAAAAGTTAAAATTGACAAAAAGAAGTTTATCAGAGAACTTCAATTCAAACCGCTATTTATAAATATTTATTTTTATTTTTACTAAAGAAAAACAATTCATGAAGTTGTTATGGATAGAATATGGTTTTTTTTATGAAATATGGGCTTTAAGTTGGTCCAAAAGAATATGGGGTTTGAAAATAGGCAATTTCTTTTTTCACCCTTATGGTGTGTCTCACACCCTTAAAAATCCAAAAATATTTTTGAAAATTTTCCGAGATGCATCTCTAGACGCTCCTTAAATCTCCTCATCCTTCGTACATAAAACAGTCACCCCATTTTTTTCCAAAAGTTGGTTCGAAGATGCGTCTCTGAAATTTTCTAGGGTGAATTAGAAGATGTATCTCCAAAGACACCCCCTGAAGCCATTTACGCAGTGTTTCTCATTGAAATTAGCACCGCTTCCGCACACTCTCTATCGACTTTAACTAATATTAGAGTCATAGGAATTGTATAGTTGTGGTATGATCCTTGCGTTCTTGCGTTTCTGGCTTTTACATGACCTAATGTAAAAAATCGGGTTTTTAGAAAATCGAAATTTTACCTAGCCATTTCATCAGGAAAAAAACAGGGATCAAAGGTTCAGTATTTAGGGACTAAATATGGACACCACCCTAAATATCCTCAATTCTTTGTATTTCAATTTTATTTGATTTATTTTCTGTTTTCATATTTTCGAAAAAAAAATCGAAAAAATTTATAGACTCTTAATTTGATTTTATTTAATTTTTAGTTTTTTATAATTTTATTTTAATTTTTTTTTCTATTTTTCTATTTTTTTTCTCAATAGGAACATTGTTTGTTGGTATTTATTGCATTGTTGATGCATTTACTACTAGGTATGCCTTTTCAAATACACCACATACTAATTTTTTTTTAAAAAAACGCACAACATGACACTTTACGAATATGCATATCTAAAATCACTTTTTTTTCTTACA
This sequence comes from Lathyrus sativus, assembly GCA_963859935.3. Classification (NCBI taxonomy): domain Eukaryota; kingdom Viridiplantae; phylum Streptophyta; class Magnoliopsida; order Fabales; family Fabaceae; genus Lathyrus; species Lathyrus sativus. Next base: position 487,332,159 of record OZ012736.1, read on the forward strand.
AAAATATGGTGTATTAAGAGATGCATCTCTGAAATTAAGTATAATGGGTGGCTAACTCATTTCTGTTCAATTTTGTGGGAAATGGACGCGTTCAGAGATGCATCTCAGAAAATTGGGGGTATTTTTGACTTTTCGCCAAGGGTTTAGAAGAATTTGTGAGGGTGAGAAAATAAATTGCCTAAAATATAACAAAATCCATGAGATTTTGTCCTGCCACCCCTCGGATGTATTTGATAGCCCTCTAAATTTCTGTAATATCAAAATGTTTTTATCATTTTCTAGTTAAAAATAGTGCACGAAAATTTGGTAATGTATTCTAAAAATTTGGTATGAATGTAATCAATAAGTTATTCTAAAAATTCGATATGCATTTTTTTTTACCAATTTTTATTATAAAAAAAACCGATAAATATACCGAATTAAAGAAAAACCCACGAATTACTGTATTTTTAGTGTAAAATCACCAGTTTTTTAAAAAGCTTATGCATATATCGAATATTTTGTATGACTAAAAAACATGTCGCGATATTTTTGTATGGTTGTGATTGCACAGACAGTTGTGTGATCCATAATGTATTCAAACTTGTATAAATAGAGATCATATGTTGTTAAAAAAATATCTTAGAATATTTCAATATTCGTTTATGGCAGCTTTGTCCTTCAACAGTGTGAAACCTCTTGTTGATTTTCGACTCTCTAAGAACGCCACTAGTCTCGGTTTTCTGAGATCCTTGTTGGATAATCTGTTGTCCAACACCGAAAACAAAAAGATGGATAAGATCGAGTCTCATGCACACTAAATTGATATCGAAGGAAAGGTGAAATACAACAACATTGAGTTGAAGACTGATGAATATTTGAAGATTATGTGGAGAACATATCATAGTAAGCTAATAAAGGGACCGATCGAGTTTGATGTGACAATTGCTAAGTTTGTAAACAATATAATCAAGATGTTGAAACATCCAAAATCGTCTAGTAGTGTATACATTTTATTTATTTATTATTGTTTTTTTAATTTATGTAATTGTCTGTTTTAAGTTATGTTAATTGTCATGTGTTAAAATATGTTAATCATACTGTGAGATATTGGATCGAACTCTAGTTAGCATGTCGTCGAATTTTGCTCACATGCTATTGTCGAAGACCTACATGTTAAAGTCGAATTATGTTCTAGTATGTAGTTGTCAAATTGGGCCTTGTGTTAAGGATCCAATTGTTTAAGTTAGCTTGTACCCTAAGTTAGCTTGTAATGGGTAATTGTTAGAAATCACATTAGTTTAGTATGTTAGTTTTTATTATAAATAGCATACTAGTCTCTCATCTTAGATGTGGTGTGACAAAACCTAATTAGGTGAGAGGGTTATTTGTTTATTTTTGAGTACTTGTAATATGTTTTATAGAGAAAGCAAAGAATAGCAGTTATAACCAATCCTTATTGTTCTCCTTATTTTTCCTTAACCCTAACCCTTGTGTGTTTCTTTATCATAAAGAAACTGAGTATATTTTGTTTTAAGGCATCCTAATTCACAACAAATTGGTGCAGTAAGCGTGGATAAGATTCCTTCAACAAAGTATGAGATTGAAAAGTTTACCGGAATGAACGAGTTCGATCTGTGGCGCTTGAAGATGAAAGCCCTGTTAGTTCAGCAGGGTTGTTTGAAAGCGTTGAAGGGAGAGGCAGCCATAGACGCCGCGTTAACGGAAAAAGAAAAGACGACCATGATAGAGAAATCCCACAGCGCAATATTGTTGAGCCTTGGTGATAACGTTCTTCGACAAGTATCAAAGGAGACTACGTCATCGGGGTTAGGATTGAAACTAGAAAGTTTGTACATGACTAAATCTCGAGTGAATCAACTCTACCTGAAGCAAGCTTTATATTCATTCAAGATGAGTGAAGACAAAGTGTTGGCTAAATAGTTGGATATGTTCAACAAGCTAATTCTTGATCTTGAAAATATTAATGTGAAGATCAAGCACTGTTGTTGTTGTGTGTTTTGCCTCGAACACATGCTCACTTCAAAGAACCTCTCCTGTATGGAAGGGAGTCCCTGAGCTTTGAAAATGTTTAATCATCCTTGTATTCTAAGGACATGAAGGAATAAAATGAGCATAAACCTTCGACGGTGGGCGAATGTTTGACCGTTAAGGGAAATTTCTTGCGAAAGGATGGTAAGTTCGACAAGAAGAAAGGTAAGAGTCAACAGAAGTCTTATAGTGGTGGGGCATCTGGTATTTGATATTGTCACTGTAAGAAGGAGGGTCACACAAGAAAAGTGTGCTCTGAACGCCTGAAAGATCATGAAGGCAAAGATAATGGCAATGTAGCCATTGTTCAAGATGACTTTGAATCATATGATGTTCTTGTGGTTTCAAGCAGCGACTTAAGAAAGGAGTGAATTATGGATTCAGGTTGTACTTGGCACGTGACTTCAAATAGAGAATTGTTTGAGGAGCTATGTGATCAAGATGGTGGATTAGTGCTGCTGGGAAACAATAAAATCTTGCAAAATTGCAGGTATTGGATGTGAGATTCAAGCTCCATGATGAGTCAATAAGGTTATTGACTGAAGTCAGATATGTACCTGATTTGAAGATAAATCTAATTTCTCTTGGTGAATTTGATGGGAAGGGATACGTTTTCCAAGGAGAGAAAAGTATCACAAGAGTCATGAAAGGGTCGAAGGAAGTCTTGAGAGGCATGAAGAAACAAGGCTTGCATACCATTGAGGTTGAAGTTGTAAGTGGTTCGACAAATATTCCATCCACGAAACCGTTGTCAAAAATAGAAATTTGGCGCATAAGATTGGGCCATGCTAGTGAAAAGGGTTTGGTCAAATTAAGGAAACAAAATCTGCTTAGAGGAGACAAAGTTGAAAAGATGAAATTTTGTGAACCCTGTGTACTTGGAAAACTTGCAGAGTGAAGTTCAACAAAGGAAAACAAAGAACTCATGGATCCTTTAATTACATCCATGCTAATCTTTGGGGGCCTGCAAGGTGTCCATCACATTTAGGAGCAAAGTATTTTCTATCCATAGTTGATAGTTACTCCAAGAAGTTATGGGTATTCATCCTGAAGACTAAGGATGAAACTTTTGAGAATTTCAAAGGTTGGAAGACTCTGGTCGAAAATCAGACTGGCAGAAAGGTCATGAGGTTGACAACCGACAATGGCTTTGAATTTTACAATGCGGCATTCAACAGTTTTTATGTTGCCTCAGGTATTTCAAGGCACAAAACTACTGTAGGTACTCCGCAACAAAATGGTTTGGAAGAAAGGTTTAATCAAACTATACTGGAAAGAGTTAGATGCATGTTAACTAGTGCTGGATTAAAAAAGGTGTTTTGGGCTAAGGCTGTTTCAACAGCAACATATCTGATAAACAGATGTACTTCGATTGCGTTAGATATGAAGACACCTGAAGAAGTTTAGTCGGGACATCCACCTAGTCTCGACAAACTAACAGTATTTGGCTGCATGGCCTATGCTCACATTAGGCAAGATAAGGTCGAACCTAGAGCCCTGAAATGCATGTTCATGGGATACCTTGAAGGAGTCAAAGCTTATAGGCTATAGTGCTTAGATCCAGGTCATAGGAGGTATATCACCAGTCGAGATGTAGTTTTCAATGAAGCAGGGATGGCTCTCAAGAAAACTGATGATGCTGACGAAAAGTTAGAACAGGGAAAGATTCTTGTTGAGATGGATCATGTTGATGCTGAATTGCATATCCCAAATGAAGTCGGAGAAGAAGCAGAAGTTGTTGTAGAAGATGAGGAGACTGATAATGACTACCTGCTAGCAAGAGACAGGTTGAAGAGATTCATCAAGCCACCTCAGACACTTGTGTATGCAGATCTTATAGCTTATGCCTTAATCTCTGCAAGTGGGGTTCTCAACGAAGAACCTAGAGACTATAAGAAAGTTATGAGGAGTTAAAAGAAGACTGAATGGATGAAGGCCATGGATGATGAATTAAAATCTCTTCATGATAACAACACCTATGAACTGATCAAAAAACCTGCTGGAGCCAGGTTAGTCAGCTGTAAATGGATTTTCAAAGGTAAGGAAGGAATCGAATGAGTGGCATCGAAAAGATACAAGGCAAGATTGGTCGCTAGGGGTTTCACTCAGAAAGAAGGTGTTGACTTCAACAATGTGTTCTCTCCTCTTGTGAAACATAGATCCATTCAAATGTTTCTTGCCAATGTGGCACAGTTCGACCTTGAACTGGAACAGATGGATGTGAAAGTTGTGCTCTTGTATGGTGATCTAGATGAAACAATCCTGATGAGACAACCTGGAGGGTATGTCGAAAAGGGGAAGGAAGATTATGTGTGCAAGCTAAAGAGATCCTTATATGGACTGAAACAATCTCCTCGATAGTGGAATAAGAGATTCGACAATTTCATGGCACGCATAAGTTTCACTAGAAGTCAGTTCGACCACTATGTTTGCTTCAGATTTCGAACTGGTAATTCATTTGTTATTTTGTTGCTTTATGTGGATGATATTCTAATAGAAATCAAGAATGCCAAAGATGTAATAAGGGTGAAGGTTGAACTCAATAAAGAGTTTGACATGAAGGATCTGGGAGTTGCGTCCAGGATTCTTGGGATTGACATTTAAAGAGATAGAAAGCAGTCAGAATTATGCTTATCTCAAAAGGCATACCTATGGAAGATTCTCGAAAAGGATCTCAAGAAGCTGTGAAGGAAGCATTGTGGCTTTAAGGTTTTGCAAAGGATCTAAAACTTCAAGTTCGAGTTCTCACTATTAAATGTGATAGTCAAAGTGCAACACACCTATCGAAGAATTCAGCCTATCATGAGCGAACCAGGCACATTAATGTGAGGTTGCATTTTGTCATAGGAGTAATCGAGCGTGGAGAAGTCCAAGTGGTGAAGGTTTCGAAAAATCATAATGTTGTCGATATGATCACCAAGACGTTGCCTAGTTGTAAGTTTTTTCACTGTATACAGTTGATAAAGCTGCATGAAGAAAGTTAGTTTGTTTCTTGATGATAGAGTTAGATTCAAGGTGGAGAGTTGTGAGATATTGGATTGAACTCTAGTTAGCATGTCGTCGATATTTGCTCACATGTTGTTGTTGAAGACCTACATGTTGTAGACAAATTGTGTTCTAGTATGTAGTTGTCAAATTGGGTATTGTGTTAAGGATCCAATTTTTTAAGTTAGCTTGTACCTTAAGTTAACTTGTAATGGATAATTGTTTAAAAAAACTCATTAGTTTAGTATGTTAGGTTTTATTATAAATAGCATACTAGTCTCTCATCTTATGTATGGTGTGACAAAACCTAAATAGGTGAGAGGGTTATTTGTTATTCTTGAGTACTTGTAATCTGTTTTATAGAGAAAGCAAATAATAGCAGTTATAACGAATCCTTGTTGTTCTCCTTGTTTTTCTTTAACCCTATCCCTTGTGTGTTTCTTGATCATAAAGAAACTTAGTATATTTTGTTTTAAGGCATCCTAATTCACAACACGCGCAATAATGAAACTGATAAAGTATTATCTAATAAACGGTTAAGCTAAAATGTCTATAATATACAAATAATACAAAAATAATAAAATCGCATACATCCCCCACGGGTTGTATGCGCTATATGATATATCAAATCATACATCTCACCATCTGAGTTTGCCAAACCCATGATGTTATATGAAAGAAGTGTGATTCTCTATAGTCGTTGTTGGTCTACCATACCAGGTGGAGGCGGTGCCAAGTCATCAGAAGACCCCCAACATCGAAAGGTCCAACATCATTTGCATGCTCAACAAATGGGATGACGAGAGGGTGTGATACAATAAGGTGCTACTCTAAGTAACCATCTACGCACTGCTCAGGAAGCTGAACCTCCACTGCATGATCTGTAATAGAATGGGCACAACTAAAAATTATTAGACACAAATCATATACCAATGCCCTTAGCTGACACAATAGGGTTGTTCGTGGGATGTCATGGACATACCCAAACTCGCACATACACCTCTTAAGTAAGTGTCTAGCCACTAAGGTCTCTCATCGCAGATAACCATAAAAAGTGAAGTGTCGTCAAACTCCTGCCGCACTCTATGGTCTGCATAGGATGTCTGGATGACATCGTCTAAGATCAATGCATTGATCATTTTCTTATACTCTAAAAGATCGTCTGAGTGTGAATGTATGGCCTTCCATCTCTTGGCCCATGTGAAGCCAATGGTGGTAGGACTAACCTGCCTGTCACAAATGGACAGGTAATGCTCGTATATTCAAAATTGCACAAGAACATATAAAAATCAGCAAATGTCATAAATAAGAACTAAATTAATAAGACATAATAAATTTGAAATATACTCATATAACTAGCAAGTTGCCTTATCCCTTATCTTAAAGACAATCTCCCCTCTGAATGCAGAAGATAGTACAGTCAATGCAACATACCCCCATGCCTAGTTGACATGCTTAAGATCAGTAAACAAAGGCATGTACTTCACATCGATACATACCTGAGACTTATCAGTAAACAAATAAAGAAAAAATGTAATGTAACATATATATATATATATATATATATATATATATATATATATATATATATATATATATATATATATATATATATATATATATATATATATATATATATATATATATATATATATATATATATATATATATATATATATATATATATATATATATATATATATATATATATATATATATATATATATATATATATATATATATATATATATATATATATATATATATATATATATATATATATATATATATATATATATATATATATATATATATATATATATATATATATATATATATATATATATATATATATCATAATCTCAATGCCGCATGATCTAAAAATCTGGTTAAAACGATATTATTATCGGGCCCTCCTAGAAATCCTCAAATATCTGGTAAAAATTTATGTGTTTTAATCATATTTTTAAAATATCCGATAAAAATATATGACAAATGAGTTAAGTTGCGGGTAAAAATTTAACTTGTAAAAATGCGGCACTTGCCTCGGAAAATCCAGTAAGTCACACAACTTTTAGAAAAATTCATATTATTACAATAGAAATGTGAAATGGTTTTTTACTATGCAAGGATAATATAGTAATAACAATGCTTTGGGGGGTTCCAGGCATGACGGGGGATTGTGTTGTGTGTTTTGGGGGCCTACTCTCAACAAAAGTATTATTTTCTTTTGTAATTTGTAATAAAAGAAAAATAATATAAAGATTAAATTAGCAAATGAATTATCGTTTTTATTTCTTTTTAAAAATGAAAAAAGTTAAATTAGCAAACAAATCATTTTTTATATTCTTTTAAAAAGACCAAAAATAGCTATTTGAGGAGAGAGTACAGCAGCCTGTAATTCCTTCACTTTGAGAGCAGGAGAAAATGATGAAAATGTTGGTCCATTATAAGAGAAAATTAAAAGCATGAGACCAAAAAACATCGAACTGGTAGTAAAACGAGGTACATGCTTCTTATAGTTTCTGCATCAGATTTTTGCTAATTCAAAAAATCACAAAATCAGTGTTACCTCAAGGAAAATTACTTGGTGATGCTTAATGGAAAGAGTGTAATCCTTATATCACCAAAAGTTAGGTCTTAGTAGAGTTATCAATTTATGGAACTTTTAAAGGTCTTTTAAAGTGACACGAGTCTAAAATTTTAAGAATAAACTAGTAATTCACATATTTATTTGTATTTTGCATTTTCACTTGTCAGCTATGAAACTTATTTTGCAGTTTATAAATATTCATATAGTTTCAAAATTCTACTGATAATTTGCACTAATTTTTAAGCATTGATTTGTATTTATAATAAATTGTATAACCGTTTTTCCAACATTCAGTTATATAAAATCGAATAAAAGAAATATTGTTAAACACAAACATTAAAATTGTCAATCTATAGTTAATATCTTGGAAATGTTAGAAATAATTTATATTTTACAAAACTTAGTGACTAAGTTTTATTAGAGGGTAATTTAGTATGTTGCCTTTGTGGTCCTAGTTTTTTCTGTGTATAAATAGACTAGTGGTAGATGTCATTTTGTAATTCTTCCTTACAACTTTTTGTAACCATTTACAGCTCTCATTCTATTCATCTCTTTTAACCTTGTGCACCAACAATTGGTATTTAGAACTCTGGTTCGGATCCATAAAGAAACACGAGTGAAACGGTGAGGCGTTGTGTGGTTGATTTTGTTTCTTGAATTCGTGTTGAATCTTGAACGGAATTGTAACAAAATCACATTTTCTGATTCTGCGAGATTGAGAAACATTGTGTTTGGTGAGATCTGAGTGATTGCACAAGGTTGAAGATGAACGAAAACGGTGGTTTGAGCACCAAGCTTCCAGTGTTTGATTGAAAAAACTAGAATTGTTGGATGATTCAGATGCATGTACTGTTCGGTGCGCAAGATGTGTTTGATCTTTTCATTGAAGGTTACGTTCCAGTAGCAGCAAATGGAACGGAGAAACAAAAAATGCGCAAAAAGATACGAGGAAGAAAGATCAGAAAGCATTGTTTTACATCCATCAGTGTGTGGATGCAAATGTGTTTGAGAAAATCACTGATTCAACGACGGTGAAGGTTGCGTGGGATACACTGGTCAGGTGTTATGGTGGTGATGCATAAGTGAAGAAGGTGGAGCTTCAATCCCTTCGAAAGCAGTATGAGAATCTCAACATGAAGAACAATGAGAAGGTATATGAGTACATCTCCAGAGTAATTATGATCACTAATGAGATGAAAGCTTGTGGAGAAACCATTTCTGAACAAGTAATCATTTAGAAGGTATTGAGATCTCTTACCCCTCAGTTTGATTACATTGTGGTAGCAATAGAACATTCTAAAGATCTGAGCACCATGAGAATTGAAGAGTTACAAAGTAGTCTAGAGGCACAAGAGTTGCGTCTGACTGAGAGAACTTCTGAAAGAGAAGTAGAGCAGCAGACTCTGAAAACATTTTCTGGTAAGAAGCATTAGAAATAGTCTTGGTCATAAGCCAAGAGAAGATCTGATGGTGTTCAGAAGTTAGAAACCTCAACTTCTTATAGGCAGAAGAATGCCCATAAGGGAAAAGAGAGGTATGACAAGAAGAAGATCCAGTGCTATTGTTGTAAGAAGTTTGGCCATTTTGCTGTTGATTGTTGGTCAAACAAGGAAAGGAAGTCAGAAGAAGCAAATATAGCCAGAAATTCTGATGATGAATCTGTGCTACTAATGGCTTCTGAATCTAATGATACGGATTTGACAAACTAGTTGTATATGGACACTAGCTACTCAAATCATCTTACTGGAAATAAGAAATGGCTGGTTGACTTTGACTCTGGTAAGAGGATAAAGATCAGATGTGCTGATAAGAAATACCTCAACGCTGAAGGTATGGGAAATGTCAGAGTCATTCTGAATAATGGGAAAACAACATTGATTCGGAAAGTGTGGTATGTACCTGGCATGAAAAACAGTCTGATAAGTGTGGGGAAACTAATTGAGAAAGGTTTTTCAGTTACCATGAAGGACAATCTTCTGAATGTAACAACTCCAGACTCTGAATGTCTTAGTGCAACAAGTGTTGTGAAGGAAAGTTAGTTGTGACACAGAAGATTTGGTCATCTGAATTTCAAAAGCTTAGGAAATCTGAATTCAAAGAAGTTGGTACGTGGAATTCCTACAACTAAGAAGCCTGAGAAGTCATGCAAAGTGTGCATGGAAGGAAAGCAACCAAGATTGCCATTTGCGTCAGAAGTAGCTCCAAAAGCAAAGCATGCCATAGGAGTAGTGCATTCTGATGTGTGTGGTCTATTTCCAATAGCATCGATTGAAGGGAATAAATACTCTGTGTCATTTGTTGATCAATTCACAAGAATAACATGGGTATCCCTTATAAAGTTCAAATACAAGGTGTTTGCTGAATTCAAGAAGTTCAAAATGAAGGCTGAGAATCAGAGTGGTTAGACTCTGAAGATTTTCATAATCGATGATGGAGGTGAGTATAACTCCACTGAGTTCATAAATTTTTGTGAGGAGAATGGAATTGAGCATGGGGTTACCGATCCTTATACTCCTCAACAAAATGGTATTGCTGAGAGAAGAATTCATACTTTGCTTTATATGACGAGAAACATGCTGAAGGAGAAGAAGCTTCCTCATACCTTATGGGGAGAAGTTGTTGCCACCGCAACATATGTGCTCAACAGATGTCCAATGAAGAAGCTGAAGGAAATAGTTCATATTCAGAAGTGGACTGGAGATAAGAAAAGTGTTAGCCATCTGAAGGTATTTGGTTTTGTATGTTACAAACATGTTCCAGAAGCCAAAAGACAGAAGATGGATGATAGAAGCAAAGTAATGTTACTAGTAGGATACCACAGTACATGTGCGTACAAGCTCTATTGTCTAGAAACTAATAAAGTTGAATTCAGAAAAGAGGTCATTGTAAAGGAATCAGGAACTTGAGACTGGAACAAGTCTTAATCGAACTCTGATGTGAGAACTTCTGAAGAAAGTTCAGAATTAGAGGTTTCTGAAGATGAGTCAAAAACTGGAGAAGATTCTGAAGTTGGAGTAGACTCTGATGGTGATTCTGACTCTAAAGGATACTCATAAGGTGAAGATGATTCTGATCTAGATTCTAATGGTGATTCAGATTCTAGGAATATTCTAGACTTTGAAGGTGGTCAAGGTTCTGGAGGAGGTCAAACTTCTGAAGTAAAAGATTCTGAAAGAGAAGCTTCTAAAGATAGAACATCTAGAGTTCAAGCATCCGAAGGAGATTCTGAACGAGGTCAGAGGCCATAGAGAGTCGAAAATATTTCGAGAAGATTTGCAGTGTTTGACATGCTACAAGACACTGAAGTAGATTCTTAAGGAGAAGTTATGCAGTGTGCCATGTTAGTAGACTCTCAACCTGTAAGCATGGAAGAGGCTCTTGAGCAGAAAGTTTGGCTGAAGGACATGAAAGAAGAACTTTATGCCATAGAGAAGAATAAGACATGGAAGTTGACAGAACTTCCAAAGAACAAGAAAGCCATCAGCGTCAGATGGGTTTTCAAGCAGAAGCTAAAGCCAGATGGATCAATTGGCAAATAGAAAGCGAGGTTAGTAACAAAAGGATTGCTGCAGAAACCTGGGTTGGATTATTCTGAAGTGTTTGCACCTGTAGCGAGACATGAAACAATCAGACTGGTGATTGCAACAGCTGCTAACAGGAATTGGCCTCTAATGTATTTAGATGTGAAATCTGCATTTCTGAATGGTTCATTACAAGAAGAGGTATATGTGTCACAACCTCTTGGATTTGTTAAAAGAATCAGGAAGAGATGGTCTACAGATTACTTAAAGTTTTGTATGGATTAAAGCAAATGCCCAGAGCCTGAAATCTGAAGAATGATTCGTTTTTCAAGAAGTATGGGTTTCAGAAATGTGAGATGGAGTACGGTGTTTATGTTCAGCATACTTCTGAGGGAAATATGATTCTGGTGTGTTTGTATGTTGAAGACATACTGCTGACAGGGAGTTCTAAACAAGAGATAGCTAAGTTTAAGAAGGTGTTGATGAATGAGTTTGAAATGACTGATCTCGGGAAAATGACATATTTTTTAGGGATAGAGTTTATATACTCTAAAAAGGATATCATTTTACATCAGCTAAAGTATGAACTTGAGCTTCTGAAGATATTTAAGCTGCAGAATTGTAAGGCTGTTATCACACCTGCAGATACAAATGAGAAACTGGATTCTGATTCTGATGGTGAGGATGTGGATGCTACAACCTTCAAACAGTTGGTTGGTTTCTTGAGATATCTATGTAATACCAGACCTGATATCTACTATGTAGTTGGAATAGTTAGTAGGTTCATTAGTAAACCTAAGTGGTCCCATTACTAAGCTATTGTCAGAATTCTGAAGTATATCAAGGGAACTCTGAAGTATGGAGTGTTATTCCCTTCTGGAAGAAATATTGAATCAGAACTTCTGAGTTATTCAAATTTTGATTGGTGTAGAGACAGAGTTAACAGAAAAAGTACTTCTAGATACTTGTTTAAGTTAGTGGGAGGTCTTATTTCTTGGTGTTCCAAGAAAAAACATGTTGTTTCGTTGTCAACTTGTGAAGCTGAATATATCGCAGGCGCTGTGACTGCATGTCAAGCTGTGTGGATTTTGAACTTACTGCAGGATCTGAAGATCAAAGTTAACAAGCCTCTAAAACTGGTGATTGATAACAAGTCTGCATCCAATCTTGTCAAAAATCCAGTGTTGCATGGTAGAAGCAAGCATATTGAGACTAAGTATTACTTTATGAGAAATCAGGTTTAGAATGGGGTGCTAGAAGTTGCGCATTATAACACCCATAAGCAACTGGCAGATATTCTGACGAAGGTTATCAAAACCAATCAATTTCTTCGCTTAAGGGATGAAATTGGTGTTGTCGGTTTTAGGTAAATATAAATTAAGGGATGGTGTTAGAAATAACTTATATTTTACAAAACTTAGTGACTAAGTTTTGCTAAAGGGTAATTTAGTATTTTAGTATGTTGCCTTTGTGACCCTAGTTTTTCTATTTATAAATATACTAGTGGTAGATGTCATTTTGTAATTCTTCCTTACAACTTTTTGTAGCCGTCATTTGCAGAGTACAATATATTCTCTCATTCTATTCATCTCTTTTAACCTTGTGCACTAACAGGAAATATGTTCATTTCTATGAATTAATTCAAAAATCACAAGTTTATATATATATATATATATATATATATATATATATATATATATATATATTCCTTTTTTCAATTAATATAATACTACTTTTAGATATTAGTCTATATAATAACATTTATTTGTGTAAAAATTAAAAAACAATTTTTCATTTTTTATAGAGCAATTCAATATAAATGTTGAAATTTGAAAGATTTCTTCATCATCAACTATCGACTTAAATTAATATACTTGACTAAGACACAAACTATTCAAGTAATTACCAAAACCCAGTTTAATCCATATAAGAAACAACTTTTCCACCATGTTTCAATCTTTCAAGTCTTTCAATGTTCCAATCTTTAAGGTATGATACATCATTCATGTATTTGCATATTTCATCTCTAAACTATGAACATTTCCTGCATCCAAACATGTTAAAAATATGTGTCAAAACAATAAAAAAAAAATATTGCATCCAAACATGTTAAAAATATGTGTCAAAACAATAAAAAAAAAATATGATCAAATATTGTGTAGAAATTATGAAGTAAAACATTGTTAAAATTCTGCATAAACATAATCAAAATTTCAGCATTGACATAATAAAATTATGCACTAAAACATCGTTTAAAATTATACATAAACATAATAAAAAAATTCAACATTAACATTAATAACATATGATCACATAACCAAATGATAACATACCACATAGCCACAAAATTCAGCAACATTAACCATGACCATTCATTCAATTTCATGCATAAATCAAATAAAATATATAATTCATTGTACATTTTATCAAGCAACCAAACATGGAGAAATATATCAAATTATATATTTATGATTTGAAATTGAAAAAAAAAAACAAATATAGCATGTACATATGTAAAGTAAAAATGGATATGTAATTTGGAACACAAAAGATAAGTTAAAAAAGATTACCACCTAACATAGGACTTGAAAAACCTCCTTGTACACAATATATATAGTAGTCATACACGGTGCATTTTCCTTATCATGCATTATGATTTTAGAACTACTTTTGGTCTTAACTCTTGAAATTACAACATACAATTGTCCATGACTAAAAACAAGTGTAGGCAAGTACAAACCGACACTATCAAGTGATTGACCTTGAGATTTATTAATTGTCATTGCGTATGACACAATGATAGGAAATTGTCTCCTAATCAACTTGAATGGCCACGGAGACTCAGAAGGTGACATAGACATTTGAGAAATGTAAAAAATGTTACTCATGTTCTTTCCAAACATGATTTTTACCTCAATGACATGATTTGTTAACCTTGTAACGATTAGTCTTGTTCCATTACACAATCCATCAGCTTGGTACAAATTTCTAATAAGCATAATAAGGGTACCAACCTTCAATTTAATCCTATGATTTGGAAACCCCGATGTTCTTAATTTAATGAGAAATTCAGGAGTTAGCACTTCATATGCTTCACTATAACTTGCATTTGTTATATCAATCGAATCGAAACTCATATACTTTTTCTCCGCTCCTAAAAAAACGTTTAAAATCAAAACATAAAGAGGTTAGTAAAAGTATTTGATTCAATGTGTTGTTGTATGTATAAATAGATTAAAGTTAACGAATCTTTACCTGGTATCAAGTCTAATACATAATGATTGATTTTTTCCACAACTTCAATTGTTGAAGCAAGAATAGTTTTTCCTTGTAAGAAGTCAACATCATTGAACTTTTCCCACAAATTGGGATATGTGCTATCAACAATAGCCCTTATAGGATCATCAAAATTTGATATTAATAGCTCTTGAGGAATTTCTATATCAACCAACTCATCATTTGGTTCACAAATCTTACCATCCCCCACATTTAGAATTCATTTTGAAAATTCTGCTAGTTCATTAGAACTTGTACTTTCTTTTCCTTGTTGAAGTCTCATATTTCTTGTTAGTGTTAAAACCTGACAATAGTCTCATACATAAGATGAGCTAATTGATGCATGAAAAATATCAGGACGCCCTACTCTTGGAACAACCGGAAGAATTTGTCTGAAATCTCCTCCAAAAACAACAACTTTCCCACCAAAAATTGTATTCGTCAGTCCTTTTTTGCTCATGACATCTTTAAGGGTTCTATCCAATGCTTAAAAGCAGTTCTTATAATACATAGGTGCTTCATCTCATATTATCACATTCGTTGCTTCAAATGATTGTGAATGTTCAATGTCTTTGTCAATATTGGAAGTAGAGTTGTCAAGTGTTGGAACGAGTATTTTGAACTTTGAGTGTGTTGTTCTTTCACCTGGCAATAATAACGAAGCTATTCCACTCGAAGCAATAGTAAGAACAATTTTTTCTGCGAACGAAGTGCACTTGATAGTGATCTCCACATGAAAGTTTTACCAGTCCCTCCACAAGCATGTAAAAAAAGCACTCCTCCTCTCTGTTTTTTGACAACTTCTATGATTTTATCAAAGATTGAACGTTGCTCATCTATAATTTATAAATTAAGAATTATAAATTTAAACAAAAAAAGTAATTTTACAAATTCATAAAAAAAAAAGCAAATCAATAACCTGTAAGGGCATGAAAAAGCTTGTGGAAATTGTGTTTTTCAGTATCGGCATTGTAATCACGTTGGTCATAAATAAGTCTATTGCCAACGTGCTTTGTGACATATGAATTTGGATAAGGCATACCTTTAAATTCATGAAAACTTCTTCCATTTGATTGCAACGGATTCTCAATTTCAATGAATGTCAAATTCTTTAACTCAGTCACACTTAACTATAGATCTGTGAAAAATATACAAATAAATGCATTATATAAACGACTGCAGTTTAATAAACCTTAACCTCCACTCTATAAAACCTTAATCGCCACTCTATTAAAACATTAACTCAGTGACAGTTGAATTGAAAAATTAACTGTCACTCTATTAAAACATTAACTCAGTGACAGTTGAATTGAAAAATTAACCGCCACTCTATTAAACCTGCAAAATATATCTTGATATGATTTAGCTGCAGTTTATGAATACATACATACAAAACTGGATCGGCTGCAGTTTATGATTCGGCTACATGTAAATTCTAAAAACTTGTATATGAATACATACATACAAAACAGTTTATGGACAGTGTTAAATCCTACCCCATGTAAATCCTAAAAACTTGTATATCAAACAATTCCCTTACTAATACACATATTTTTCATCAGTATATAAAACATCTCAAACAAATAATATATAGAACATGCTAATGCAGAAGATACATTCCAAAGAATTTATATATGGAACATGCTAATACAAAATATACATACATGACAAATAATAAATAGATTTCATCAAAAAAAAATGCTAATTATAGGACAGTGTTGAATCCTGCTCGTGGTATATTAAATAGGGGTGGCAAAATGGATGGATTGGATGGATATGGATTGGATTGTTAATGGATGGATCAAAGCAATCCATTAATCCATTAACAATCCATTAAACTCTCTTAATAAAAATCTAATCCAATCCATCCATTAAAATATAAAATTCATCCAATCCATCCATTAACATATATCTAATGGATGGATATCCATCCATCCAAAAAATTAATTTAAAAATTCCTAATTTAATAAGTGACAACATAATATCCAATGGATTTATTAAATAAGATGGATGGATTGAATCCATCCATATGAATTAGTGGATGGATTGGATCAAATCCATTAAATTATTTTTTGTCTTATGGATGGATTGGATGGATAAATTATTAGATGGATTTGATGGATATTATCTAAATGGATTTCATTGTCACCTCTAATATTAAACATATATTCTTATTGTCGTGGTCTATATATTGAAAGTTCAATGTATATCAAACATGTATGTTGCATGCCATGGTATATATATAAAGCTTTAAGTCATTATACATACAGGAAATTCATTTTGTCATATAAATTTAATAACAACATATATAGGTGTCAAATAAGAATTATATTAATGTACTTAAACAAATTATAATTGTCATCTACCTCTTATATTTATCTTTTGTCTTTATTGATGTAGAATACCGTCAGATAACGTTCTCCAAGTTTTTTCTCAAACATGTCGTGGTCTATTGATTGTACCAGATAATAGCATAGTAACAAATAACTTTCTTAGAAAATGACCGGAACCTCAATCCTTTGCTTATTTATAGCTGCAACATATTCCTTGTCATCATTAAGAAATCTCATTTCGAAGCATGCATCCCTAAAACTATCCTAAATTTTTCCAGCAACGTATTTTATATCCTCATAGAAAGTTGGTCCCTTGACGACTATTAGTGTCATTCTTAAGTAATACAACTCATCTGTACTTAGAGGAACCCAATTTGGTCTGCCAATGGTATTGCCTCTTTTACGCAGTCTCCATCACCAGTATCTTTTATCATAAACAAACTTGGAAATAAACTGAGAGTACGTTAAATTTTGTGCCTCTGGATATGTTTTGTTTGCTTCCATCCATGAGGTAAACATTGAATCTTTCACAGTTGGTTTGTCAAGCACTTCATCTATCAAATCATAATCGGTATAGTAAACAAAGTTGTCGCCCTCAAGATGGAAGTAAAACCTTTCAACTGCAGGTGACCTACCATGAATAGGAAATGAAAAAACCTCCAACATGCCTCACTTGGTGATACATATCTACAATCAAGATATTGCTTGGTTTCATCAATATTTCTGATAACAGAAGATCCATCATAGTCAATTTGGACAACAGCAACGGTAATTCTATCATACCTCTTGTTAATATACTTGAATAAATACTTAACTGAAGTAATATGATTACACCACTCAATGTTGATGTGTGCTTGAAATGTCTTCAAATATGGATTGTAAGGAACTACGTATCTGTTATCAAGAACAATGTGACTTTTCATCATTGTATTACGAGTTTCTCTTCTTTTGTAAACAGGATATCCATCCTGATATACAATGGTTTTAGGCTGAATTTTTTTGGGAAAGTATTTTGATCACTTTCTGTTTTTCATGCAAGGTGAAGACATGTTTGCTAAACCACATGGACCATGAATAATATGTGTCTTGACCAAGTGATATAGTTGTCTATCATCTTCTTCGGTTGGTATCTCTGCCGAAATGATCTTGTTTATATCATCTGGAATTAGATACTTGCTTGACGAATGCAAGAACAGGAGAATAGAGGCATGTGGTAAACCCCACTTTTAGAATTCAATTGTGTATATATCTGCAAAATAAGTGAGTTTATTATAAAACATTGCACATTAAAGATTTAAAATGATTAATGAAACAAAATGACAACTTCAATGAAAGTTGTTAATTTGACTTACACGCAAGGAGTCTCCCTAAGACATGTTTCTTTGTTAAATCGACCAATAACTCATCAAACTTTATTTTGAAGACTCTTGAGATGATACTTGGATGATCTTGAGGATGCAAGTTAATTTTGCTAAGCAACCTTTGATATTCAGGCCAGTTTGGATTGCAAGTAAATGTGATAAAAAAATGTCTAGAAACCCAATATGGCTACAAATTTCCATTCCATCGAAATATAGTTTTTCCATAAACCTCAAACTTCTAACATAAGTGGACAGTAAAACCACTCATTTACCTTTGTTTGATCCGCGAGTGTTTGTGTCCTGTTCTGATGCAGTCAAATTCTTGTATTTAGTAACTCTATGCTTTTTTTATGCTTGCGAATATAATTTAGTCTCTGAATCCATCATAGTAAATCCATCAACGAAAAACTATTGAAACAACCTTCTTGACCGCAATAGAGTATGAGCTTCATTATGTCTAGTTTGAATCCTAGAGGCAAGCCATTCTCTGATGGTAATCTTATTCCTCTTCCTTTTTTTCTTGAATTTGTTTCCCTAAGAAGGACGCCAATTCTAAAACCATCTTCCCCATATGGAAACAAAAGTGGATCTTGATATGCAAGATAACATGGATGAAACTCACTTATTCTTTTCAGTCGTCCGCTCTGTCTCTCAAGAAGAATATCCCTTTTAGAACTTGTGTCAACATCACCAACGATAAGGGCGGCTACCTCAGAAATAGTAGGTTGATTATAAATTCTTCCATATGTTGTTCTATCAGATATTAACTTAAGCTTGAGATCAGGTAAAGGACAAACCTTTAATCTATCTGTTGCCATCCTAAAAGATTTGGCATGTGTGTTGTACTCATCTAGCATAAGCTTTAATCTGGAAACTGTTTCTGGAATAATATTGGAGTTGTTCCTGCATATTATAATAAAACTGTTAATATTATATAATATTGCATAGTAACATGTAATAATATTGAATACGAAAAAATAAAACAAAATTAATCATGTTATAAAGCTAAGTAAGTTTCGAATCATTATCATATTCCTTCAATTCTATGTTGAATCTCATTGTCGGTGTCATAAATGTACAGTTGCGCAAACCTTGGTGATTGTCCGGGTAAAGGTAGCATGCTCCCAATTCTATGGTAAGATTGTCCATGTATTCTTATGTTGGGTGGTCTTCTTCCCACTTGAAATCTATTGTAAATCTTCATACCCGAAGACATAAAAGCAAACATCATGTTGTACAATCTGCAATACTTTTGATAATTTTGACATTGTGTTTCATTATTATCAAATAACAAATGTTTGAGTAATAATGGTGGTGTTTTTAAAAGTGGCAACATAAATTTATCATTTCCACAACATAGTTAAAATTTAGGAACTGCACTATGTTTTCGTCTCTCAGTCTTTTCTTGATACCATATAAGTGCTCTACATTGTGTGCATTCAACTATAGGATCACCAATATCTGAATAACCTATTTAAATCAAATGTATTTGAGCAAATGTTTCATATAAAATAATACAGTTATAACTAACAACAAATGTATTTGTGCATGTTAATTAGTAATGTAAATTATATATAATAAAGAATTAAGCATTTCTTATAATGATACATACCAATATTGAAAGAATCCACATGTAGAATTTGCATAATACTCTTCTTCGTCTTCATAAGTTGAACTTGTGTCATAATTTGCATCTTGAGCATTGAACTCACATGAACTATCGCTGAATGAATCATCTATTGAGACTTCTTCACCATAGTCATCACCCTCAATGTTTTGATTTGGAGTAGTAGTGAACGTTGTAGGTCTTGATTACAATATAATACAATTATCACCAAATGTTGAATGTAAGGTTGTTTGATTACAGATTTAAAAACCTTAACACATTGTTATGTTTGCTTTAAATTAAACCTAACCAAAATGTGGAATTCAACCAATCTAACACAATTCAGTACTCATAAACCATCATTACACCGAAAAAGAACTGAATTAAAAAAAGTTTGATATCAACAGCAAACACACTAATAGGTTTATACAAACTAACCAAATAAGTTACCTTTCTTTTATCTTTCTGATTTCAACAATGCTAACATCATCTATAATTAACTTAGTGATATTCCATGCGTTGGACACATTCAACGGAAAACCCCCTTCATTAAACGAAAAAACAATGTTGCATCGCAGTTATATTTAAAATTAGTTTTAAACTATATATGAGCAATAAGGCAAAACATGTAATGTAAACAATACAACATAATAAACAAACATACCTTAAGCACCCTTTATCCGTGCATTCTGCAACAGAACAATAATATTTCCATTTTCAATGTGACTCCTATAATAATTGTAAAACTGCAAAGCAAGCTAACCTCATAGAGTACATTGAACCAAAGATTTGCTGCATATAAAGACACATTCAAGCACACAATAACTTAAAGGTATATTAAAAAAAACATTGACAGTATATATATTGTTATAACCATTGAAAAACATACAGCATACCTCATATCAGTTATAATAAACACGATCTTATTTTTATTGTTATCATCATTCATTTGAGTCTACGTAATTTGAGTAACTCCTCTGACAATATCTAACAGAAACAAAAACAAAAAAGTGTGTATTTCTCAAATCCATTTATGCAATCAATATTAGCAAAAACATTAAATTTACCAAATAAACTTACCAACTAACAAATTAAATTAATTGTACAATATTGCAGCAAACTTCAAAAAGACATTCATATTCGTAGAATTAAAAAAGTCTTAACATATAATTAAAGACTTATTATTAGAAATTACATGTACTATTCTTTTTATTAATAGATAATAGATCAGTCAAAAAGAAATACGTATCTTAAAAGAAAGCCACCAAAATTTAAATTATGCCTCAAAGCCCTAACTTTTTGACCCTACATTTTATATTTTAAAATAAATGACTTTTTTAATTTCTGAAAAAAAAAATTGGAAAAAAATAAATCTCCATTTAGGAAAAAAAATTAATTTTTGAAATTAATTTTTAAAATAGATATATTTTCATTAAAAAAAAATATTATTAAAAGTACTTTTGGAGTTATATTTTTAAAAAAAAATTTAATAAACACTAAAAGAATTAAAATATTTTATTCTAAATTTTTTTATAAAAAAACATAACCTTAAACCCTTCTACTTAGACCACATAAAAAGCAATAACATTAAAGTCAAGGTCATGAAAATATTATTTATGTTTAATACGGAGTTGGATCGCATACCAAAAAGTAGTGAGTTCAACTTTCACCGTCAATGTGAAGATCTCTTTAGTGAGTGATTTAAAAGTATTTCTATGTACGTTCTTTGAAAGTTGAGACCTACTTGACCATATTAAATCCTCGGAATCCAACTCACCGAAACTTTGTTGTACTTAAAAAAATCAAATAAGAATTTAATTAATGATGCTTTATCATCTAGAGTTTTTTTTAACACCTATGGATTATATATCATGTTTCATATATGTATTTATTAGTTAGAACATGTGTACATAATGATGTTATTAGGCACTTGTGTTGTATCAGTACCAAAATAATATCCCGTACACTGTATTTTCTATATGTATATTATACGAGGTGTTACAATTGGTATCAGAGCAGGTCAATTCTCGACTCAGCCTTGAAACATCTTAAGTAAATCTATTCCTGCCTCATATGTGTGTTTAGCCAACATGAATCTTAATATCACACTATGTAGTATTAGGCCTGATCAACCTAATTCTATGTGCGTGATAAGTAGGATCATGGTTGAGCGACCTGGATGACTCTGAAGTTTAGTAGACCTTGTACTTTGGGAGTAGGCTCAAGCCAAGAGTTTGAAAGTAAGGAGAATCGGTTAGCTCAGTTGAAGTCTTAGTAGGAGTTGTGATTCTGGTGATGTGGAATTGTAGGGTGGTGTATGGCTCATGCAACCCTATAATGCTAAAGTATCAAGAAGTAGAGGATTTCAATCAGATGAATTTGTCAGAGTTTGAAAAATATGGGAATCTATTAGTAGAGCAAGATTGACCCACTGGTATTGAATAAGTATTGTAAGTAATTCAATACAGTGAATGAGAAAGGACAATTTTGTTGCATGTATGCCATAAGGTGTGAGAGTGAGGTAGTGCATCGGTGTTTCATCTTCTAGGTCATTAGAACATCTTGGAAGAACGGGAGTACTTCAGGGAGTATATTCAGAATGATACCTTCCTAATGATTGAAGGCTTGAGAGATAGAGACGTTCAGCATTTTGTTAAGGGTCTAAGGTAATGATGAAGTATAAGAAGAGGATCGAGAACATGACTGCCTATTCCAAGTGAAATAGGTATGCACCAGACAAAGAATAGAAGATAAACCAAGTATATCCAGTCTTAAAAGGGAGATCAGGTTCAGGATAGTTCGTCAGAGATTCAGTGTCAGTAGGATATGTTATGGAAATGTTGAGTTACACAAGGAAAAGTTGTAAGAGGTTTGTGTTGAGAAAAAAAGCAAGTATTTTAGACCTAAGAAAATTCTAGTAGAGTTGTTATATAAGTGTAGTTAAGAGAACTACCATACGAAAAGAAGCAAATGCAAAGTGGGGAGTAGTGTAAACCTTGCAATAAAACTATTGTAGTGGGATGCATTTCAGGCACAAGCACAATAGAGTTGTTAAGATTTTATTTAGGCTAAGATAGGGGAGTATAGTTGATGATTGTTCACCTACAAAGATTTCTAGAGTATGGAGTAGAATAGAGAAAGTTATACCTTGGTATTAAGAAGCGTGTGATATTAGCATTATGGTCACAAGCATGTTTAATTGATTGTCTTGTTTTGGGATGGTTGTCGAGTACCACACTCTTCATTTTGAGTAGTGAGTTTTATGTTCTAAGAAGTTAGAGTATGTGGTATGAACCTAAAGACAAGCCAAGCTGGAGTACAAAACTAAGTGTGGAACGGGAAGCGGACTGCGTCGTATGAACTCATAAGTAGGAGACAAGGATTTTGAGTTGCAAGTCATCTTGATAAGTAACCTCTATGTTATGAAGTGTCTAGTAGATATTTATTTGAAAGAGAATCGAGATTAATAAGTGTGTAATGTCAAGGTTCATCTTGAGTGCGTATTATTTGGTTGGCGAGAGTGGGAGTGGATTTTTGAAAGTCGGATTGTTGTTCATCTTCCTAAGTAATGTTGGATTGGGTGATCATGAAATTTGATGTTCACACCTTGTTGGAACAAAGTATATACTAAATCTCATTAGTGTACCATTATGGATGTATGAAGTTGAGAATGGAGTTGCAAGTTAATTCAAGTCAGATTTATAGTTTTGGAATTTTAAATTTTTGGAAATGTAATGTGTAGTTGATCACGTGTTGAGACGTTTAGGAAGTTAGACGATTTAAGAGTTAACCTAGTGAACCATACTCAGTGTGAGTAATTCTTTAGTGTATCAATATTATGACTAATGAGGACCATAAGGAGTGAAGTTAGATTAGACTTACCAAGTGGTGATCTCGAAGAGATCGATTCAGTATCTTGCATATGTGCTAGTAAGGTGTAAATTGGTTGTTCATGGCTACCATACATTTGCATAACAAAGGAGTTATATACTTCAGGTAAACGATTAAAGAATAGAATCAATATGATATTGTTCAGTGATGGAATTACTCACTTCTAAGAGAGAGTTAGCAATAAATTTCACGGTCAGAACATATTCAATTATCTATTTATTACGTTTCTTCATGGATTAAAGAAAGGAGTTATATACTTCAGGTAAACGATTAAAGAATAGAATCAATATGATATTGTTCAGTGATGGAATTACTCACTTCTAAGAGAGAGTTAGCAATAAATTTCACGGTCAGAACATATTCAATTATCTATTTATTACGTTTCTTCATGGATTTCAGTTCAGCTCGCAATTGCCTCACACGTGCTTTCATGTGGGCATTAAAGTAACGAGGAATAATGTCTCGCACATCGAAAGCATGCTTGCAAGATAGCACTCAAGGTAACACCAACTCAGAGATTGT
Source organism: Lathyrus sativus (assembly GCA_963859935.3). Classification (NCBI taxonomy): domain Eukaryota; kingdom Viridiplantae; phylum Streptophyta; class Magnoliopsida; order Fabales; family Fabaceae; genus Lathyrus; species Lathyrus sativus. Next base: position 487,356,278 of record OZ012736.1, read on the forward strand.
TGAGTGAGGATAACATCTTCAACTTGTTAGTTCTATATGAGATAATTGTTCTCTTGAAGTTTGATGGAAGGTTTCAAATCGAAATGGTGAGTGAAGTTTGAATTGGAGGTATTTTTGAAGACTCTAGGTGTTGGTGCAAGTGAACCAACACTAACTGCAGGGGAAGAATCTGTCATGGCAGCTCAAGGAAGAAGGTTGAATAGTTAAAGCTAACCGAAAACGGTTAGAGTTGTTAGAAGGTTGTTAGAGAGCGGAAGAGATTGCAAGAGGTGACTGATACCATATTGAAATTTGAATGAATCATGTTTAGCTTAGCTTGAATTATTGAATCATTTATAGTGTATAACACCTTTATATATAGGACTTACATGATGACATAGCATGCATACATTTTCATGCACACGTGCATCATAATGCTTATACCATTGTTTGCTTCTTCTACATGTTACTCAGCTTATACAATGCATCTTCTGCATGATGCACCTACATGGCTTGCTTCCTATTTCTTACTATTCATAGCCTTCTCTTTAATAAGAACAGCTCATAGCAAATATTGAAGATAAAATGTATTTATATATTGAAATCTAATTAGCCGAATGTGAATACTTCACATTTCCAATCTTTCATAATTACTTAATAGCATATGGTAAGAAGCACAAAAATGTATAAAGAATAGAAAATGAATTTAGGTAACCAAGAAAAATAGATATTTTTATTTTCCTATCATATTCTTATTCTCAATCAAAAGAAAAAGGTATAAAATTAAAAAATGAAAAATAAAATTTAAGTTTACTGCAACTTATTTGTCTTCCACAACTTCCTCTCAAAACCAAGTACTTGTCTCCAAAATAAAATTTATTAAAAAATGATATTAAAAAGTTGATGTATATAGTTTAAAAATATTTCCTTGTTTATATTTATGTATTTAAGAAACTCAAACAAATAGTATGTTATTTAATAGATACAAGTAAAATTGCTTTTTACTACTAAGGTATTAAGCTTATTAAACATTGTTCATTTCGGCCCAGCCCAACAATGGGTTGTATATAGTTTAAAAATATTTCCTTGTTTATATTTATGTATTTAAGAAACTCAAACAAATAGTATGTTATTTAATAGATACAAGTAAAATTGCTTTTTACTACTAAGGTATTAAGCTTATTAAACATTGTTCATTTCGGCCCAGCCCAACAATGGGTTGAACAAAAAAAAAACATGAAAAACAATGTTTTGAACAAAAAAAATCAAAAATTTAAAAAATTGTCAGAAGTGGGATTTGAACCCACGCCCTCTTTCGAAGACCAGAACTTGAGTCTGGCGCCTTAGACCACTCGGCCATCCTGACTGTTGAGAATTTTGCTTTTAATTTATTTATTACATTTTTTGAACACATACAGTTATATTCCCCTTAAGTTACAGCAGCACCTGACTTTAAAAAACTGCACACCGGTTACATTTTCTTTTTTTACATAGATTCAACCGGAAAAATATTGATTCATTTTTAACTATTTGCTCTGTTAAAAGATATTTAAAAGTTTATATGTTTGGTCACAAACTTTATACTAAAGTTGCTATATTGTATTATATGGTTTTGAATAATCAACTGACCTCTACATATTGAAACTAAGGAGCAGCCGAGCAGGTAAGAAGGGGAAGGACAAAAATATTTTCTTTACGTAATCAATTTATTTGTCAGATAATATTAAACGAAATGAACTTTTTTATTTCTCATGTATTCAATATTAATTAATTAATATTTTATCCAGTGCAAAATAATTATTTTATTACTATAAAAAAAATGTGTTCTAAATAGGACTGATCTTGTCAATTTTTGAATACACATCAATTACTTTTTTTTTCCAATTTTATCATTTAAATAATAATGCTACTTATACACTCTCAATTTAATATTTTTTTGCTTTATATTTAAAATAAATATGAATAGAATCACACGTGTCAAGATTACTTTAAAAAATTATTATTATTCTCTTATACACCAAATTAAGTATTATTCTCTATTTTGTTTATGCATTTCTTATTGTGTATGAATTAATCGACAATAACTATCTGAAAAATTCAACTAATACATCCAAAACCCACATGGTCCACCAAAAGAAAATTCAAAAGCTACTCAGAAGACTACCAAAAACACTAAAAAATGTTATAAATTCCTACAAGAAACAACAAATTAAAGAGCATGTGATGTCAAATGGTGGTTGCCAGTAGGTGATAATTAGTGAGATATTACTGCAATGTTTTAATAACTATCGTTTTCTTGATAGAGATGTTTGACCTCAAATGTGAGGGTTTAAAATGCTTTTGAATGAAATTTAAGATATAATAGTAACAAATATTATTAAGTATTTTTGCTTATGATAGTGATCAAAATTTAAGGGTTTTTTTTCTTTTCTTGCATAATAGGGACAGGCAGGAGTACTCCTACAACACTACGATCAAGCCAAAAAAATATATAATAGCTTCCAAAGTTAGGTGACAATTGAAGCCATATTAATTATAAACCCCAATAAACAATTTGCAAAAAAAATGTACATTCTACATGATGATACAACTATTTGTAGTTTTATGCTTCATCGTCCCTCAAACAAACCATGCAACATAAAACTATATGCATCCTCAGCCTCATAATTGCCATAAAACAGTCAATTATTTACTATTCCTATTATTTACTTGAGCCCTTTTATATCCACCTATTCTTAAGGTAAAACACTCTAAGCACTTGCATTGGCATTGAACAAAATAGTAACAGGGCTTCCAATAGAAACTAACAAACATTACTATTGTGTCACATATTTTATCAGTGACCAAGTTGTTTTCTCTCCTAGTATTTTACATCAATAGATAGATACTCAAGACATCAACTTCAGAGGAAGATCATAATACTGTTACAAATGCCGATGTTCTTCGGTATGTAAATTTACATATACACCACACCCCATTACACTATCACGTAATACACTCCAATTTTAGAATACACTTAACTCAACATAGATTGAGATCCTAAAGCATCGTGTTATTCACGAGCAGTTTGTGTCGTAACTTACAAGTCCCAGCAACTCTGGACCTTCCAACCGAGGGTTATTCTCAAAGCTACAACAAAACAGAACAATGTTAGTCAATACAAGTAATGGGAAGGAAAGAAAGCACGCAGCTGGCGGAAATATGTTCTATTTAGATTCCAGAAAAGCTTCTAAATGTTTCAGAATCAGAGCACCCAAAAAATGCAGTAATAGCAACTATGAATGACTAACAGTATCAGACGAAAAAGCAATTTGACTGTCGCAATAGGGCAGTATATGCATAGCATTTTGCGGAAGGAGAATTAAATCAAATACTACAACCCATAGTTTAACTAAATTTCATGAATATAATGCAAACAGCCTAAAAGCTAGACACCCACAACATCTCAATCACAAAGCAATGATAATAACGAGAAATAGATACAATAGCACGAGGCATACACGGGATCTTATTACACCCCATCCCAGAAAAACAAAGATAAAGAAAGAAACTGACATTAAAAACAGGTGTAAGAGTGAAGATAAATAGAGTCTAGCATCAACCAGCAAAAAAAATTATACTTAGAAAACATGAAGAAAACGTACGCTAAGAAATATAAAGAAATTTGGGACCTACTTATTCAATGGAATATGCTCGAACGGCCCAGAGGTAGGAATTGTACCACATAAGTTATTGGCGGAGACATCCCTGAAGATAAAGTGAATGTTTAGGCTCTTTGAAAGTACACATATTCACTTTATTGTATCAACAACAACGTAGAAAGACAAATGTGACTTACACTACTTTAAGGCTTGAAATAGCAATGAGTTCCCTGGGGATTGGGCCAGTTAGCCGGTTATCATTAAGTCGTCTGCAAAAAAAAATGAAAATAAGAAACACGCAAATACTGAATAATTTATGATGAAAAACAATAATCAAAAGCTTCATCAGTGAGCAATGTGGTAAGTTATGTTGAAAGACTATCAGCTTTGAACACTTCAAAACAGAATTACTATCACGCTTGGTTTTGGTGCTTACAATGATAATCAACATTCCATTAACAGCTGAACCTATAAATTTTCCCTAAGTTTTGTTAAAAGTTCTCACGCTTGATTTTGGATGCAATTCATTTTAGCATGTGATTCAGCTGTCTTACCATCGAACATATACCCTAAAGCTCATAACATAAACAACATGCCTTGAACCCACAATGATCAACTCCATAACTTTAAATTAAAAGCACGAATAAAAAATTCAAATCTACAGCAAGTTTTAATCACAGGTTGCTGAATTTATTCTGCAACCGTCAAAGCCTTGTAAGCAACTGGTGTGAAAGGAAGGCAAATGGCATGGCACAGTCTTTTCATGCCTAAAGGGCGTAGCAATGAAATATATTAATCAGCCTTACAAAAAGACAAGATTCTTCAATTTCCCCAAGGAAGATGGGATGGTTCCCGATATGTTATTGTTATACAAGTCCAAGCTAACAAGACTCTTGAGGTTTCCAAGCTCCGGAGGAATAGTTCCTTCAATGTTGTTTTTGTACAGCTCACTACATTCAACAAAAATGAGAGTCACAGTTAAAGACAACAAATATGAAAATTCGCAAAACAAAGAGAACCGCAACAAAATGTTAACACACTGATTAATTTAGTAATACTACAGTCACAATCGACAAATTTAGAGTCAGAATATCAGCATGGAATATTAAGAATTAGATAAAATAACATACAGGTACTGCAGATGCTCTAGCTTCCCAAGTTCAGGTACCAAATGTCCAGATAGGTTAGAATTACCAAGATCCCTGTACAAGTATCATAAAATGAAATATCATTAATTGATTTCGTTGATCCAATGTGTTAAGATTGCACTATATTAATCCCAACATGAATGAATCAATCTCAAACTTCAAAAAACCTCAATTTCTTGAAGCAATTGACAAATTTTGAAAAGAAAAAAAAAAAAACATTAACACAAGCACCATAAAGAATGTATATTATTATTAATCAATTTTCACTGATCACAAACATAGCTCCCAAAATATATCTATGCACACCCTAAAAATAGAAACAAACTCAACATTGACTCACTAAAAATAACATAAGATAATCATAAAAAACAAACAACCCAAAAACAAATTTCAGAAAAAACTTCCCTCAAAATCCAAAACCAAGGGTCCAATCAAAGTAAAAGATCAAACACAACAAGCCAAAAACTGAATAATTTATGATTTTTCTTAAAATTTGAAGTGACTAGTACTGATTAATCACTACAATAAAACTAATGAATCAGAAAAAAGTGTGTGAGAGAGAATAATACACTCGAGTGACCCGATTGTCTTGGTTACAGGTGACATGGAACCAAGTACAAGGACTGACTAGGGTCGGATCCCAGCTCTGGAGGATATTATCAGGGTCGGTGAGGCTTCGTTTGAGTGTGTAAAGAGCGTCTCCTTCAGAATTAGCATGTGCGAAGTGAATTAGGGTTAGGGTTAGGGTTAGGATTAGGGGAATTCCGAAAAGGTAAAGTGAAGTGAAGATTGGTGCCATGTTCTTCACTGATCTGAGGTTTGTTGAATTGAACAGAAAACGCGTGTTAGGGTTCGTTCTTATGAGAGAGGGAAATGGAAAATGGAAAATGGATGCTTTGCAAAGAGAGTATCGGTTTTGGGAATAACAGAGCAGTAAAACATGATAATGGGGTTCAACTTTTTGGTTTATTTTTTGTTTATTGTTAATGGGATTTGGTTATTGGTTAGGTAAGAATATTTATTTCATTTTTTATATTTTCAAAAAGTCTAGCAATAAAATTCTCATTCACATGAATTTTTTTTTAATACCTTTTATCTCTCATCATATGGGTCATTTTTAAAAAATCTTTTATAAAAAAGTTTAATGAAATTCTTTAATATTTGAAGATTCTCTCACTTTTAATTTTCTTCGAGTTTGTCATATTTCAAATTTATTCTATCTTTTTTGTTTTTAAATTTATCTGATTTTATTTTTATTTTTGCATCTCTTGCATTGCATAACTTTTTTTTCAGCAGGAATAATTTCTAAAATGATTAGTTGGACTAAATTTCTTGGATATGTAGACGGACTGGTTGAATTGTGTCTCAAATATACAAGAAAAATCGGTGATTGAAAAGTTTTGAATTTAAGCTAGAAGACGTCAGTGATTTTAACCTGTTTTCCGTAAAGTTTAATATAGCGCGCTAGTCTTATCTCTCGACAAATTTTCAATCACTTTTTGATCGGTCTGAGCCTTTTTATCGGTTTTGATCAATTTTTCAAGTTTGACCAGACGCTATGTTTCTCTTAGTCATTTATTTCATGCTAATCATTTTGATGAGGTCGATTTAATCTTTCAGGCATTTTTATTGCTCGATTTTATGCATTTTTATCCTATCTTTTTTATATTTCCATCAAAATATATGAAATAATTAATTAGAATTTTTCATACTTACATTTTATTTTTATCATGTATATTTAATAAGTTGTGAATTTTAGTGATTTTTTAATTGATTTAATTATATTAAATTAATTAGAGCTTCTAGAAAGGGCAACTTTGACATTTTAAATTAAGTGTGTTTCTTTGATTAAATAGGGATCATCAGATTTAATTTTAATCAAGGGTGCACATGCATTACCCTCGCTTCTCCTCATTAGCCAATTATAATTTAGCATTTTATTTTATTTTTGTTTAATTAATAAAATCAGGAAAAAATATAAACATTGTATTCATGTCATTAAGCCACATGTCCATTCCTAAGTGGTTGAATTTAAGAATTTATGCCACCTTATCCAATCTCAAGATGACACATGACTTTTTGTGGGTTGGCAATTTTGTTTATAGTTTTGTTTAATAATAATAATGTAATTTAATTTAATTAATTGAAAAAAAATGAAAAAAGAATAGGATAAGAAGGAAGGGGGCAGCTTGTGGAGGGGGCATCTTCTCTCTCAGGTTTTGTTTCAGAACAAAAAAGGAAGAGAAAAAAAAGGCTGGACTCCAAGAGGAGAGTTTTGACATTGGAAAATTAAAGAAGAAAGTCTTCTTTCTCTTTTCCTTCGATCGTTCACGAGGTGAAAACTCTCACCACCAACGTACTCCCTCCACTGTTTCGCACCACCACCAAAGCACTCCCTCTGTTGTTCTGCACCACCACCAAAACCTCTCTACTCCACCATTCATGTCATAAATTCGTCGTGATACAACTTCCTCATTCAATCTGCAATTGTATCACGTTCATTTTACCGAGCTCAGCAAATCTTGAATCATCGTCTTCATTCTTACACCGTCAAAATCTAAGTGCGCATGTTGAATTAACTGAACGTAGGACTGAAGGCCATCACGAAGAAGGGGTGGGCAACTCATCTCAAACTATGTCATGGCATAAACCTTTCATGAAAAATCATTAAAATACCCTACAGACAGGGGTAGATAAGTTGGAAAGGGTTGGTTTCCCTCCTTGCTTCCAAAGTTGGTCAAGCTAACCATGGCAGACACCAATAATTTTCGAGTTCAACAAGTGTCGAACAGCCTTGGGGCAGAGTAAAAGCATAACCAACATGAATTGGTTACGTTACTATGTTCATCATTTACAAGCCATCATGGCATAACAGATAGAAGTGAGGTTCTCTCAGGAACGAGTACACAACTTCTACAAAGGATCCAACTTGGGGCACCAACAACATCCACATTTGTCCTCTGATCATAGCATCGTCAGATACCGAGTGTCGGGAAGTCAAATCCCTTCACCAAAACAAAAGTCCACCCTGCTGGCATCATCAACCAAAGTCCAACCCTGTTTGGCACCCCTCAAAGTCCAACCCTACTTGGCACCCCTCAAAGTCCAACCTTGCTTGGCAACCACCAAAAGTTCACCCTGTCGGCACCTTCATAAAACCAATCATCTGCTTGCATTCACATATGCATCGCATACCATTATCATGTACCATATGCATACATAACATAATCATTTCCTTCCTCAACCCCCGCGTTGATATTCTGATTTGATCTTGACCCCCGAGTCAATATTGTCTTTAGTCCCTCGACCTCTGAGTCGATATTTTTGTTGTTATTTCTCCAACCTCCGAGTTGATGGTGATATCTAAATATATCCTCAACCCCCACGTTGATATTTTGATTTATTCTCGACTCCCGAGTTGATATCATTGTTATTCAACCCCCGACTTGACATCATATTACAAATCTTGACCCCCGAATCATTATTATCTTTTTTATTTTTCAACCCCGCTTTGATATCTTGCTTTAGTTCTTGACCCCCGAGTTGATATTACCTTTATTTTCTCGACCCTCAAGGTTAATATTATCTTTATTTTCTCGACACCCGAGTCGATATTGTTGCATTTACCTTTCTTTCAACCCCGAGTTGACAACAATTTATCTTAATGTTTCTCGACCCCCGAGTCAATAATATATTTGATTGTTTTTCTCAATTTCGAGTTAATATACCAGTATACCCAGTGAGTCTTTTCATCTTGCTTCATCTATTCCTAAATGATCCTTCGTTGGAAACTATAAATAAGGCCTACCAAATATTCAATTACTCAATGGCATTCTCACGCGCATTGCATATTAATCATTTGCATATGCACTTAGAATTTCCCTAGTAGTTGCATCTTAGTATGCATATTTGTGCATCATGCAATGCATGGCATTTCTGTCCCCAGCGGCATAGCATAACAAGATCCAAGATTAGTTCACAAACATCTTGGCCACATCTCCTTCAAAGTCGGCAATATTCTTCTGAAAAGAAAAGATACCCTCACGTACTCTTGGAATTTTATTCCCTAACCAGTCATTCTTCAACCATGCAGTTGACAATAATAGTCCTCATTAGTTATTGCTCTTGTTGCTCCTCAAGTAGAGGATATCTTAAAAAGTCTTGAAAGCTTTTCCCCTACAGAACTTGGATAATATATTGCCTCCAACTAGAATCTTGCTCAACTATTCCCCCAACAAATTTATTACTTGAGATATTGTTTTGGTATCATCGAAGAACCTTAATGGATAGGGTGTTGTTTCGACCACCCGAAGAATCTAATGCCTTCATGGATACTGCTTTGGTACCATCGAATAACCTTAATGGATAAGGTACTGCTTCGACCACCCAAGGAGTCTCTTGTGTTCAGAGATACTGTTTTGGTATCATCGAAGAACCTTGATAGATAAGATGCTGCTTCGACCACCTAAAGAATCTCATGTTGTATTCAGAGATACTGCTTTGATATCATCAAAGAACCTTAATGGATAAGGTGTTGTTTTGAACACCCGAAGAATCTCATGTTTTATTCATAGATACTGCTTTGGTATCATCGAAGAACCTTAATGGATAAGGTGTTGCTTCGACCACCCGAAGAATCTCATGCCTTCAGAGATTCTGCTTTGGTATCATCGAAGAACCTTAATGGATAAGGTGCTCTTTTAACCACCCGAAGAATCTCATATTTGTTATGAGATACTGCTTTGGTATCATTGAAGAGACTTTGTCTGTGGGGTGCTGCTTCGACCACCCAAAAAGCCCTTAAGTTATTATGTTCACTTCGTACCCCGCTATCTCATTCTATTATATTTTACTTCATTACTGCACTTCACTTTACTTCCTTGTCGGACAAATTTCGGGGTCTTCTTGTATCTAATTGACTTTCACCCTAAAAATGAACGCCACGTAGTTATTCATTCTCTCGGGTTCAAGACAATTAGATAAAGGCATCAGTCATACCCAAAATTTGTCATACCTTTTTTTTTCATTTGTCTGACTTTATTTTCATTTATACATCTCTTGTATTGCATAACTTTTTTTTTTGTTTCAGCATGAATAATTCCTAAAATGATTAGCCATGATAAATTTCTTGGATATGCAGACGGATTGGTTAAAATGTGTCTCAAATATACGAGAAAAATCAGTGATTAAAAAGTTTCGAATTTAAGCTGGAAGACGTTAGTTTGACCTACTTTTCATAAAGTTTAACCTAACACACTCGCCTTATCTCTCAACAATTTTTTCAGTCACTTTTTGATTGGTCTGAGTCTTTTTACCGGTCCCGTTCAATTTTCAAGTTTGACTAGACGATGTGTTTCTCCGAGACATTTATTACATGCTAGTCAGTTTTGATGAGGTCAGTCTAATCTTTCAGGCATTTTTGTTGCTCGATTTTGTGCATTTTTTACCCTATCTTTTTTATATTTCCATCAAAATATTCGGAATAATTAATTAGAATTTTCCATGCTTACATTTGATTTTTATCATGTCTATTTAATAAGTTGTGAATTTTAGTGTTTTTTTAATTTTTTTAATTATATTAAATTAATTAAAGCTTTTAGAAAGGGCAACTTTGACATTTTAAATTAAGTGTGTTTCTTTAATTAAATAGGGATCATCAGATTTAAATTTAATCAAGGGTGCACATGCATTATCCTCACTTATGCTCATTAGCCAATTACAATTTAGCATTTTATTTTATTTTTGTTTAATTGATTAAATCAGGAAAAAATATAAACATTTTATTCATGTTATTAAGCCATGTGTTCATCCCCAAGTGGTTGAATTTAAGAATTTATATCACCTTATCCAATTTTAAGATGACGCATGTCTTTTTGGTAATTAAAAATTTTATTTTTAATTTTGTTTAATAATAATAATAATAATAATAATATAATTTAATTAAATTAATTGAAAAAAAGGAAAAAAGAAAAGGATAAGAAAGAATGGGGGCGGCTTGTGGAGGGGCATCTTCTCTCTCCGGTTTTGTTTCAGAACAAAAAAGGAAAGAAAAAAAAAAGGTGGACTCCAGGAGGAGAGTTTTGACGATGGAAAATTAAAGAAGAAAGTCTTCTTTCTCTTCTTCTTTAATCGTTCACGAGGTGAAAACTCTTACCACCAACGTACTCCCTCCACCATTCCGCACCACCACCAAATCACTCCCTTCGCTGTTTCACACCACCACCAAAACCTCTCTACTCCACCATTTCCTTCATAAATTCGTCGTGATACAACTTCCTCCTTTGATCTGCAATCGAATCACATTTATTTTGTCGAGCTCACCAAAAACCTTCAATATCATTGTGTTCAAAATCCAAGTCAACAACAACATCTTCGTTCTGCTTTCTTCATAATGCATCCAGCTTAATTTCACATCACGACTCGTCTAGATGCAACACAATAACACACCGCTCCAGCAACGATATATGCATCCTCCCGACGCAACAACGCATCCTCAAGCCTTTGTGCAACAGTAGCAGTCATTCGCAATAAAATAAATTCGATGATTTTGTCGTGTTATTTCTATCTGGGTTCCGCATTAGTTTCGACTCTACTAGGTTGCATATGTATGTCGTGCAAATTCTCTATCCATGTTTGTTTGTAAATTGTGGCAGAGTTTAGTCCTAGGTTGGTGATTTATTTCAAGTTGTTTGTTGCGGCGATTCTTAATTTGTCTTGGCAGATTATGTGTTTGGTTCTTCTTGAGTTTAAATTGCAGCAATTAACAACAATATATTATTTGGTTTGTGGATTGCTACAATTCCTCGCCATAGTTTTGATTATGAAATATTGCAATATATTGATGTTGATTACTGTTGTTGCTCAAATTTTATGAAATTTTGATGTTGTCTGTAATACCCCAAATTTTGTCCTAAGATTTGTCGTTTCATCTTGTATTTCATTGCATTTTTGCATTGCATTTGACCAGTCACTAACAAGCTTGTGTAGTTGGTTGGTTTTTACAGGAAAATAGCATGTGGTACGCTATTTGGTTCATGAAGGGTAAAATGGTCGTTTGCTTGCAACCAACTCTCAATTTACGAAATTTGAGTTGTAGTCAGGAAATTTGAGTCGTTTGATATTGTCGATCTGAGTCGGGGACGAGTTAATTGGAAAGTTTGATCATGAAAAGATTTGAGCTAAATCGATTCAGGTTAGTGGATGGAAGTTACTCAGAGAATGTGATCCTTTGAGTTTAATCGGGCAGTTTGGATTTATTCCGATAAAATTGTTCGTTTAGGTTGTCGGAAAGTTTAATCGGAAATTACGTCGGAGACGGGATTACTCGGATAAATTGGATGAATTAGAAATTAATAAAAAGTATAAAACTTCACTTAATTTTTCATTTCGTCTTAATCAAATGTATTTCATTTTATTTCTTAATGTCATTTGCATTTCACTTTAAACCAATTTTATTACATTACATTTTTTTTTACTATCATTGCATTTTTAAATCGTTATATTTTATTCTAAAATATGAGCTTCCACTTTATTTTTTAAACATTATAAATTTGTTTCCATTTCATTTCTTAAAAATTATAAATATTGTTCCATTTTTCTATTTTTTATATATTTTTGTTTCGTTTTAACTTTAGTTTTCATTTTTGCATATCAAAAACAAATAAATAAATAAATAATATAAAGAATTGTATTAATAATAATGAAAATTACAAAAAAATAATAAATAACTAAAATTACAAAAAATATATATATATAAAAGTACATTTTACATAAAAACTCCTAAAAATTCTAAGCTTTTGAGTTTCCGATTCTTCGACTTTTCCGAGCGGACCTGCAGATCAAAATGAACAAATAATTTCATCGGTTAGTTTTTGCGTCCCGACACCCTTAAAACATTGTCATCATCGGGTGCGTCGGGAGGGTAACGGATTGCTCTGAAACCAACTCCCGACTCCTTTCCGACACTTCGGTAAATCCGGTAACATTTTGTTCTTATTCGAGGCAACTGTGTGTGTGTGTGAGAGAGAGAGAGAGAGAGAGAGAGAGAGAGAGAGAGAGAGAGAGAGAGAGAGAGAGAGAGAGAGAGAGAGAGAGAGAGAGAGAGAAAGAAAGAAAGAGAGAGAGAGAGAGAGAGAGAGAGAGAGAGAGAAACGATTTTTTGGAAAAAGTGCTTATGCGAAAAGCTAGTTTGCCAAAAAGTGCTTATTAGAAAAGCACTTATGGAAAAAGTGTTTTTTCAGGAAAAGTGTTATGCCAAACATGGCCTTAACAGTTTTCCTAGAAGATTTCCATGGCCCACGGATCAAATTAAGAACAATCAGCAGGATCCAACGAGCACAACAAACCATTCAAACACAGCAACAACAAATCATCCGTGAAAAAGGCCAAGCGAAACGCAATATTTCCGGAAGGAAACAGCCACCAATTTCGCAACAATTTCTCAACAAACAAGTCAACAAACTTAGCAAAGGGTAAGCAACAACGTCTCTATAAAGGAGTTCATAAAGGCCCACAAGTCAAATTCATGAGGAGGATAAATAGTTCATCAGAGAAATCCAAGAACCCTAAGCGCAAACGAGACAACAAACCCAAACGGCGGCGCAACTGATAGGGATTCAGAAGAGCTTCAAAAACCTCATCATCATCATCCCTTCGAACAGAAAGAAGAAGAAGGTCAGAAAAACCATCCGCAAACTTAAGAAAGAAGAAGTTCAACGGAAAAGCTCAGAATTTCACAGAGATTTCGTCGAGCTTCATACGAAGGTGAAGAGCCTCACATGCAAGCATATCGGGCCTCAGTCTACTAGCGACATCATCGACCGTTATCGTTCCTCGTCGGCGAATCAGCGGCTGCTGTGAAGCCATTGAAGGCCTCACTACCACCAGAGTGCAATCGACCACCGACCTCAACTTTCCACATCATCGGCGACCACCACATCACCGGACCCGCCGCTTCAAACCCTCAAAGGAAGGTGAGCAGCTATCCATGGTTGATGTTTTTGTTTGTTTTGCAGGTGAGAGAGAAGAAGACGAACAACATGCAAGAAAAGAAGAAGATCGGAAGGAGCTTCGAATAAGCCCTTCAATGGCGCTGGCGACTCCCAGCGAAGAAGAAGATGGAGAGAGCAAATGCAACCCTAAGGGCTTCAATCCCATTTATCCGCCCCTACATCTTTTTTTTTATTTTTTTATTTTTTTATTATTATTATTCTTTTTTAGTTTAATAATAGTCATTATTCTTTTTACCCTTTTCTTTAATTAATTAATTAATTTTTTAAGTCTAACATAAAAATTTTAAGAAAGCCTAATGTTAAGCTCATTGTTTAAAATTGGAAACATTTTCGTTAAAATTAAACATTTGTTAATATTAAGATTAAAACTTCTCCTTTTTTTTGCATTTAAATTAAGAAACTTAACACTAAAACATTTTTTCTTTAAATTAGATTAAAACAAGTTTTAAGTAAAAATATCAAAATAATTTCCCCTTTTGAATGTAAAAATTAATTTTTCTCTTTTAAATAAAATTCAAAAACAAATTTCTTGACTTAGCCGTTTCAATTACTGTCTAACTCTCGCCATCATCATGTTCGTTTCAGCTCATTAATTCGTCATTTGTTTATGTTGTAAATTTTGGTTTGTAATTTCGCGAGGTTATTGTCGCAATTAATTTTTGCATTTGTTTATGGGATTTGTAATTTACGCGAGTGATTGTCACGATGCTTCTTTTGTCGTTTTCTTTATTTTTTCGCACTTTAATTCTGCCGTATAATAATTTGCCAATTTTGCATGATTTACCGTTAGAATCCCTTCCGAAAGATTAGGTCTCACCGTTTGACCGCCGAGTCAATAGTCATTTCCTTTGACCGTTTCAAAACCCTAATAGCTTAGGTGTCCCGCCGTGGACAAGAATGCCATTTACCCTAGCTTTAGGTCAAAGAGTCGCCGTACTCTGTTTTAGGGTTTTCCGTCGCGGAACATCTAATCTTATCCCTAAATTTAACCCTAGTTTTCAATTACAAATTCAACGTAGAAATAGGAGTTTCAAAACTCCACGTAAGCGTGTCCTTAAGATACGTTTACTTCCCCATTGAAACCTTGACCACAGTCAAGACGTTTCTAACCTCCCTTTTAAGGGGAATTACAATTACTCTGATTGCATTCCCTATCCAGGATATGTAGGCACAAGATGCGAATCTTGCCGAGTAAACTTAGGACTAACCCTTAGGTCTTGTAGGTCACCCTATCCCTTAGCAATATATACTTAAAGCAGTAATAAAGCAAAAATAGCAAAAATAAACAAAAGGTTCATGTAGAGTACTAAAGAAGTTTAGGGTGTTAATACCTTCCCTAAGCTTAACCAACCCCTTACCTAGAGCTCTCCCCGCATTGTGTTTACGATGCAAAAATAGGTTTTCCCTCTTTTGACCTTTTCCTTCGAATAAATTAAAGAGCGGTTGTGAATTAAGAATTGTGATTCAAACTAATTAATAGTTTGATATCTTATTTCCACCGCAACAGAAAATGGCGACTTCACTGGGGATAACCATAATGTTTAAGGGTTACCTCTATTTTGCTTTATTTTTTCTATTTGTTTCATTATTTATTTTCTTGTATATATTATCATTGTACCTTACTTTGGGGTATCCTGTTATTGTGAGATAAGTCCTAACCCGGGCTTGAGTGACCTTATTATAGGATGGTGATATATTCAACGAGGCTTATAGGGAGTGAGTCCTGACCAAGCTGACTTGAGAATCACCGCTCAATTGAGACCCTTCCATAAGATAGTTCGGTTTAACGAGTATAGTCGTGAAAACTCTTACTATTTTTGGAAAAGAGTCTATGATATTGAGGATCATAGTACCTTGGTCTTATATAGGACGTAGTGCGGGAACTATGGGGGAGTAGTCCCACAATAGTTGCTACACGATACTACACTCAAAAGAGATTCTCTTGAGAATATTATTGACCCCCGAGTCAGTCAGAAGGTTGATAATATCCGAAGGATGGATTGGTGACTTTGGGAACTTCTTTAGAACCTTGTTAGGCAGGTACAACTAACCTTAGTACATACCCTAGGGGATGGGTAGACCATAACTCCTTGTACATACCTTTAACCTAGGACTTTGTTTATGTGCATTGCATCCATAAAGCATTGCATTGCATTATATTTCATGGATTTTAAATTTTATTTATGGATATTGCAGGATACTATGGATTACAACAGAATAAAAACTTTGAAATATACTTTTAAAAGTCCTAAGCTAGATGACCTAAGGAAGCTAGGATCTTTAATCCCAGATCGAGAAGGATTCTATAACCGGTATGGAAGGTTGTTACCTCTGTTGGAATTTAAAGTGAACGAAGGACTTTTTTCGGTTTTGCTACAGTTCTACGATCCTGACTACCATTGCCTCACATTTCCCGACTATCAGTTATTACCTACTTTGGAAGAATATTCTCAGCTTGTAGGGTTGTCTATTGCGGATAAGACTTATTTCCTTTTCTTGGAGAAAGACCCTAAAGAACAGGATATTGCTAAAGCCACATGTTTGAAGGTATCTGACATTAAGGAGAATATGACTCATAAGGGTGAAATTTTTGGGTTACCTACAAAGTTTCTAGTGGAGAAAGCCCAATATTATGCCTATCATTTGAGCATGCCCACCTTTGAGGCGATCCTTGCCTTGCTTGTCTATAGAGTGTTGTTTTTCCCTAGTTTTGAAGGATTTGTGGACCTTAATGCCATCAAGATCTTCATGTGAAGGAATGTAGTACCAACCTTATTAGGCAACACTTATCATTCAGTCCATCTCCGAAACCTTCATGGTGGAAGGATGATTACCTGTTGTGTGTTGTTACTGTACAAGTGGTTTATTTTGCACTTGCCTAAGTCCGGTCCTTTTTTGAGTCCCACCCAAAGATGTTGGTCACAAAGAGTTATAGCTTTAACCCACTCTGATATTGATTGGTACAACCGTATGTATAATGGAATACTTATCATTGATGGTTGTGGAGACTTCACTAACATGCCTTTACTCAGTTTTAATGGAGGAGTAAGCTATAATCCAGTCCTAACTCGCCGACAGTTAGGGTATCCCTTGAAAGAACCGCCTAAAAGTATATATGTAAAGAGGATCTTCTTCGAAGACAACAAAGAGCTTCAAGATCATATTGTATCTTCCTGGCGTCACTTGCATAAGAAAGGTCGAGAAAGTCTGGGAAGGCCTAATTGTGTGTCCATGGAATCATACCTTCAGTGGGTTTGAGACAGAGCTATCAAGTTGAAGATGCCTTATTCCCTCCAGGATCCTTTACCTCAAAGAGAGGAACATGTTCAATATTTCATGTCTGAGGCTGAAACGTTGAAGATCGCTTTGAAGAAAGCTCAACATGAAGCAAAAACATGGAAGAACAAATATCATGTGACAGTCAGCGAGTACGACGAACTTCAAAAAAACGGTTCAGTTGAAGAATGAAGAGGTACTCTCCTGCAAGAAGAGAAGAATCTACGAGGATTTATTTTCCTCTAAATGTCCGCCTACTCCTTGAAGTTGTGGACATTGCTTCCTTGGGGTCATTAGTAGCTTTTATGTAGCTATTTTCATTAAGACTTTCTTTTAAGAATATTATTTGTAATCCAGTTTTACAAATTAATAAATAAAATTTCTTTGGCATTCAGCAATATTCGTAAATATTTGAGTTCCATGAAATCTTTCATTCATATTTTGCATTTTAGGATCATATTTTTGCATTACATGTGTCTCCCGGTGTCTTATCCTCGGTTCTCTCGCTTTCCAGTTTTGTCACCCTGGGTCTTCCGCATTAGTACAACACTAGAGCCCAGGCTCGAAAAAGGATGGAAGAACAAGCTAAAGAGATCGACCGTGTCAGCCATGAACTCGAAGATCTTCGAGGAAGTGTGGGACAAATTATGGAGATGTTACAAGCTTTTAATCCAAAGATGGATTCTCAGCCCACGGTTGTTTCTGAGATTACCAATACTGTTGTGGGTCATCAACCAGCTGTTACTATTAAGAACATACCTCCTCACGGTCTTCAATACAGTTTAGTGCGTCATACCATCACTCAACTAGTTCGATGAGTTACTCCTCTGAAGTGCAAAACTCCGAGCATTGACCATCATAAAGGACTTACACGTCCGAGGAATCGCTCGATGGCTCCTCACCAACCTTGGCAACATCAGCAGAATTGCATTCAAGGTTATTCGATTCAGTATGCTCAACAACCTTATGTAGTTGTTATTGCGCCTCCTTTCAATCAACAGTTCCATCCATATCAGTTTGTGCAACCGGCTCCAATCTATCAGCATCTGGTTTATCAATAATCTCCCGGTTATCAGCCTGCACAAACTCCTGTCAAGTGTCAACGAGTGCTCAATACTCCTGCCAATCCACAACCTAAGAAGCAAACACCTCGTCAGAGTGGTCCGAGGAAAGACAATACAAACCTTGTCCTCAGATTCCGATGACTTTCACCGAGTTGTATCCTTTCTTAGTGCAATGAGGTCTGATTATTACTCAAGCTTTGGGTCTACCTCCCAATCCTTTGTCTGCCAACTACAACACCGCCGCTCATTGTTTATTTCATGAGGATGCGCCTGATCACGATTTGGAAGGTTGCCATGCGCTCCATAACATTGTCAAGAATGTGTTGGAACAGAAGATATTATCTTTCGATGATTCTCAACCAAAGATCAAGACTCCTCTCAGGGTTTTCAACATATATCAGCCAGTTACTTCTATGAATCAGCCAAAGCCAGTAGTTCTTTAGACGCCTAGTCCACTTCAGTTCAGCAGTCCTCAAGAGGATGTGACTTTGATCGATAGAGAATCAGGGAAAGATATTCTGAAGGAAGACTCGAAGACTGATAATGATGCAGTGACAGACACAACTGGGGCAAGCAAGATGACGCGCAGTGATCCTACTCCCCATGACAATGAGGCTCCGCCAGAAGAAACCGCTACTACGGTGCCAGCCTTAAATACAAAGACTTCATAAACACATCTTGAAGGACTTGTCCGACAGTTCATTTTGTTTATTTATATGTATTTTGTTTCTTTGATTAAGCATAATTAGCATGTACGAACTTGGTTATTTTGAATAATTAATGCATAATGTTTGTCTTGAATAAATCCATTCGTTTCACTCGCTAAAAATATTTTTTCATAAACTTATAATGTCAACTTTACCCGATCTCTTGCTTTGATAGAGAACTGGGAGGAGGAGGATGAACCAAAAACATCGAATCTCTCATCGTATGCTTCCAATTGAAACCTGTTGATGATGTAAGGCATTGTTTCAAATCCCAAAAAAAATGGAGATATAAGGATGATAACCCCTCTTTAACCCCTTTGAGCCTTGAAGTTGGAGTTTTCTTCTTTTCCAAATTAAAACCCTCATTTTATCCTGGGGCAGGGTAGTTTTTTCAGTTAAGTCGATTGAACGCTCAGACTCTCAAAAAGGAGGAGTGAACCTTCGAGAACCTATCCTTAACATATTAGGAAGTTAGAAGTCGATGATTATCCCTCTACGACTAAAAGAGTGGGGGCAGCCACGAGCCTTTCAAAATATATATTCAAAATAACCAACTTAGTATATATATATATATATATATATATATATATATATATATATATATATATATATATATATATATATATATATATATATATATATATATATATATATATATATATATATATATATATATATATATATATATATATATATATATATATATATATATATATAGCCCGCTAAGTCAGAACCTATGAAGGAAACTTAGGCAAAACTGGGGCATCCCGCTGGACTCCAAAGTCAAATCCAAAAGACGTCGTCGAGGCAAAAGTTTGGGAGTGAAAAAATATAATTAAAACAAGGGATTACAATAAAGAATCCTCAATAAAGAACACAATCGTGTGATCAACCAAAAAAGACAATAGGTGAGTGACTACCATGTCCAAAGTCTCAATAAGTTCTCGAATATGTCAAATCCGATTGAGATATGAGCGCTCGTATCCGATTAACTGAATATAAGATTGGAGAACATCAGGAAGAATGGGTGGGTACAAATAATTTTGAGCCTTTATCCTTTGTTTCTTAAACCGTGAGCCAAGTCACGATACAACCTTTAAAAGACCTAATTGAAGTAGGGATTATTTTGAAAGCATGTTCGACGAGATAATGTTTCCTGACTCCTACGAGCTATGCTCAATTTACTGTTGGCATTACAAATCAAATTCATATCCTGACTATGTGATTTCGGTCACAGGTTATTGCGATATCTTTTTTTCAAAATTAAAAACAAAAATTTTCAAGATAAATATTGTTGCATTAATAGTTTCAGGATAACATTTATCGCGTGCCGATTTTGCCTAACATCTTAGAAACGTACATACATACATCCACAATGGAACTTGAAGATCCTGCTAAACAGGGGCAAGTGGTTTCCAAATCGTGTACTGATGCGAGCCTGACGTACTTAAGAGTTGTTCTTGTAGACTCAGTCGTAACACGGTTGATCAGTGCCAATTACGTCGAGATCTGACAAATCTCTCAAAGAGTTTGAAAACAGTGGGGCATTTGGACTCCATGTTTCTCTGTAAAATCCTCTCGAGAGGATTTTCTCACAAAGATGGTACTATGGGCCATGATATTTTTCAAAATGGCGACCACTATAAAGTCCATCAAGAATCAAAACTAGCTTGTTCCGTGACATTCTTCATGCACCCGATGGATTTTAGTCTCGGCGGTCTTCATTCCCTAGTAAATCTCATCATTGCATAAGTACGTCTAAACCGTTAAGCTCGACACAGTCCCCAGAGAGACTTTCAGCTGACACAATCCCCAAAGAGACTTTAAGCCGACACAGTCCCCAACGAGACTTTAAGCTGACGATACTTTGGATTAATCCGGTAATCTCCATTAATTTTCTATACTACAGAGATCATACCAGCATTTTCCCAATGATAGTCCCCAGCGAGACTTTAAGTTGTCCACACTTTTGGAATCCATCCAATAAATCCCCAGTGACCCTCAAGACTGCAGGGATGTCCCCGATATCCTTCAAGTGATATATGTTCTTGAAGACCCATTCTCAGTGGAGACATCTGTTCCTTAGTGAAATTGCTTTACCTTCTCAGGAATATTCCCCAGGAGATTGCCATGTTTTTCCCTAAGAAGTCAAGATATTGTCCTCAGGAATGTCTGTTGGTTTCTCCCCAATAAGTCCGACGAACTCTCCTCAGGGAAGTTTTTGATATCTTTTATCCCTAGTTGGATGTACCTTGTCCCTAGAAAGTCGAGGTATTATTTTCAGGAAGTTGCTACACTATCTCCGTGAAACTGCCTAGCTCCTCTTCTTCCCCACGAAGCAGATATTTATTTTATCCCCGAAAGTCTCTGATCCTAGGGTTTCTTTGGCTGATTATGGTTCATGATAGAGATCCCTCCCGTGAAGTCACGACGTCGTATCCCCAGCCGGAGGTCATAGATCCCTAGTTGAAGTCGTGATATCGTACTCTCCGATGAAGTCGTATCGTATCCCCATAAGGAAGTCGTGGTGCCACATCCGCAAGGGGATTATTTTCTCCCTATGGAAGTTATAACTTTGAAGCAATATTTGGTTCTACCATAAACTCTTCCTATCCTCTAATAGATGTACTGTTGCAGAGGTCACCGGGTATTCCCGTCGAGATGTTTATTTCATCTCAAGTTTCCTTATCTCGTCTGTTTTGTCAGCATATACATGAGCCTAAGCATTGCATACTCATTGCATGACATTTTCATACACATTAACATACACGTTAGTATACACTTTGTCATGCGCATTAACATCTACATTGTTTTGTTATTCGTGTCATCCTTTGTCATTACCGACGAGTAACTGGGTTTGTCCGCTCTCTCCATGTAGATCGTCAGCCCTAAGCATAAAATACTTGTTTGTTCCCAGTTTCCCCATAGAGTTCAACCCTCATGGATGATGGTTATTTATGTTATCCTTCCACACTAGGATAAGATAATCCCCATTTGAGTTCATTCCCTCAATGGAGTCTTGTTTGACAGTTTCTTTCTAACTCGATCCTAGATTGAACTTCGGTCCCTATCGATCACCGAACCTACCTAGACATGCATTTATTTTGCACTATCTTTCAAGAAAAGCCTTCACAATCCTTTACGGATATGCGACAGTTCTCGCCTGAGAAGCGTATCATCACACTACAATTGTCATTACAGTACAAGCATTACAACAACTGGTATGCGACTATTCTCAGTTGAGAAGCCTATCATTATATCACATTCATTACGACTTTCATTACAAATTTTCATTACACTATACAATTAATCTTCTCGTACAAGGAGCTCATTATTTCATTACAACCTTCATTACCATTTACATTACAACTTTCATTATAGCCTTCATTACCATCTTCATTACAGTTTACATTACTTGTTACCACCTTTACAAGAAGTCCTCACCCGAGAAGATTATCATCGCCACTCTTGCCGATAAGTGGTATTTCTCACCTGAGAAGCTTATCCTATCTTCGCTATGACTTACAACAAATGACCATCTCCATCGAGTAGCTTGGTTTTCATTTTCCGTATCATATGGAAGGAAGGGGAGGTTTGAACTGAGTTATATTCGGGAGAGCACATATCTCGAAGTATGAAGAAGTTCATTTTATCTTTTAGTAAAAGAAATAGCTGAATCATATTCAGGAGAGCACGATCTTGAATTATGAAGAAGTTCATTTTATCCTTTAGTAAAAGAAGGAGCTGAATCATATTCGGGAGAACACATATCTCGAAGTATGAAGAAGTTCATTTTATCCTTTAGTAAAAGAAGGAGCTGAATCATATTCGGGAGAGCACAAATCTCGAAGTATGAAGAAGCTCATTTTATCCTTTAATAAAAGAAGGAGCTGAATCATATTCAGGCGAGCACGATCTTGAAATATGAAAAAGTTCATTTTATCCTTTATCAAATGAAGAAACCAAATCATGTTCAGGGAGCACAGACCTGAGACGTGAAGAAGTTTATTTTATCAATCAACCTATTATCCACAGATAAACAACAATATCTTTATTTGAGAGCTTATCCAATTTGGCATATAAGTCCATTCCAATGATAAGTGGCAATTCTCTCTCGATAAAGCTTATCAGGGCGTTTCGCATTTAAGACCATTTATTTTGGCATACAATCATTTTTTACCCTGTATATTTCTACGGATTCCTAAATTTCGTTTGATCTTGTCACGAGGGAGAGTTTCTAGAAGCTCGGATGTCACTTTTTGCCCAATGCTCTAGCATCTTGGTAATCGATCCTACAGTCGTGCAAATCCAGTTTTACTTTTTACTTTAGAGTATCAGCCGGTCACGCCTGAACTGTTGACCAGGAAAAAAATCAGTGTTTACCTAGATCCGCTGTGGAATTTCAGAACCGTGGCTGCAGCAATTAACACGAGGTTTCGGCAGTTGGGCAGTCGTCGCACGACGGTGAGAAAAATGGAGTATCGTTGTCCGTATATAACGCTGACTGATGCTAGCCCATAGGGTACATACATGTATTACTTATATCGTATAGAAAATGATGAAGATGTCCATTGCATGTTTTCAGCACGTAATGGCGAAGTCAACTGAGGAGTCACAGATCCACTTGTGTTGGTCGTTGTTGTTTGTTAGAGTTTATGTTAGCTTTCTGAGTTTTATTTCTAAATTTATGTTTATAATTCACTGATATTGTTGTAATTTGAAAGTTATTTTGAATTAAAAATAATTGTTGGATCATATACAAAACTAGTACAATAAAATTATCTTTTCGGTCGGTTTGACGGACCGGCAACATTGGGACATTTTCTACGCATATGACCTATTTCTCTGCAAATCCCACACATTCTCTTCTCTTTTTCAGCGTCGTACATCTCAACTCTAATTCTACTACTGATTGGACGTCCCTTTTTATTTCTTCTCATGGAATCGTCGTGACACAGAGTAAAACCTTCATATTTTGGCCAGTTCTCCTTGTACGGTAGTCCCAGGAAGCTTTCCTTGTAGACCTTGAATACGTTAAGAACTGTGAAGACCTCTGGAATGTGAATTGTGTAGTCCTATCGTATGCTAGAATATGCCGCTATCACATGGGAGCAAGGCAAGTGAAATGCTTGAAATTTTTCACAGTCACACAAATGATTCCTCAAGTCAACGCTAAAAGTACCCGTTGGACGACCATTGTTGTAATTAATCTTTTCCTGCACCATGAAACAAAATCTTTTGCGATCAAATTGCATGACGTTGTGTGTGTTAGCCTTGGCTACCTCATTAGTCATTCCCTTGTTACAACCATCTGTGAAAACTTTGCCTGAAGATAGCATTTTGGTCCATTTGTGTCCTCGTTTACTAAAGAGTGAACCCGTTTGATAGTATGTATACTGGACCAATGCAGTGATTGGAAGGTTTCTTGTTGCCTTTAGAACAAAGTTTATTGCCTCTGCCAAGTTAGATGTCACATGTCCCCAATGTTGCCCTCTGTCAAATGCTCTAGCCCACTTCTCCATAGGAATGTTGTCTATCCAATTTAAAGCCTCAATGTTTGTTCTTTTGATTTCTCTGTGATAGTAATTAAATGTAGCCTTCGTCAATGCGTAACCTGTAACAGAAATTGTGTGAAAAAAATGATAAAAGTGTGCTACAAAACTTGAGATAAGTGAAATTTATTTTATTACCCATGTTAACAAGTTTTTTGCGTAGATCCTTGTCCTTAATCTCGTGCATGAAGTTCTGAGCAATGTGTCTTATGCAGTAGACATGTGAAAATGATGGATGTTGCTATCCATTTTCGGGATTGTTGTATGCACTATTTATCAATTCATGTCTATCAGATATTAGACACAAATTAGGCTGTGATGTCACATGTAATCTCAGGTTCCTCGGAAAAAAGCTCAAAGCTTCCTTTGTTTCACCTTCGACCAATGCGAATACTATTGGGAAACTATTTGCATTTCCATCCTTTGCCACCGCCATTAATAGAGTTCCTATGTACTTGCCATACAACCAAGTTCCGTCTACTTGCACAACGGGCTTACAGTAGGCGAAGCCACGTATACACAGACGAAATGCCCAAAACAGACAATGGAATATTCGTTTTCTAGAGATTTGGGAACCATCACTTGATATCGCAGGTAGGGTTTGCAAATCTATAATGGTTCTTGAAGGAAGGTTTTCATTACTAGTATCCACTGCGGTAGATCATTGTAAGATGTTTCCCAATTGCCATAAAGCGACTCTACCGCCTTGCACTTGGGGATCCATGCTTTCCTGTAAGATATAATGTACTCGTATTTTTCAAGAATATGGGCAATGATCACCTTTACCTTAAGTGAGACATCGTTGTTGACAAGTTCTTTGATGCTATGGCTAACCATTTATGAACTGAGCTTCCTATGGTCTTGTGCCATAGACGTCGTAGTGCATGTGCGAGACCCAGACAGCTTACCAATCACCCATTTCGAGTTTCTTTTTCTCAAGGAAGCTCTGCACTTGAAACTGCAGTTTTATTTCTTACACTTAATGACACACCGTTCATTGTTACACTGATACACCCAATAGTCCAAACTGTGTGTTATGTGCCAATGCTGCAGAGCGAGGACACAAGCTTCCTTGTTTTCGAACTCCATCCCACTTTCTATTTCGTCACCTATATGGTTTTGAGTAGCACTTCCAAACACGGAGGTTGTATCGTCGTGTTCGAAACATATATTTTGCATGTGCGCAGGCGGGTTGTACAAACTTATGGGTTGTGCATAGATCAGCTGCATAAACACAACAACTAAATAGAAACATATTTCATAACAACAACTTCAATGTTTAAAACATAAGAAACTTAGATAGAAGATAACTCGTGTGGTTAACGAAATCCAAAAAACCAGAAGCATTAATATTACACAGCAATGGACAACTAATAAATAAAACATCATACCCAATAAAACACATTTACCAAATCGGATTTGTTGATACAAACATCACTAAATCAATATCATTATTCGTTTTCGTTACATGACAAAGACATAAACTATTAAAGCATGCAGTTTTGCTATGGCCTATTAATGTTGAAAAGAAAAACATATCAACTACATCATATATGGATGGTTTGGGTCAGAGATGACAAACTAAGCGTATAAACCTTTGTCAGTTGTGTGTTTGAGCGATTGATGAAGAAAATCGGAGTGGCCGTGTGCAGAGGTAAAACAGTTGAAGAAGAGTACGCTGAATGAAATAAAAAGCGAGTTAGGGAGAAAGGATGAAGAGAAATGAAGGAGACAAATATAAAGGAAAAATGACTTTTGTACTGAAAAAAGAGGAAACGTGTGTATTGATTTTGACGGGAAGGGAAATTTTTTTTGTTTGATGCACCAAATACATGGTTGACGTTGGGCAAGGGAGTAGAGGTTTGACTTAGAATTATTTTTGATATTTATTAATTACTAATTTGTACAAATGATAGTGTAATTTTAAATCAATAAAAAAATAATTTTGTAAATTAATGTATTAAAAATTTGAAAGACTGATAATAAATAAGTGTGTGTCAAGTCTAACTGCGACAAAGTCTAAAAAATACATTAGTCTCATTTAAAAAAACTTTAGTTTATTTATTATAATTAATGAACATTTTATTCATTTTTAGAGAATACTAATACTAATGTTTAAACATAAAATAAAGTAGTAAACAATAAATTAGTAGTATAAAAAATAATGAGATTATTCATAATTTTATAATATAATATAAATACACACAATACGAAAAATAATTTTATTTGTCTAAAAAAGTATATTAGTTTTAGTAAAAAAGTATATTAATTTTAGTTAAAATAAAAAGAGTTGCATGTTTAATTTAGATAACATGAAAAAATATATTAGTTTTAATAAAAAATAATCATTAAATTATAAAATAATAAATAATAAACTATAATACTTTAAAATGGAATGAATAATTATTTATAAAAATATTTTATAATATAATATTAATATATATTATTCAAGTAATTGTTTTACATGTATTAAGTTTGGACTGAAAAATAGATTAATTTTAGTTAAAAAATAATTATTTTATTATAAAATAATAAACATTAAATCATAATATTCTAGAATAGAATGAGTAATTATTTATAATAGTCTTTTATGAAGTAATATAATATTTGTATATATCATATCAACAATAGTTTTATATCTATTTAATTTAGACAACTGCACAAAATTTTATTAAAAATAACAATATTGAAAAAAAAACTCCAACTTTATTAAAATAAGTGTTTGTCTAATGCGTAAAAATACATTAATTTACTGTTTTAAGATTTATGATTGATTGATACAATATATTTTAAATTTTATTAATGTAGTCAATCATTCACAAATCAGTTTTTTTTATAAATTTTAAAATAAAATCAAATAATTTATTGTTTTAGATTTCTGATTGATAATATAAATTAATGATTTATATCTTAATATACAATTATTTATTTTCATTAAATTAAATTTTACAATTAAATATGGTGATCTTGTCTTACCATTTAAAAAGAAATTCTCTTTTTGCCAAATGTCTTATCCAGGAACTAATATTTGTCAGGAATATACAATGAAAAGTCAATTTTTTATTTAATTTTGTTTATTAATGTTGTAATCCTAATCACCTAAAAGTTGTTACACAAATTGACCCCACAAATTTGTAGGCATTGATACAAAACCCTTTTTCGAACGAAATCAAAACCGTCATCGCGTAATCTGTGCGTGTCTTCTTCCACTATCATCAACCGTTGATTAAATCTTGTCCGTCCATCACAAACAAATCAAATGATATAAAACTAACTGTGTCCAGCGAACCGTAGAGGGACCAACCTAAGCTAAAACTTGACGCAAGTAAACGAACCGGTGCAGTGCGTGACATCACTCGCTCACTCACTTTCAATAATCGCTTTAAATACAGTGCAAATAGTGGAGTGTGAAGCATTACGATTATTGCGCACGAGAGTAATCACTACCAACACTATCTATTTTCTCTCTGAAATTCGAATTTTCAACGAGGTTAGGGTTTTCTCAATGCTTCATCGTTCTTCTCTTTTCCATAGTTTTCTTCCGATTTTTCTTTGCTTAAGTTGTGTCTGAAGCTTCTCTGTTACTATGCGATCTTACTCTTTTGTTCGTCTTCATGTATTTTTTTTTTCCTTTTTTGGTATATTTTGCTTGTATGATGATTCTTCACTGTTTTCGGTTTTGTAGTTGTTGATTTGTTGGGGCTTTATGTAATGTGATGCCGTTGATGCAGTTTTTCTCGTAGTTTTAGTATTTTTTCATGAGCTTTGCATGTGCTGTTATTTTGTTTGATCGCTCTGTTTTTGCTGTTGAACATTAACTCGGTTTGGTTTTTGTTTTGCTTAAACCGAGTGTTATTGAACAATGTGAAGCTCTTTTACTGTTGACTTGGCTTGATTTTACAGTTTGCTCTTGGTTTCACTAGCTCTGATTTATGTAGAAGTTTTTATCAATATTTTGTCGTGCGTTCGTATTTAAACTGATTTCTGTGGTTTTTCGCTATAGTTCTTTGATTTTGTAAACTTTTTTTTTAGGTATTTTACTTGACTTGCATGCATGTGTATTTTGCATACGAATGTTAGGTTTTCAGATTAGGCTTATAGATGACTAGGTGTATTTTGCATATGTATGTTTTAGTAAAATTCTTTGATGTTAGGGTTTTGAGATTTCGTTTTATCCACGGCTAGTTTTTAGGTTTTTGGATGACTTGCATGTTTTGGTATATAGTACTTTTGGTTATTTAAATAGTGGTTTAATGATTAAATATGCATAGCAGGGTAATAGTTCTGTGATCTGTTAAGGCCATGGGTTCACAAGAAAATGAAGAATGTTTGCCCCCTCCACCTCCCATTGTTCCATCTGATGTTGAGCCAGTCAAGATAGAGCAAGAGCTTTTTAAGAAGAAGGGTCCTACTAGGGTTCCAATGGCTAGGCGTGGACTCGGTTCCAAGGGAAATAAGCTGCCTTTGCTGACCAATCACTTTAAAGTGAATGTTGCCAACACTGATGGATACTTCTTCCAGTACAGTGTATGTAGAATTTCATGATTGAGTTTATTTGTTGCTATGATTTTCTCCTTTACTCTTATGTTATGAGTTAACTCTTGTATATGTGCAGGTTGCTCTTTTTTATGAAGATGGACGTCCTGTTGAGGGGAAGGGTTCTGGTAGAAAGATACTGGACCGAGTTCAAGAAACTTACAATGCTGAGCTGAACGGGAAAGACCTTGCATATGATGGTGAAAAAACATTGTTCACCATTGGCTCTCTAGCTCAGAACAAGCTTGAGTTTACTGTTGTTCTTGATGATGTAACATCAAGCAGGTTGAAATATGTGAATATTGGTTTTTGAATTTTTGTGTTTATCTTGGTTATTAATATTGCTGATATTTAATTTTTTCATGTATAGGAATAATGGTAATCGTAGCCCTGAAGCGAATGGAAGTCCTAATGATGCTGATAGGAAGAGGGTCCGAAAAACCTTCCGTTCCAAGACATATAAAGTTGAAATCAGTTTTGCCTCCAAAATTCCTCTGCAGGCTATTGCCAATGCCTTAAGGGGGAATGAGACAGAGAATTATCAAGAAGCCATTAGGGTGCTTGATATTATACTGAGGCAACATGCTGCTAAACAGTGCGTGGTTTTCGAAACTTAATATATTTTATCTATATATTATTTAATTACATCATTAATAATGTTATCCTAATATTCTGTTGCAGAGGCTGCCTTCTTGTTCGCCAAAATTTCTTCCACAATGATGTTAACAATTTCACAGATGTGGGAGGTGGTGTACTTGGGGTTAGAGGGCTGCATTCCAGCTTTAGAACAACTCAAAGTGGACTTTCTCTGAACATAGGTTTGTTATTGAGGTTGTCTATGTTCTCATCCGCATAAAACTATTTTGTTGTGATTCTTTGTTTCATTCTATTTTTTTAGATGTGTCCACAACTATGATTGTCCGTCCTGGGCCTGTTGTTGACTTTTTGATTGCAAATCAAAATGCGAGGGATCCTTTCACTCTTGACTGGGCTAAGGTAACCAAGTGATCTGAAGACTTCTTTGTTTGTTTAATTGTTCTTCAACCAAGTGTATGTTTAGTTGTTCTTCAACTATACCAAGACCTAATCCTTTGTACATTTTTCTGTGTAGGCCAAACGGACTCTGAAAAATTTGAGGATCAAAACCAGCCCTACAAATCAAGAGTACAAGATTACTGGGCTGAGTGAGTTGCCTTGCAGGGAACAAATGTAAATTTTCTATCTCACAGTATGTTAATTCCTTTTGATGTGATGGTATCCATTTATTAGCTTTCTTAATGTTTGGGTATGTTACTTGAAGTTCCTTGGTACATGCTAGCTGTTTTGTTAATAATGGAGATATGTGTTTTGTAGGTTCACTCTGAAGAAGAGAGGGGGCGGAGAAGATGAGTCAGAGGAGATCACTGTTTATGATTATTTTGTAAACCGTCGGAATATTACTCTGCAGTACTCTGCTGACCTTCCGTGTATTAATGTTGGGAAGCCCAAACGACCTACTTATGTCCCAATTGAGGTAGATTTGGTGCTTTATATTTTATTTTTGTACTAGCCTATCTGTTGAAGTACTTGGCTCTGCTAATTCTGACTAACTAATCCTGGGATAATTCTGACTAAACATATTCTGATCAGTCACTTTAAAGATCTTTGAATTACAATAACGAAAATTTATTTTCTAACAAACCTAATTATACAAGTAACCAAGTCACGATAATGAAAATA
Source organism: Lathyrus sativus (assembly GCA_963859935.3). Lineage (NCBI taxonomy): Eukaryota > Viridiplantae > Streptophyta > Magnoliopsida > Fabales > Fabaceae > Lathyrus > Lathyrus sativus. The sequence continues at coordinate 487,386,911 of OZ012736.1, forward strand.
TATTCTGATTGAACGTGCATTGGTTTCACAAACTTATATTTCTAGTGGTATAGAATCAATAAATTTGAAATTTTGTTTCACTTTTCCCCCCCTGAAAGTCCATGATTTATGATTTTTCCTCACTATTTGTTGACTCTACTGTATGTCTTTTACATAGCTTTGTGAACTGGTTTCCCTACAACGGTACACAAAAGCCCTGTCCACTCTCCAACGGTCTTCTCTTGTTGAGAAGTCAAGGCAGAAGCCTCAAGAACGGATGAAGGTTTTGTCTGATGTAAGTCTCATTTCTATATTTTGGGCAATTTGTTGTCATGTAAAATGTCACTTGATTGTGTTATTTGCTGATTTACAGGCGTTGAGAACTAGTAACTACGGGTCTGAACCCATGCTAAAGAACTGTGGCATTTCAATAACTTCTGGCTTCACTCAAGTGGATGGGAGAGTTTTGCAGGCACCAAGGGTATCTATATTATATCTTTGTTATCCAAAAAATGCATACTTGCTTTTGTTCCTTGTTGAAGATCCCAATTAAAGCTATTTTTATGAAGTTAACTTATTGAATTTACAGGGCTACCCATGGATTCTCTATGATTTAAATGATCATATTCTAATTCTCTTTAGAAGTAATTGTTCTGTCTGTTTAGTATATTGGTTCGCCAACATTGCATCCTTTAATGAAGGTTGCCTATTTTTAGAAGAAACTGTAAATAAATAACTGTTAGCATTTTTTAGTGTTATATTGGGGGATTTATGTTTGTCCTTACAAAACACTCAATTGTTATGATTCACATGAACTTCAGCAATATTACTATGTTGAGTAAGTTTTACCCGGATTGCTTTAATGTCTTGATGAAATTCTATTGCCATCTATTGTTTTCTCTGTAGTGAACATCTTCAAACTAAATGCATCTTCTCTTATTTTAGATATATTGTTTTACTTATTTTAAAATAAGCCATTGTTTTACATGTTTTTATAATGAAAGTCCATTTCGTTGAGAGATGACTACCGATGAACATGACCGTGCTTTCATCTTTTAATCTATACAGTTGTTTAAAATCTGTTCTATATTTTTCAGCTGAAGTTTGGAAATGGGGAAGATTTCAATCCCAGAAATGGAAGATGGAATTTCAATAACAAGGTATTCAAGTAAAATCTCTGCTTTATTTAATATTATTTTGATATTTTCCTAAACATTTCCCCCTTATGATTCAATAATGTTCTTCAGAAAATTGTGCAACCAGCCAGAGTACAGAAGTGGGCTGTGGTGAACTTTTCTGCTCGTTGTGATGTGCAAGGACTTGTGAGGGATCTGATTAAATGTGGAAGAATGAAAGGAATTGTAAGTTCTTTTGCAACTTATTTACTGATATTGTTAAAATGAGTAACTCATTCTTTCTTGTTTGTTGCTATTGGCAGCAAGTTGAAAATCCTTTCGATGTGTGTGAAGAGCAACACACCTTTAGGCGTGCACCACCTGTTGTACGTGTTGAGAAAATGTTTGAGCTCGTTCAGTCTAAACTTCCCGAGCCTCCTCAATTTCTCCTCTGTCTGCTTCCTGAAAGGAAGAACTCTGAACTTTATGGTTGGTTCTTTGAAATATTTCTACGTTTCCTTTACTTATTATTATTAATTTAAAGCAATTGTTTAATGTCCTTGTCAATTTAAAGCAGTTGTTAAATGTTAATGAAAAATAATTCTGACATGTGAAGGTCCATGGAAGAAGAAGAATCTTGCTGAGTTTGGAATTGTTACTCAGTGCATAGCACCCTCTAGGGTAAACGACCAGTACCTCACCAATGTTTTACTGAAGATCAACGCAAAGGTATATTTATTTTTGCAATGATTTCTGTTGAAACTTGTCATTAGCCATGTCCTTTCCTCAACCATTGAATGTTCTTATTCTTTTGTAGCTTGGTGGGATGAACTCTCTGTTGGGGGTTGAACATTCTCCATCCATCCCAATTGTGTCTAAAGCTCCTACTCTAATTTTGGGCATGGATGTTTCTCATGGTTCCCCTGGTCAATCTGACATTCCATCTATTGCTGCGGTAATAAAAGTCTTTTTTTTTTAATGTGTCCACTCTTAAATATTTTACACTCCTTCATATTATTGTTCTTAATTTCAGTCAATTTTTTAAATAGTTTTTCCTTCAATTCCTAACTATGTAGGTCGTGAGCTCGAGGCAATGGCCTCTAATATCTAAATATAGAGCATGTGTCCGAACCCAGGGTTCTAAGGTTGAAATGATTGACAATTTGTTCAAGCCAGTACCTGATAAGAAGGAGGATGAAGGAATTATAAGGTTTAATTATATTTTATTCTAAGTTTTCCTCTGGTGAATTCTGAACCATCGAAAGATCATTCCAACTACTCTAGATGATGTCTGTGTTTATTGAGAATTGGTTTTATCATGTGCAGGGAACTCCTGATCGATTTCTATACAAGTTCTGGGAACAGAAAACCTGACAATATTATCATTTTCAGGTTAGCTTTCTTTCCCAAAAGCTTGTACCATTAATTTTCTTCAACTTTAGTTACATTTTATTGTTGTTTTGCGACCCTTTTGTTGTATTTTATTGAACTGAAATTCTTTTTGTTGATTAATGTAGGGATGGTGTCAGTGAGTCTCAGTTCAACCAAGTCCTGAATATTGAACTTGGCCAAATCATTGAGGTTTTTAAATTGATCAAGTACATGCTTTAAATATATGAGTTGTTTTTTATTTGAATAATCCTTATTTTTTAAATTGTTTTCAGGCCTGTAAATTTCTTGATGATACCTGGAACCCCAAGTTTACTCTTATAGTGGCTCAGAAGAATCATCACACAAAATTCTTCCAACCTGGAGCTCCAGACAATGTGCCAGCTGGTAAGCTGCGTGTTCTGAAATTTGTCACGGTTCCATTATTTTATATAAAACAGCATTGGTTTCATGTAATAGTTGACAATCTCTTTTTTCTTTTTCAGGGACTGTTGTGGACAACAGAATTTGTCATCCTAGGAATTATGATTTCTATATGTGTGCTCATGCAGGAATGATAGTGAGTATCAAGGCTTCTTTTTGACTGTTTCTATATGATGCTCTTTACACTGGTTTATGTGCAGTTTGAAGTTGCATGATTGTCACTTCTTTTTGACTGTTTCCATATTATGTTCTTTCACTTGGACTGTTTTTATATGATGCTCTTTACACTGGTTTAAGTGGAGTTTGAAGTTGCATGATTGTCACTTTTTGACTGTTTCCTGAGTTATGTGGTTAGATCATTTTCGTCTCTTGTTCACCATTCCCGTAGCGTTTCTCTCTTTGTTATGCGCATGCTCTTTATTCTCATTCTAGGCCTGGTTGACATTATTATTATTTTTTTTATGACTTTGAATTTAACCTTTGTTAACTGTTGTATTGTGTCATGGTTGTTTGTGTGAATTGAATGACCTGGGTTTATAATTTTGTAATCCTTTATGCTTGCTTTCAAAATCTGTTCTCAGGGAACCAGCAGGCCAACACATTATCATGTTCTGTTGGATGAGATTGGCTTTTCTCCGGATGATCTACAAGAGCTTGTGCACTCTCTCTCCTATGTGTAAGCAATTAAATAATCTGTTTTTAGGTATCTGACAATTCTGATAAGCAATGGAATTTATCTAATGATATTATTTGTTTTATGTCTACAGTTATCAGAGGAGCACCACTGCCATATCTGTTGGTAAGTTGTATTTTAGTTTTATTTATTTGTTCATCATGCATATTTTATATTTGAATAATAGGGTTCTGATTAGTAAAATGTTGTATGCAGTTGCTCCAATCTGCTATGCTCACCTGGCTGCTTCACAAGTGGGACAGTTCATGAAGTTTGAGGATAGATCTGAAACAGCATCCGCTCCCGGTGGAAAAAACGCTCCTGCGGTACCACAGCTTCCAAAGTTACGACAGAATGTCTGCAATTCTATGTTTTTTGTTTGATTTTATCCAAGTTGTGATCCAAACTAGTTCTCTTCCACAAGACTTGTTTTACTCTTAAACTTTGTTGGTGCCTTTTGGAAACTTCTGCTGTCTTTGACTTTTTACCTAACACATGCCTTATCACCTATTTTGAATGAATGTGAATATTTAGTTGCTGAACAAAAATCTTATCAGCTAGTTCTATGAATGTGAATATATTATCTTTTGGTATTCGGTTTTCTTCTGAGCCATTCTTACGTTTTGTTTTATTTTGATTACTTAACTAAAACATAAAGGAGTTCTTTAGGTTCGAATTCAATTTATATAGCTTTAAGAACTTGCTTTAAGAACTAAAACATCAAGGAGCTCCGTAATTCTATGTTTCGAATTCAATTTATATATGCTTTAAGAACTAATATATCAAGGAATCCCGGTATTTGTAGGCCAACGCTAGAATATTATTATTAAGTTTCCTAATCTTGGTAGGTATTTTTTAAATATGACATAAAAACACTTTTTGGAGCGGAGGTAAAATTTTCATTAAATATGTATGGTTTAAATCTTAGGATGAGATGGGAGGGGAGCAAAATTTTTTCAAAATATACTTTTGGATTAGGATGAGATGGGAGGTGAGCAAAATCTTTTTAAAATATACTTTTTGATTTCCTCCGAATTGGGGGGTCAAAATATACTTTTGGATTAGGATGAGATGGGAGGGGAGCAAAATCTTTTCAAAATATTAATTTTCTCCGAATTGGGGGGATTTGGAGGGAGGGGAGGAAATATGATTTTTTTAATTTTTATTTTTATTTTTTTATTTTTATAAAAAAAATAATAAAAATAGTTTTTTTATTATTTAATTAATGTTTTCGTATTTTATTTAAATTATTTTTTAAAAAATATTTTTTTTCTCACTTTTTTCATATTATTCAAAAAACATTTAAAAATTATAAAATTAAAAATATTAGAAAATATTTTATTCTATTTATAATATTTTTAATGTTTAATATAAATAAATAGAATTTTAAATTTATTTTAAATTATTTAAATTTTATTTAGTTTTAACTAATTATTTAAGTTGGGCTTTAAGGTGGGTATTATGTTAGAGTTAACCCTAATTTGTTACCTATATAAACATAAGTGATGGGAGGAAACTTTATTAACATCAGAAAATCAAGAACAAGGTCATCAGAGGAAGAGGAAGGGGAGAAGAAAAGAAAAGAGACCGAAAGAGATCAACAAGAATCATCATCACCTTCCTTCGTTAAGTAGCATATAATTTTGTCAATAACAGAATTTATTGGTTTTCTTTTCTTTTATTTTTTTCTCTGTAATTTAATGTTAAATTTTATAATTTATAATTTAATTAACTTTTATACCTTATAATTAATTTATTTTTTAAATAACTAATAATTAAAAACATTTTTTAATAACTTCTAGATAGTAAGTATTCTTTTAAACAACTAATAATTACTTTAATTTTTAAATAATTAATAATTAAAAATATTTTTTAATAGCTTCTAATTAGTAAAATTTTTCATATCTTATAGTTAGTAATTTTTTTTTAACTTATAGTTAGTAATTCTTTTTTTTATAATTAATAGTTAGTAACATTTTTTATATAGTTAATTGTAATTAAAAAAAACATTTAGATTTCTAATTTAAATTAAACATTTTAATAAATTGTAATTAATTGTTTTTAAACAAAAATTCAAAAAAAAAAAAAATCTCCTAACAGTTCCTTTTAAGTGTTCACTTTAGAGTTCACTCAAATTCACCTAACAAAAATAACTTAACCAGATTCTCTGACATCAACTTTCGCCATACAACAGGTTTTTTTGTGTGAGTGAGAGAATCATTGTTCAAAAACTAAAGAAAAATAACAATGGCCATGATGATGAGCACGATGGTTGCACTTAATTTCACATCTGATGTGGAAAAAAATATGGCTCATGATCATGCACAAGTTGTTTATATAACAACACTCTTTGTCGCTGTTCTTTGCCTATGTTTGCTCATTGGTCACTTGCTTGAAGAAAGTCGATGGGTTAATGAATCGATTGTCGCCATTTTTGTTGTAAGATCCATACTCATTATGAAATCTAAAATTTCTATTTCTGTTAATATTGTTGTCTCATCATAATTCCTGTTGTTAATCATGAACGTGTTGGTGTTCGACGCTGACACATATGAGACACGAGACAATTCTTTGCGCAGAGGTCTCGGTGTTAATATACTCTTTGCCTCTAACATGTTCTCTTTGGTAGGGATGCATTGCTGGACTGGTCATATTGTTAATAACTAAGGGAAAAAGTTCTCGAATTCTTACCTTTAATGAAGAACTATTCTTCATATATCTCCTTCCTCCTATAATATCCAATGCAGGGTAAAACTTTCTCTCTTGTCTTAGACTTGAAGCATCTCTTGACATTCCAAAATTTGATGTTTTTGACTTATCTTTTCAAACAGATTTCAGGTGAAGAAGAAACAGTTCTTCCATAACTTTTTGACCATCATGCTGTTTGGAGTGGTCAGTGTTTTCATTTCAACATCTATCATTACCGGTGGTAATGACTAATGACTACTCTTTTAGTTTTTCTCTTTCGTTAAACTTGTAGCGTTATCATTACGATAATTTTCATGGGTTCACCTTACATTTGGTTCACGTAGGCAGCTGGTGGCTGTTTTCCAAGTTGAGTTTCTCTTACCTGACGGCGCGAGATTATCTTGGTAAGATTAATTGCATCATCTCAATATTATGCAAAAACACATAGTATTTTTAATCGGTTGGTATGTTTCAGGTGTAATCTTTAAGTTGGATAGTAGTATTCAAATATAAGTTTTAATCTTAAATCCTAAGCTTGAATTATATAATATTAGAATGGTACTGCACAGTCACTGTATAGTAGGAAAAGTCACAATTTGCCGAATTTTGTGATCAAATTTCATGTGTTTTTTGTTTGTGTTTTTCTTGTTTATTTTCTTTTGAATTAGAGTTGTTGTTATATAAATAAGGATTAAAAATGAATATATACATATTTGGGTAACAATTTTCTTATCTTAATTTGATTCAACTTTAGGAGTAATTTTCTCCTCAACCGACACAGTATGTACGCTACAGGTTGGTTAGATTTGTGAATAGCTTTATCCATTTAATTATATTTCCACATGATCTTAGTTTCAACACTGCATTTGGAGACTGTTGTAGGTTCTTAATCAAGAAGCTACTCCTTTGGAGTGGTAAATGATGCAACATCAGTTGTACTCTTCAATGCAGTCCAACAACTTGATGTTTCAAGACTTAACGGAAAGGCACTCCCTGTTATTGGTGATTTCTTGTATCTATTCGCAGCAAACACTGCGCTTGGAGTCATAGTGAGTACTGTTAAATGAGCAAGTACATGATTTTTCAAGTGTTATTAGCTGAATTTTTTACTTAGTCGATTGCATTATGCTCCTAGTTTTATCTCGGGAATTCATGTTAACTTCGATGAATTCTTTTTTATGCAGGCTGGACTTATCACTGCATATATCTTGAAAGCGTTATCCTTTGGAAAGTATGTACATTTTTCTCTATAAGCTCTCTAAAAATAATATTTAAAGATTGACAATCCCATTTCATATTCTTGAGTTATGAAGGTGAAAATTTGAGGACAAGTTAACAAGTTTTCCCCTGCATATGCATGCAGACATTCAAGTGTTCGTGAAATTTCAATGATGATGTTAATGGCATATCTATCCTACATGTTGGCAGAGGTATTGGATGCTCACTATTTTGTCTTTTATTGATTTCAAACCAGTTACAAGCCTAAAGAACTATGACCCAGTTTGAATAAACAACTTAGTTAAGCACTTAAAAAATAAGTGTTTATTAAATACTAGTAAGCTCTTATGTATAAGCTATTTCTACAACAAAAATAAGTTGTTTCATAAGTTCCATATAGGGTCTATTTAGATGGACTTATTTGAGCTTATGTAGTGACATAATTTTGTGAGATTGTTTCGGAGAATTTATGAAAACAATTTAACTTCATTTTATCTTTTATTGTAGAAATACCTTATGTAAACTTATATGTAAGTGTTTATCAAGATAACTGCTTTTTCTATAAGCTGCAAATAAGCTATTTATCAAATTTTTATACAAGTACTTATAATGGCAGAAAAATTCAAATAAGTTTGTCAAAACAGACAGTCATATAACTTAGAGATTTTTGCTTTTTATTAAGTTTAGATACTTTTTTTTTTCACCGTCCATCTAAACCGAAAATTCTTATACAGCTACTTGAACTAAGTGGAATCCTCACTGTTTTCTTTTGTGGAATATCAATGTCTCACTATGCATGGCATAATGTGACTGAAGCTTCAAGAACCACAACCAGGTATTTGGTTAGTCCATGGTAGAGTTTAGTAATCTCCCGACTCATGGTCTTGGTTTTTGATTTTGGTTTCTCTTCTCCAGGCATGTGTTTGCAACAATGTCGTTTATTGCAGAAACTTTCATATTTCTTTATGTGGGTATGGATGCCCTTGACATGGAAAAGTGGAGGATGACCCATTTAAGGTACTATACTTGTCTATGACTCTGTACAATTAAGTGTATCTTTGGTTCTGCGATGACTAAAACTGATTTTGAATAAAGTAAATTTGTAAAATAGATAATTGCGAGATTCATTGCAACATAAATATTTTCTTGTCAACTTCATTGCAGATTTGGAAATTTGTTGGGAATTTACGGTTGTTTAATCTTCTTAATATTGCTCGGGAGGGCTGCATTTATTTTCCCCCTCTCCACACTTGTCAATTATATGAATAGGCGCGTCGAAGAAACACCGAGTATCACATTACAACACCAGGTTACTATTCCTGTTTTATATGATAGTCTTGTAGTGTCACAGTTATCTATGAGAAAATAGTTTTTTAGATTGGTTTCTTGTGTTTTGTGAATGATGCAGATAATCATTTGGTGGGCTGGACTAATGAGTGTAGCATAATGAGTACCATCGAATTTTCATTTTTTTTTGTTTATGCAGTTCACGTTCTCTGGGGTTACTTCAGACCCGATTAAAGCGACAATGATTACTAACACAATTATTGTTGTCCTTTTCACCACACTGGTGAGTTTTTTTTTCTCCATCGATAGATTTGATAGATGAGGATTGTCTAAATTTATATATGCTGAATTTAGGCCATTATTTTATAAATCGGACTAGAAATCAGACCGTTATGGTCTCATTTTTAAAACAATGGTTTAAAGTGAGACATCAGTTTTTTCCTATATGCTCTTAATCTTAGTAGCAACCGATAACAAGTTAGAAAAGTTCATGATGGAGCTTCAAGCAAATTATCTTTTTATTTTTAGAATGTTTCAATATCACCAAAATGATGGCATTGCAGGTGTTTGGTTGTCTCACAAAACCACTTGTTAGATATCTTCTTCCCCACCATGTAAGAAGGATAGACACCAGACATGAAGAATCATCGGGGTCGCGGTCACCAGTTGGGGAGTTGGATCTACCTTTGCTATCCTTTCATGAGTCAACAGAAACCAACATTAGCCGCGCAAAGGAAAGCCTATCTATGTTAATAGAAAGTCCAGTGTACACCATACATTACTATTGGAGGATGTTCGATGATGCCTACATGAGACCTATATTTGGAGGACCTTGCTCTAACCCTAACCCTTCAGAGTTCTAGCAAAGCAATTCAACAAATCATATTGGATATCTAAGAGATGCACTTGAAAGTTGGAAAACAAATGATGATCCACTTTAATCCAGTTTTGAAGATTAAGTGGCTTCAACGCGCATTCAACGCCACTGTTTTGGAATTCTTGTTCTCTTCCACAAGACTTGTTTTACTCTTAAACTTTGTTGATGCCTTTTGGAAACTTCTGCTGTCTTTGACTTTTTACATAACACATGCCTTATCAGCTATTTTGAATGAATGTGAATATTTAGTTGCTGAACAAAAATCTTATCAGCTAGTTTTATGAATGTGAATATATTATCTTTTGGTATTCGGTTTTCTTCTGAGCCATTCTTACGTTTTTTTATTTTATTTTGATTACTTAACTAAAACATAAAGGAGTTCAGTAATTGTTAGGTTCGAATTCAATTTATATACCTTTAAGAACTAAAACATCAAGGAGCTCCGTAATTCTAAGTTTCGAATTCAATTTATATCAAGGAATCCCGCTATTTGTAGGCCAACGCTAGAATATTATTCTTAAGTTTCCTAATCTTGTTTTTTTTAAAAATTGGTAGGTATTTTTTAAATATGACATAAAAGACACTTTTTGGAGCGGAGAGGAAATTTTTTAATTAAATATGTATGGTTTAAATCTTAGGATGAGATGAGAGGGGAGCAAAACCCTTTCAAAATATTTTTTGGTTCCTTTTGAATTGGAAGAAGTTGGAGGGGAGGGGAGAGGAGGTAATATGAGGTTTGATATTTAAAAATTATTATAATTATTAAAATATTCTCAGTATAATTTTAGTATTCTAAAACTATTTGTTTTCTTTCGTGTTATTGCTTTTTTTCGATTGTTTTTATCAACTTAATATAATTGTTTTCCACCTTCAAATTATTTTATAATTTCTATACTTATTCGTTTTTTTTTTAAAATTTTGTTACGTATTCTATCATATTTTCTTTTATATTAAATTGTAAATATTTATTTTTGTTTATTTATTTTATTAAATATTTTGAACCATTAATATTTAATAATAAATTATTTTATATATTTATTTTGTTATATGATTATCACAATTTAAACGAAGTTATTGGCATATAGTTTAGTTTATGTCAAAAAATTATAAGTCGAATCAATTGTACTTAATTTTTTAATTTTATGTGACAAATAAATATTTTTTTAATCATTCAATATTAGAAATTTTATTACCAACAAAAATACGCATGAATTTTTCACATTTTAATATCATATGTTTTATATAAGATCATAAGGATAAAAATGTAAATTATTAATAAAACTCATCCCTTCCTCTTCTGAATCAAACACATTTTTAATTAAAATCTCTCCCTTCCCCTCCCCTCCTCTCTTTTGAACCAAACAGTTATCTGATTAAAAAAAATTTTCACCTCCCCTTCCCTTCATTAAAATTCCTCCAGTCTCCTCCCCCTCATTTGAACCAAACAGACCTTAAGTCAATAATTTTCTTTTTAAGCCTTCAATATAAAAAATTGAGAAAACACATAATGAAAGCTGAAAAAAATACTCGTCTTTTAGAAGTTGAAAATGAAATTTTCCTTCATTCAACATAAATATCATGATAAATTGATATTTTTTGTGAATATTTAAAATATGTTGTATGATTAAAAATATATATTCTTTATATAAATGTTTAATTTTAGTTATGTAATAACATATTTTGCTAATGATTTTATAAGTATTTTTTTATCCTATAAATTAATTTAAATGAAGAACAAAAAATATATGATTTAATTTCACTTTTGATATAAAAATGTTTTTATTAAAAATTGAGGTTAAAGTAAATGTTACAATGACAAATACACTTCTTAGTGATTACCTCACATCATTTTGCACATGTTAGGGAGGGAATGGTGTTCTCGTCATTGGAAAAAAAAATCACCGTTAAATTTAAAAACCATTAAAATATCACGGAGAAAAGTGTCATTAAATAATAAATATATGATGCAAATAGAAAATACATGTTTGATTGTTGTTGTAATTCATAGTTTTGTAGAAAATTAGCATTCGATTGTATTAAAGTAGTTAGTCAAAGTAGCCGGAGATGAAAAATACATTAGAGTGTAGATTCTAACGTGTTCAAGAAAATAATTGAAGAAGAAATGATTAAAGAAGCGCAAAACAAATTAAAGAACATGTACGACATAGATGAAAAATTAGAAAGGGTGAAGTTGTAGACATTAATAAAGCACGTGTGTTGTTTTAACAAACTAGATGAAGAAGGCGTGTGGTGAATCAATCAACAATTTGCAAAAGATTCATCAAGAAATCTTATGTTTAAAAGCATTTTTATCAAGAAATCTAAGAAAGAGAAGATGAACCAGAGAAAGAATGTTGCTAATAATGAGAAGTCAAAGAAAAATTCAAAGAATCATTCTGATTCGACCAAAAAAAGAATGGACAACAAATATTATGGAAAGAAAAGTGACATAAAAGATATACAATGTTAATATTATCAAGGATTTGGCCACTCTATTCGAGTCTCGAATAAAAGATAGCAGTAAAGTACAATATACACGTGTGGAAGATAATTTTAAAAATGATTTTAAAACTGAACAACTAAAAAGATATATATAATTATTATTTTGTAATTTATAGATTGTTTTGGATGAAAAACTAAATTGATAGCTCTATAATTTAAAAGACTATTTAAGATGATTTATACTTTGGTCAATTAAAAAAAAAGTGTGGATTTGAGATGAATTGTATAACACTAGAAGCAAAACAACTCTTCAAAAATGTAAACCTCCATTAATATAATTAACTTGCTCAAATTAATTTTTAAAATAAAAGAAGGTCAATTAATTTATTTTTTTTGTTTAAAACATATTTTAAAAACTCAAGTTTGTTGGACTAATTCAAATATCTCAATTTCAAATTTAAATATAACAAAAATGTGCTTAAATATTCATTTGACTAGTTTGTAACTTGTAAATGTAAGTTTATATTATCAAAACAGAATTATTTGATATATTTATTTTACGAATTTATAATATTTTTAAATATTATACTAAGTATGTTTGAGTTTTTAATTTATATTCTATGGTACATTATCACTTTAATCCTCGCTATTTATCCGACGCCCGCAACACCGCCGACGCGACGCCGCTGCCGGAATCCAAAAGTGCCGCCGTCTCCTTCTTCTTCATAGTATGATCTCTTCTTTCTATTTACCTTTTTCAACTTTTCTCCATTTGTCTTTATAAAAACCCTAAATTTATGAATGAATCCCAATATGTTTCTTTTTCCCCAATTAATCTTACTTTGAAATAGCTTATTGATCGGTTGAATTGAATTTCTAACCTGTACAATCTCAATTGAAAAACCTGAGATTTAAGTTTCTTACAATAATTAATGTTTTGCCACCGTTAATTTTTATGTTTTTACGATGCTTGATACTTTTTAAGGATTTGTTTGGATGTGAAATTGAACTGATTACTTTACAATGCAGCAGCAATCTTTGAAGTTTTTTATTTCAATAACTTAATTGGAAAGTGTGTGGTAGTCATGGTGGGAAAGAGGCCAAACATTTTGGTCACTGGTACACCAGGAACAGGAAAGACAACTACGGCAACTGCGCTGGCCGAAGCCACTCAACTCCGCCACATCAATATTGGAGAACTGGTCAAGGAGAAGAACTTGCATGATGGTTGGGATGACGAGCTTGATTCTTACATTCTTAATGAAGACTTGGTAAGCTACCGATTTGATTTACTTGAGATCGTTCTTTTATATTGATTTGTTTGGCGATGTTGGCGGTGCATTAGGTGTATAAGAGTTTAAGTTCAAATTGTTTGGTATTGGTGGTGCATTAGGTGTAAAGTGTTGTTAACTGCTTTAACTTTGCGGAATTTGAACAATCCGCTATTGTTCTGTGATACGCTAATTAGTATATAATGTTGTCAAACAACAACTAAAGTGGCGTTGGCGCCATTACACTCTCGCGCAACGGAATTTTAACAATCCGCTATTTTTTGCTATTCATGATTGACAACATTGATGAGATATGTTTCATGGTTTTTGTAGGTATGTGATGAACTCGAGGATGTTATGGAAAACGGAGGGAACATTGTGGACTATCATGGCTGTGATTTTTTTCCTGAGCGATGGTTTGATTATGTGGTTGTACTTCAGACTGATAACACCATTTTGTATGACCGTTTAACCAGAAGGTATGGGAGCACATGTTGCCGTTGTCGAATGTTGGTCTTGTGATTCTGTGGTATGTTTCAGCCTTTCAGAGCATTAATTTACTTTCTTCATCTCTGTGACAGAGGGTACAAAGAATCAAAGCTTTCCAACAATGTCGAATCTGAAATCTTTCAAGTTTTACTTGAGGAGGCTAAAGAAAGTTACGCGGAGGACAAAGTTATTGCATTGAAAAGCAACACTATTGAAGACATTGATAGTAATGTTGCAACTCTGACAGATTGGGTTAGAA